>CM031241.1:76876924-77476924 GCA_018340775.1 Taxus wallichiana var. yunnanensis | reverse complement strand
TAAGAGGATTCGATCCTTTCCAAATAGTCCTCATTCACTCAAATCCGAGCTTCTAGTCAAATTAATGGCCATCCTGAAGTTTTGTATCAACTTTTTTCAAAAATACTAACTATCAAACAAACTATAATAATAAAATATTTGCAGCGGATCCGCGGGCTGAAAAATACTTTTTGCCTTTTTGCCCAAAAAATGCAAAAAGACACAAGTCTCCCGCCACTCCACTAGCCCGAACTTTCTATTTCCCCCAAAAAATTCTAAGTTCAAAACAATTTAATTTTACTAAATTCCTTTGTGGCTCTAAAGCTCACAGACTTTGCTTTTGGAAAAATATTTTAGTGGGTTGGAGGTCTTGCACCTTCAAAATTCACTTTTGTAAAATTGGAAAAAATCCTAAGGTCTCCCCGATGGCCCGCCTTCCCGCATGTCACTTTTGGTCTGACACGTGGCTTCTTTAGGCGTCGGTGGAGGCGCGGGTTATTTTTAACCCTTTGATTTTATTCAAAAATTCAATATTTATATGTTTTCCCCACGGTCCACTTCCCGCTTGTAACTTTGGGCTTGACATGTGGCTTCTTTAGGCATCGTGGAGGCACTGAGACCATTTTAAAACTTTTCACTTTTTCAACAAAAAAGGCAAAAATCCTAAGTGCCTCCAACAACTCACCTTCCCACTTGGACTTGAAATTTTGACACGTGTCCGCTCGCGACCTTAGGGTTTTGGCGCGAAGCCCCGCTCTTTGGATCATGGGCGCGGGTGTAAATTTATATTTTTGTCCAAAAGGGAAAAGCATTAATTTTTCTCCCCAAGCCCACAGGTCCACAATCTTCTTTGAGTCAAAATTCGTCCCCAGCCCACAGCATGCTTTGGAAAAAATCATCCAAGGCCCGCCGACCCATAACTTGAGAAATATGAAGAGTTAAGAGGACTTCTTTATATCATTGGAAAGGGGAAGAAATTTTCTATCTAATGGAAATATTTTCAGAAAGTCTTAAGTGTGATAAATATTAAATAAATCAGATTGAATCACAAATTAAGTATGAGAGTGGGTAAGTGAGAAATTATCCTTTTAATTTAAATGATTTATTTCTAAAGCATGGGTTGTCTTTTTACATGTCTTTTAAGGGGCCACCTTATGGGGTAAAGGAATTTTTTTAACGCCATGTAAATAGGAATCTTGTTTATTTTCTAGGCCTTGGGAATTAAATACCTTGGGTATTAATTTTTTTGACCGCCCTCTATTTTTAATTAAGAAATATTTAACTTTAGTGTTAATTTAATTAAACATTGAATTACACCTAAGGGAAATTTAAATATGCTTGGATTAATTTTACTTATTAATTTGTAATGTGGACTTAATATTTATATTAACGGAAAATTTAATTATTGAATATGTTAGGAAATAAGGGATAAAATATGTGGAATAATCGCTCACGTAATCACAACACTAAAAAACTAATATGCACCAAATATTACAGATCTAAAATAAAAGTCTAGAATAAAATAACACAACACAAAGAGATAGTATTCAACGTGGTTCACCCAATTTGGGCTATGTCCACCAAGAATCGCTTACTCGGATTTTATTACAAGCCATCGCTCTCATACAATACCCAGATCTTTTTGGAGCTATGCTAAAAAAACTCTACAAATTCACACCCGAATTCATACACATCTATAATGTTACATTAACCCTACCATATGCTCAAAACCACATAAGTAGACAACTGCATAATCAATTTTACAAAACCGTGGGTATTAAAACCATGGGCCAAAATCGTCCCATAAACCTATGATTCAAAAATATGGCCCATATGAGAAAAGCATGTTTCCGTGATAACGGGCACGTTTAAAGGCCAAAAAAATTCTCGAAGGCACGCCCTGCACCCAAACAAGATAATGTGGAAAGTGTACAATACTCTTCTTTGTATAGTCTTCAACACTTTCTCAATCGAAAATAGGATCCACAACCTAACAGAATATAATGTTCCTTGAAACATTTTCTTGACAACTATAGTTTCAAAGCCTCTATGTCGGCAGACGCTCTTAAAAAAATTATTCCATAATTTTTCTAACTAAATCTAGGTTGTTCTTGGGTCTTGAGTGGGCATTTTTAGTCTGGTGTTATAGAAATGTGAATGGATTTAAAATGTAGATTAGTCTCAAATAAAATGAAAATCGGTATGAGTGAAGAAATGGTTAAAATATTGTGAATAGGAAATAAAATGTATTATAGTTTCTCTCTCTTCCAAAGTCTCTCTCATAAAAAAATATAAATGAATTTGGAAGTGTGAATGTGTGAGGAAATTATCTCTTCTCTCTCTCCTTATCTTTACCTCTCTCTCGTACTTTATTTGAAATTTCTTGAAACAATGAATGTATTTTTTTGCTTGAGTGTAAGGGTTATTCATTCTCAAATCATAAGAATGACGCAACGTTCATCAAAGTAATCCAAACAAGAAAGATTAGGATTTGATATGTTGTAATTAGTGATATGACATTAAGATATTGTATATTGATATAAATTACGAATGTTAAATGAAATTAAATTAAAGATAATTGCATTATCAAAAGTAATCGTTGAAGACTATTGTTCTATTGACTCTTATATTTCAAGCATTGTACATGGAAAAATATGTTGTTTGTATCTTGCCTTTGTTAAAGCTAACCTTACAACACTATTAGGAGTGACACATAATTAATGTAGGAAGAACCGAGCTAGATAACTAAGGAAGATAGTTGAATTTTGTAAATAGGTAAAAAGGATATCATTCTCTTCATAGGTGTTAAGCCCATTTGAATTTAAATGTGGATCTCATGGTTTAGAAGATTGAAATAATCACCTTCCAAATAGTTATTGTGGTTTATAGATAAAATAAAAATGTTCGGAAGTAATGTTAGAGATATTGTATAGCGTGAACATTAGATATGTTGAATATAATATTATCATGGATAATATTATTATAATGTGAATGTAATATTACATATAGCAAATAGTATTTACTATATGGTAATTAGTGAAGTAGTAAATTAGTAAGTTAGATAATAACACAATGAGATATTGTTTTATTATCAATGTTGTTATTAATGGTTGAAACCATTCGTAGATTGGTTTCATATGCAACCAAATATTTTTGAGAAGGTTGCAGTAAATACAAAGAAGTTGTTATGAGAGTTACTACTATGTGGCTCCTATATAATGGAGTGCATAGCTATGGGAAAATTAATATAGTCAATAGAAAATAATTAAAGATAAATGAGAGTTGCTACTATGTGGCTCCTATATAATGGAGTGCATAGCCATGGGAAAATTAATAGAGTCAATAGAAAAGAATTAAAGATAAATTTGTGCTCCTCCCCTACATTTGGTACTAGAGAAGTTTCTTCTATTGATAAAAATGTAGTAGGATCTAACAGAGAAGAAGGAAAAAAATGGTGTAGATATGAAGATTCTAGAATCGTGTGTTTTACACAGAAGATCATCGCGAACAACAGAAAATGCCAATGACCGAATGGGATCTCGATTCTCTACGATAAATTACCAAAGGGCTTGAATAAATCACCAATGAATACAATCTGATCACCAGAATGACTGTGGTGTGGTAAAAGTAATTATTCTATTATTCAGATTTTTTTCCATTTTGACGTAAAAAAAATTCCCTTTTTTGTAAGGGTCTAGAACAATTTTTTCAGAAAATTTAATTATCAATCTATAGATCAATATTGTTTGAAAGGCATCATGGAAAGGACTAATCTAAACTAGATAGATAAGTTTGAAGGCCAATATTTTCACACATGGCAGCTACAGATGCAGTTGCATCTCATAGAGAAGGATCTATGGGATGTGGTGAAGCCTAATTCAACTCCACCCACTGGAGGAAATGAATTGGAAAAGTGGAACGTGAAGGATCAGAGAGCCATGGGGACCATTGGATTAGGATTGTCTAAATCCTATTTACACCATATAGATTTATCAAAATCTGCAAAGGATATTTGGGAGTCTCTCAACAAACTTTTCGGATCTCGAGTCGAAAAAAATAATGACTATTTGCATTAGGGGAAAGGGATAAGAGAACAATGAGCCAATGAACCGATTTACATCATAACCAACAGGATGAATAATCATATAATTTGCATTGTATATTTTAGGCACCCACGAATGGGAGAAATAAATAGTAATAGAAGACAGTTACTGAAGCAATGCTTAGAAGGAACTGTCCATTTACAATGTAATTACGCTAACATTCCCCCCCTTATTACATTGTTCCTACAAAGATACATTTCTAGATAGAGTCTCCCCCTTAATGAGAACACCACAAAGAGGGTCTTCACACGAGCATGTGCCTACATGGTCTCGATACACATGGTTTTTCTAAGGTTGACCATAAACCTAGAGGGATAGGAGCACTTTCCGACTGTTCACCTCAGTGGTTTTATAGGATTACCATGAACCAAGAGGATGATACCTTGGTGGTTTTACAGGTTTACCATGAACCTAGTGCGAGTATTGTAGTACCCAAAATTGTATGTACTGCACCACCGTAAATTGGTTACAAAACCCCCAATGATGATACAGTCTCCTCGCAAGGTGTTCGAATCTAAAGCCCATTAAACATGTGTTAACATCCCGCATGCCTCGCTTTGCCCCCGCGCCCTTTGTTTTTCCCTTTCTTTCCTCTTTCTTTGGCTTCTTGGCCTTCAGTGACGAAACCGCCACCCGGCAGTGCGTCTCCCAGTGACTGCCGCCCGCCACTGAGCAGGCGGCGGTCCTCAGTAACCGCCGCCCGCCGCTAGAGCGGCGGTCCTGTGCGCGTTTTCCAGAACGCTCTTTTGACGCGACCCGCGTGAAATATCACGATTTACCAACTTTTCTTTGCCGACTTAAGCTTGTATTTATGTTTTTGCCGACTGAACAGTGATTTATCTTTGTTTAATAGTGGGAGAGTTCAATTTGAACTTGCCTTCTGGTGTTTGTAAATGCTATAAATATGTAGCTTGTGCTGAGGCAAATGGCCACCATTTCCTTGTTAGAGTCTTCTCATTTTTAGTGGTTTGGTCTGTTAGCTTGCTTAGGATTGATAGTATAGTTCATTACATGTTTAGATAGTATTGTTCAGCTGTTGGTAAGCCACATACCCATCTTGTGCAGGCAGTGCTGTTGTTTCACCCATGGTCTGGTTTGTTTTGGGCTGAGTTCTTTGGTTTGGAGTCTTCATTCTTGGGCTTTAGTCTTCAATACTCAGTCCTAGATTTATTTTATGAATCATTTTATTTTAGCATGGTTTAGAATTCTGAGTATTTAGTTATGCCTCACTGTACACCGACAACGATCCTGCTAGGAATCGTATAGGCCAAGCTCTGTTCTCTTGTGCCATCCCTCTCCTACTTGTACTTCGTTGTATTTCTCTGAAGCTGCTTATTATTCATTGTTTGAGTACTGTTGTTTATCATTTTGTTTTATCATTGCTGCAACAACCCTGCTAGGAATCGCATAGGCCAAGCCAGTTCACTTGCGCCATCCCTCTCCTACTTGTGCTTTGTGCCATTTTCACTTTAAAGCAATTGTCGTCCCAAAGGCCTTCCTCACGATGTTGCTATGCTCCTACTCTTTCTCGGATTCACGTGAACATGCAAGAACGAAGAGATCACTCGTGAGGGGACAAGCTACAACACAACCGGATTTGCCTCTGCTCAAGAAATGCCGTGTTTAAATTGTCAAAGTTATATTCAAATAGAGTAGTGAATCATTTTATTTCAGTTAAGCTCGCTTTCAATATTGCCAGGGAAGCTGTGGGGAATGATAGTTTCTGAGAAACTATGATTTGTTCCTCACTTCTGAGGTAGGATTGAAGGTTTTCAATTAAGTTAATTAGTTGTCTTTTATTTAGATTCACACATCTGCACAGGTGAATAACCACACCGGGTTATCTCGCTTGTTTAGTTTTAGTATAAATTAGTTCAATTGTTGCTTGTAATTATAATGTTTCAATCGTATATTTTGTTTAGATTAGTTTCCCTTTCAATAGTAGTATAAATTGTTATTTTCAGTTTAAGTTAATTTGGAGACTTCATAACTAGATTAAATGCTTAAATTCTAGTTAGGAGGATAAATCACTAGGGAATTTATGCTACCCGCTCATAGCCTCTAAATCTCCCCTTTTTTAGTTTAGCTACCAGGAGATCAAACTACCAGATCTTAGTCACTGATCCTCCCATGGTTAGCCATAAGAAAGTTGCTTGCCGATTCTCATCCTCGCTTGTAGCTTTTCTATCATAGAAAACTGACCATAATCTCAGCTGTGACTTCATCTAAGTCACCCGCATTTCAAACCACCGGCTGTCTCGGCACGACCTCGGGAGGTCGGGTACGTGGAAGAGTCACTTGTTGATTCTCACGCTCGCCTGTTGCTTTTCCGACGTACAAAATTGGTGAACCCGACGTGAATCAAACAATTATTTCACCTTCTCTTTGAGAAGTTTCATCTTCTCTCTTTCACCTTCGCTCTTTCCCATTATTCTGCGGGTATTCATATACCCCCCGAATATGTCGGGATTCGATGCATATGGCAGACCCCTCTTGGGTCTTGAGGCATACTACGCCCAACAGAATAGGGAATCATCACCCTCGCTCTCAGTATGGGGTGACAATTATTCAACTAATCAGTTGTCAACACAAACCCCAGGAATCAGATATAGTTCATCTTTTCAAACTGAGGAGTTAGATCAACTCGCTCAAACACAAACAAAGCCTTCAGGCTCAAACAATATGACATTGACTGGAGAATCTGCTTCATCACCTCAGGTGTTACTTAGACCACATATTAGCAGACAATCAGATCCATACTCAGTTCTAGATGACGAATACTCAATACATTATCCTAGGAATGAACAACGCTCTCAAGGCATGTACCCACCTGTAGGAATTTTGCAAATACA
The DNA here is from genome assembly GCA_018340775.1 of Taxus wallichiana var. yunnanensis. NCBI lineage: Eukaryota > Viridiplantae > Streptophyta > Pinopsida > Cupressales > Taxaceae > Taxus > Taxus wallichiana. Next base: position 77,469,990 of record CM031241.1, on the reverse strand, counting down.
GCCCGAGTTCTCTCCTCAAGAAAATACCTCTATGCCATCACATATAGAAAATACTCTCAGAAATGCTTGGCAGGATAGTGATCAGTTCATAGCAGGATATCACATACCTCCGCAAAGCCATGTTATACAACAAACGCCACCAAGGCACGATATCGTGACTTCACCAAACGAAGTCATTTCAACTCTAATAGAAAAGGTTAGAGGATTAGAACTTGCCCAAGCAAGTCAAAATTCAAAATTCATACAAACAGGGAGTTCCAATCCTCCGCACCATCCTCGCCAAGTAGATCTCCTCACAGGAGTAGGCACGTTAGGTATGACTCCTCAGTATTCACAACAAGTACCAACTAGACCCACTATCGCTAGCACAGTTCCTCCTGGTCCGGTACAGAGCAATCCATTCCTGGATAGTACCCCTTCGTACTTAAACATGTACTCCAAATCGCCACAAGGGGATATGTACTCATCCCCCGGCATGTTTGCTCCAACGCAGGGACCTCCTTATGCCCCTGCCAACGCGTACGTTATGCCATATCAACAACCCGTTCCGCCACCACCTCCTCAACAGGCACCATCAATGGTTGAGACGTATGCAATAGGGACTTATTCAGAATATTTAAAGGAGCCCTTAGATTTCGCCATAAGAAGCGTTATGCTTCCAAGGCCTCTGCCCGATTTTCCCAAATTCAAGGGTGAAGGAGATCCAAACGCGCACATCAAAGCCTACGCTACAGCCATACGAGAATTACTCCCTTGGGACGGGGTTGTTGCTAAAATATTTCCCAAAACCTTGGAAGGCATCGCTCTCGATTGGTATTACAGGATACCTGAAGCCTCCATCCATTCATTTAAACAACTCGTGTCAGAGTTCATCAAGGCATTCGACATGAACAAATTGTTAAGGACAGGAATCAGGGAGTTCTTGCACATCAAGCAAGAACATAACGAGTCTGTCGCCCATTTCATCCAAAGGTGGTGCACAGTCCTTTATTCCTCGACAAGCGCTCCAAACATGGATCAGATGGAGCTATGCGATTTATTCCTTCATTCTCTTAGCAAAGAAGTGAAGTAAGAAGTCCAAAAGTTCCCACTAAGGAGTTATGATGAAGTACTTGAGAGTGCTCTGCGAATTGATCAAGCAGCGATAGATAGTGGTCGTAAAACATATGGAGCAAACGGGAGGTTAATCACTCCTAATCAAAACACTATGACCTATCCTAATTATGGGAATACCGATCAAGGACCCAATATCCTTAATGAAAACCATGGGGTTACAACAGATGGATTCACTGATCAAGTCAAAGGACCAAATGTTGTGAACACCCCGGCACCTACTAACAATCAACGCAATAATAACTTCACCCCAGCGATCAATACGGAGGATTCTAGTCATCCTCCACAACAGCAAATCCAGCCACAAGGCCTTGCTCGGGGCCCAGATGGATATCAAAACCAAAGCCAAAGGCCACAATCTCGAAATTTCAACTATAACAACCAACAGCCCAATCAGAACTTTGGGCCACAACAGATTCAAACCGACGACCACGGAACTATAATCCCAATCTATATTGTGGTTTCCACAAAATCAGGGGTCATGATACTAGGACTTGCCATGACTACAATAAATTCATGCAACGCTTGCCAGAAGAACAAAAACAACTTTTCATAGATATGTTCTTGGCAGATCCTCAAGACCAAATACTTTTGTAGGGCCAGTTTCCCTCAAAATGCACCTCTCAAGATCTTTAATGATCCTTTCCCAAATCATTATAACAATAACAGGGTAGATCCAAATGGGAAAAACAAAGGTACCATAATAAGAAATAACAATCAAGACGCCTCAACTCTTGACAACTCTCAGGTTGCTCCTAACCTAAGTTCAAATGGTAATACAAAAATATTGGGATTAGTTGAGCTAGAGGTTGAGTGTGAAATTAATGCAACAAATCGGACAAAGGAGTATGTTTCACAACCCCTACCCGATATTTTCTCCACACGAGATGAAGTTCCTACAAATGCTAGACCGGTAGGATCCTATGATTTAATATACGAGGTGGAAAAGACAAATAAAGATAAGTCAATTTCTGTGGAAATAGTCTCCACTAAAGCCACAGCAGGAATTGTGAAACTCTTGGAGAATGACGAACCGATCTTTCTCCCATTCGAACCTCAAGGAATGGGTAGTCTTCTCGGTATAGCACCTCTTCCCTCCGATGATCTAAATCTAGATATAAACATGATATAATTAACAAACAAAGAAGGGCAATTTAAAATTGAAACGATGCCTATCAAAACCATCTCTAGGCACTGCCCTATTCTAAAGTCTAGTTTCGACCCATGCGTGTCTGAAGCTAACTTTTCCCTATCCATGGGGCAAGACCTCATCATTAACACAATGCTCACTATGAAAGAGAAGGTCGGGCAGCATAGTCATGCTCACCCACATGCCATCTCTCAAAAACATGACAAAGAGGTACGCGAATGCCTCTTTCAGAAAAATGTTTTTAATAATGGGACATATACACCTCTGGGCAAGGGTTGTAAGTTCAAACCCAGAACGGTAAGCCCTCATCAAGAAAATGAAAAATTTGAGGATAATGGTTCTCCGCTGTGTACTTCTATGGGTGAAAAATTCGATAGTCGTCAACTTTCTTCACCTTAGATATCATGAAATATAGTTCCACCTGCATTTTCATATGTACATGGTTGCGGTTGCATTACATTAGTATTTAGTTGGTTCATTTTGTTCACTCGTTTCATAAATATTGTAGTCCAGAACTTACTCTTAAGTAATCTGTTACAAATTTCTGAAGATATTGGCAAAAATATTCAAATCACATCTCTTCAAACATCATCAAGTATTTTCAAATCTTCTCATCAAGTTCGACAGACAAACATTGACGGAAACCATACCAAGACCTGCATACTTGGCTTTTCTCTTTCTTTCTACTAGGTAAAGTTGTCCTTGCCTACGGTCTATTCTAGAAGCTTCTTGGTGTCACATCTATCCCTCTTAAAATCTCTTGGAACAAAAGGATATCCCAAAGTCATAGATCAAAAATGTCAAAATCAAATGCAATCAAAAGCACCAAGCAAACAAAATATTTTATTTTACACACCTCTTTGCCCCACCAACCTTCGGTGATAAGCCCACATCTCTCACTGGTGATGTGAGGTTGGGAAAGGAAAGAAGTGCCCTTACTCGCCTGTATCTTGCCTTTGGTGACAAACCCATGCTTCTTACTAGTGGCGTGAGGCAAGGTGTGGGGGGTCCAATCACACAAACTAACAAATCTTGGTATGCTAAAAACACAAGTCAAATTCTGTTAAAAGAAGGCAAATATCCAAACATCTAAATTCCAAAGAGATCAAATCCTCAAAACCAGATTTTGTCAACCAGGTTGCCATTTATGAATCTAAGTCTAGATAAACTGAAAAGTAAGTGGCCTTCTAAGCTTGGTAGTAGTTCTGAGTAGGGTGGGTGTGTAGGTCCAAATTTGGTTCTTGTTCTTGTTTTGTATGTCTCTCATCATTCCACTCAAATCAAACTCATACAACTTGTGCCCTTCCCAATTCTTGGTGTTGAGCCCTCGCATCTTACTAGTTGCGTGGATTTGGGATTGGGGCAAGTTCATCTCTTTATCGCTACACATTCATCACGTTTTGCCAACATAAGAAGAAATCACAGACATTGCCCAAAGAGGCCAAAAGTTCAATACTACAACATGTTTGTCATCACATATCAGCATTGCAAAAGCAAATAAAGTAAAAACATTCTGTTTAACATTTGTTATCACTTGTCATCCATTGCATACATTCTGAAAAGCATGTGAAAGTTGGCGGCATTTCGACACACGGGCATGTCAGGTATAGCCTCTAACTCCCCATTTTGGGACCGCCATACTCGGACCCAACGTTTTATGCCTCTTCATGGCTAAAACGCTTCTCCGAGGGGGCAATATGTACGTACCCAAAATTGTATGTACTGCACCACCGGAAATTGGTTACAAAAGCCCCAATGATGATACAGGTCTCCTCGCAAGGTGTTCGGAATCCAGAAAGCCCGTTAAACATGCGTTAACATCCCGCATGCCTCGCTTTGCCCCCGCGCCCTTTGTTTTTCCCTTTCTTTCCTCTTTCTTTGGCTTCTTGGCCTTCAGTGATTTAAACCGCCGCCTGCTGGCAGTCTCATGTCCGCGGCCTCATGACCGCCGCCCTGCTCAGAGCGGCGGTCCTGTGCGCGTTTTCCAGAACGCTCTTTTGACGCGACCCGCGTGAAATATCATGATTTACCAACTTTTCTTTGCCGACTTAAGCTTGTATTTATGTTTTTGCCGACTGAACAGTGATTTATCTTTGTTTAATAGTGGGAGAGTTCAATTTGAACTTGCCTTCTGGTGTTTGTAAATGCTATAAATATGTAGCTTGTGCTGAGGCAAATGGCCACCATTTCCTTGTTAGAGTCTTCTCATTTTTCGGTGGTTTGGTCTGTTAGCTTGCTTAGGATTGATAGTATAGTTCATTACATGTTTAGATAGTATTGTTCAGCTGTTGGTAAGCCACATACCCATCTTGTGCAGGCAGTGCTGTTGTTTCACCCATGGTCTGGTTTGTTTTGGGCTGAGTTCTTTGGTTTGGAGTCTTCATTCTTGGGCTTTAGTCTTCAATACTCAGTCCTAGATTTATTTTATGAATCATTTTATTTTAGCATGGTTTAGAATTCTGAGTATTTAGTTATGCCTCACTGTACACCGACAACGATCCTGCTAGGAATCGTATAGGCCAAGCTCTGTTCTCTTGTGCCATCCCTCTCCTACTTGTACTTCGTTGTATTTCTCTGAAGCTGCTATTATTCATTGTTTGAGTACCTGTTGTTTATCATTTTGTTTTATCATTGCTGCAACAACCCTGCTAGGAATCGCATAGGCCAAGCCAGTTCACTTGCGCCATCCCTCTCCTACTTGTGCTTTGTGCCATTTTCACTTTAAAGTAATTGTCGTCCCAGTGCCTTCCCTTGCCGATGTTGCTATGCTCCTACTCTTTCTGGATTCACGTGAACATGCAAGAACGAAGAGATCACTCTGAGGGGACAAGCTACAACACAACTGGATTTGCCTCTGCTCAGTAAATGCCAGGTTTAAATTGTCAAAGTTATTATCAAATAGAGTAGTGAATCATTTTATTTCAGTTAAGCTCACTTTCAATATTGCCAGGGAAGCTGTGGGGAATGATAGTTTCTGAGAAACTATGATTTGTTCCTCACTTCTGAGGTAGGATTGAAGGTTTTCAATTAAGTTAATTAGCTGTCTTTTATTTAGATTCACACATCTGCACAGGTGAATAACCACACCAATTATCTTGCTTGTTTAGTTTTAGTATAAATTAGTTCAATTGTTGCTTGTAATTATAATGTTTCAATCGTATATTTTGTTTAGATTAGTTTCCCTTTCAATAGTAGTATAAATTGTTATTTTCAGTTTAAGTTAATTTGGAGACTTCATAACTAGATTAAACGCTTAAATTCTAGTTAGGAGGATAAATCACTAGGGAATTTATGCTACCCGCTCATAGCCTCTAAATCTCCCCTTTTTCAGTTTAGCTACCAGGAGATCAAACTACCAGATCTTAGTCACTGATCCTCCCATGGTTAGCCATAAGAAAGTTGCTTGCCGATTCTCATCCTCACTTGTAGCTTTTCTATCATAGAAAACTGACCATAATCTTGGTGTGACTTCATCTAAGTCACCCGCATTTCAAACCACCGGTTGTCTCGGCACGACCTCCTGAGGTCGGGTACGTGGAAGAGTCACTTGTTGATTCTCACACTCGCTTTGTTGCTTTTCCGACGTCTGAAGTACCATGCACTTCTTTCAGTGCTTTTGTACTCCCCATGATGATCTTCAGTTAGAGGTCCCACATAGGAAATTTTGTATCATCTATACTTTATTGAACAACCAAACAACATAGGAAAAAACAACATGCACTGACAAATATTCCACATTCACTTCTAAGAATCATAGAAATCATGTTCTTAGTTGTAGCCACTGATGTCGATTTTCATTTAGCCAATCTTCAACAAAGCAAAGGAAACAAATCACTGCCACTGGATGTTGCCCTTGACTAAGTCATTTTCACCCATAATGTGAAATATGAACACACACAAAATAGAAAATGAAATAAACAAGCCAAAATTGAGGAATTAGTCCTCAATACCTTATTTGCCATAATATCAATCAGCCGCCTTGCTCGCCACGCAGCTTCTGAGAGGTCACTGGATTTCCTCCAGATTTGTTTTCCTCTGTCCTCCTGACATGTGTTGCAACTTACTTCACAATACGAGAGGCAAAGACAAAAGTGATCTTATCAGTATATCGCGCTTTCTTTCATCTTTGTCAAAACGAATGCTCCAATCTGAGTGTATCCTGACAACATGCTCTTCATAGCAATGATTTGGGCTTCAATTTCTCCAATTGCATTTGACGAAAGAGATCTAGAGGCTCATTAAGACACTTATGGACAACAACTCTTTCAGACATTATGTCAAACACTTTGCTTGTATACTGTAATTGCGCATATTTGGTATAAATGTTGACACGCGAAGCTGAAAACCTATTCATCTAGTGACAATGACCACTTTCCTTCTCTAACCTTGAACTGTACACAATGACATGACAAATAATTACTTTGCAAAGAAATAGATAGTGTTTTCACCGTCTCATGTCATGCTGCTCCTACCAGATCGCTTCACCTTGATTGATTCACACAAGTCAAGAGCAATTTTCAAGCCACTGTTTACAGCATGTTTGTATTCCTCCTCATTCCGAATAGAACCATTCACCCCACCTGTCTTTGATTGATTTTGTTGATGTCTCAAAGTCCTTCAATGAATGCCTCCTCACCTATACGTACCTCTTTTAGAAACCAACTGTTGTTCCAGGGTAAACCACTACTCAACGTCCTCTCTTGAAGACTGCAGGCATTTGGCTTTGATTGAAATGTCACTGTAACTTTATAGACTAGTTTATTCGTCACACACAGTTCCGATCCTGCCATCCCCGCCACCCTGTTTGGATTTCTGATAACTATTCCTCCTGTTGGGGCTGTGACTCTTCACTAACTTGCCAAAGCACTATGTTTTTGGAATTTAATGTTGATGTAGACATTATTGCAAAGAGTGCTTCAAAGTTTCGTAGACATAACTATCATACAAACATAACCGTATTTTCTGAAACCGTTCACGCTAATCCTGTCTCTTTCACTATTACACGCTCTTTCTTATATTTGCTTCAATGATATATAACTTCACTCTGGATGGTTATGCAAGTTTCTCCTATGGCAGATACATTGAAACCAACTCATGCTACCTCACTTCTGAATTGGTGGCCTCTCCAACACTGACTGCTACATGCCTTGGACTGATATTGGCTCTGATACCAATGTTTGCAGTAGGGGAAAGGGACAAGAGAACAATGAGCCAATGAACCACTTTACATCATAACCAACAGGATGAATAATCATATAATCTGCATTATATATTTTAGGCACCCACGAATGGGAGAAATAAATAGGAATAGAAGATGGTTACATAATAGTTAGAAGGAACCATCCATTTACAATGTAATTACGCTAACAAAGATGTCATCAAGCAACATCTGTATGGACAGAAGATGAACGAGAATCTAAACATTGTTGAGCACATTAGTAAGCTTTGATCTCTCTTAAATCAACTTGCTAGAATAAAAGAACATGTAAAGGATGATGATGCTAAAGCCATCCTTCTTAATAGTATGCCTAAGAGTTACTCAGATATTGTATTTACTTTGAGTAAAGTTACTATTAGTCTAGAAGGAGTGATTTCTACATTGTTAGAACAAAGCAGTCATGAAGAACATGAAGAAGTACTATATGTAAGAAAAAAACCTATATCCTCATCTAAGAAGGAGAAACATAAACCAAAGCTGGTTCCTTCACATGGAAAAATAAAATGCTTTTATTGTAATGAGATTTGACATGTAATATTGAACTATAAAAAGAGAGCTCAAGATCTTCTTGATGACAAGATAGATTAGAAAGCCCTTCTAGCTGAAGTAGAAATTGATTGGGAAGCCTACTCAACTGATGAAGAACTTTCTTGTCCTAGTGACGAGGATTTCCTATGGTAGACTCTTCTCTTGTTGGAGGAAGGAGGAAATGGAGGAAGGAGGACAATCAACATCCTCTCATCATTCACCAATGACGGGGTCATGAGACAGATGTGGTGATGTTCTATTTCAGTTGTGTGGTGTGTTTATAAACAAGGGGGTGAAACTATTTTCATGTTTTGATTTTAATGTGTTCACATAGACTAACAACAGTTCCTGAGTGTCTATTTGGTGTGGAAGAAGCAAACTGCTTGACTCAGCTTATAGGGAAACAACATCTACGTCACGGTCCTTTGACCATCTTATAGTCCTCTCGACTATCATACTTCGGTGAAAGGTAATTCATTGGAAGGTGATTAGTCGATGAAGATGTTCATACAACAAGGATGATCATTAGTAGCAAGATCCAGACAACAAGATCTAGTAGCAACGGCTACTTCGACAAGTTTGATGTTTCCAGGAGCTCTTACGCCATATTCGCACTAAGGGGGTGTGTTAGATATATTGTATAGTGTGAACATTAGATATGTTGAATATAATATTATCATGGATAATATTATTATAGTGTGAATGTAATATTACATATAGTAAATAGTATTTACTATATGGTAATTAGTGAATTAGTAAATTAGTAAGTTAGATAATAAAACAATGAGATATTGTTTTATTATCAATGTTGTTATTAATGGTTGAAACCATTTGGGTAGATTGGTTTCATATGCAACCAAATATTGTTGAGAAGGTTGCAGGTAAATACAAGGAAATTGTTATGAGATTTTCTACTATGCAGCTCCTATATAATGGAGTGCATAGCTATGGGAAAATTATCAATGTTAATAGATAAGAATTAAAGTTAAATTTGTGCTCCTCCCCTACACTTATCATTTTTTAAAAATATAAATACAACAAGTATTCAACCTTTATCATACCATTCCTCTCAATCTTGTCACATCTAGGTTTACAAAACCCTAATTTCTTAAGAAATACTTTCATCCTCACAATTAGACTTCTTTTCCTACGTGATTAAAAAAATTATTCAAAGACCATTTCTATAACTTCTTAAATTTCCTTCCACTAAACAATAGATCAGTTGAGTAACTTTTTCGTTCATAGGGTAAATAGGAATAACACTTCTTGGTGTCAATTGTGTACTCATGTTAATAGACAATTTAATGTTCATTGTTCACATTGAACCTTGGTTTCCAAGTGAACAATCATATTCTTAAGAAGATATTTTAAGATACCTTTAGCATTGAATGAACCCTTTGTAAGATATTGATGACACAAGTGGTGTTAGTGGACTAGTGTACTATATATTACTCTTTTCAATGATCTCTTTAGTTGCTCCCAGATAAATATGCCACCTTGGATAGTAAAAACTTTACACCTTTGTCCCTTATGAAGGTTTAATGGGATAAATATGTTTTAACAACCTAAACTTATGTACAGTCAGGCATAGATCCTTGAGTGTAATTAAAGTTAAACTAAAGCTAATGGAATCCCTTATAAGATAAGTGTTAAATGAAAGTAATAAATTTTAGTCCTAGAATACCCGAAGTGGCATGAAGGTTTTGCAGATAGCAATATTTGATTAGTCTAATTTTGACATTTGGTAGGGTTTAGAAACAATCAATTTGAATTGAATCTAAAACATCAAGAGACATCTTATGATGCTAATGAATGAAGGAGATATGATGTTTTATTACCAATGATTGTAAATATTACCTTAAAAGGATATTGAAATGCATAAATTTTACAAATTTTTCTTTGTAACTCCCTTTGTATCTCTTAGATAATTGTGACCCTTAGTAGGACTTTACGGTGTGTTTTCTCATAGGTTGTAGATTCCCCCATGCATGATTAATTTTGAATTTAATAGATCATGCAACCTCTCTTAAGGGTATTGGTGAAAGAATTTATGATGCCTTTTTAATAAACGATTTAAATAGTCCGTTGGAATAAATTTAAAAAAAAGCATATTGTTGTTGAGTTGTCTTGTGTGAGGCAATACTCTTTGTAGTATTTAATCCCAAAGTGTTACACAAGTTTCATAGGAATTATATTTTTTGAAAATTACGTTAATACAGGACTAAAGTAACCACATAAATGTAGTTTATAAAAAGTTTAAATACGAATAAACTAAGAAATTACAACCGTGAATATGCTAAGTCATTGAGCGATGTGAGAACCAACTAAATTGTCAAATATGATCATAAATTGAATGTAATAAAATAAATCTCCTTATCTAATACAATAACCTAATAAATCGAACAACCAAATGTGATGCATGATCACATGCTTTGTTTGCATAAATGTGGATTAAACAACAATGATTATTAAATAATAAAATGTATCTTTGAGAATGGGATACCTTCAACTCGTAGCCAATAATTTTTATTTAAGGAGATTGCACTCTAGTTGGACTTATAAAAGTTATTATAACCCTTAGCTTAGATAGGAATATATTAAATCTAAGATCACTCAGGAAGTAGAATTTATGGTTGAAACATGTAATTAACCCATTGCTACTGAGAGTGAATCCTTAAGTTGATGAAACAAAAGTAGTTTGAAATGTGAAATTCATCACTTAAATTCAAGGAAAAATCTCTATAACTGGAATATAGGTGTAATGTACCCTTCCATGCATTGATATGATTGCGAAAATATGCATTACTAATTAGAGCAATACATTGTGAATCAAGAATAATACAACTTAATTATTTAACCTTCATTATCAAATTTGTAATAACATGAATATGAAAAGAGTGTAATTTTAGTATTAAACAATGCTATGAAATGAACTTGGAATAGGTTTTCTATTGATCTAGTAACCTTTTTTTTCTTCCCGTTAATTTTCCCCTTATAACAAGAGTATTTTTCAAAACCAAGTAAACGTGGATCTTTCAAACAAATCCTTAAGTCAAATATTAGAAGACATATGTGTGTATATATGTTCCTAATAACAATCATGTTATATAATGTTATTTACATATGAGAAACGGGAAAATTATAAAGGAACCACTATAGGTGAAATGTTATACAAAAACATACGACCGAGTTATAGAGGAACGAATGGTCCTATGTTATGTGTTCTTCAAATAATTATATTCAAATTATAAAGATAGGATTTTAATAGATATTTCAGCATCAAAAAACAATGTGTTGTGGGAAGTGGAAGCAAGTAAGACTATACTTTGTAGTGGTTAGTTGTTGTAATTTATCATTTTTGTACATGTGGCCTAGATGTATATATTGTGTTATTATGTTTTCTATTTGGGTATAGGTTTTTGTAAGTTTATTATGTCACGTTAAGTTTATCTATCGAGTCCATGTGGTGTTGTGTAGTGAGCATTCAAAAACAAAATTATTCCGGTATGTTTACTATTGTATTTATGTGTCAAAATTGTGAGCGTTATAGGAGTTTTGTATACATGTCATGTTGAGACTTAAAAGTGTACCTATAACAAATTTTCTTTGTAATGTCAATTTTTGGATTGATAAGTAATAAAGTGAAACTTTTTTTTCGATGGATGATTACAAAAATAATAAATAAGTTTTTCAAAAATCATTTGTATTTCCAATTATTTATAAAGGGGTTACAACATAATGGTATCAAATAAAACATTTTATTAGTAGAACTAAGAGATATATTGAATGACATACAAAAACTCCTAGCATGTGAAGAGAATTTGATTAATTGATTACATGAATCATTTAAAGCAAGAAAACATTTTCTAGCATTCAATATTTTGAAACTAATTTTCAGATTTGCATGATCTCCTTTTCGAGTAGAAAGGAATACACTAGATATTTTAGATGTCTATCGATGGATTCAACTTGTTAAGGAATTATTCTTTCTTGTCAAAACTATATATATATATATATATATATATATATATTTATATATATATATATATATATATATATATATATTTATATATATTTCTTTCATTTGATCGATAAGTCATGTACTCAAATATTTATGTGCATGATTTTAGGACCTAGTCTCTTGTGTTTTATGAAGGTTAATGTATAATGAGTTATTACCACTTAGAATAGTATGATAAGATTAATTAATTTTTGGATATATTTTCTAAATTCACATAATCGTAGATCTAGGTGTTGTTTGAAAATTTCTAGAAGGTAGTGTTGCTACTTTGGATTATTTTGATTTGACAAACATATTGTTGGATCGCACACATTTGGTTATCATGATTACTATTAGATTAATAATTGTAAGGTTGAGGCATAATGCCTCTATCTATTTCATTCATTAAATGTAAGGAATACCATATAGTTATGGAGGTAGAGGGGATTCTTTCGTGATGTAAGGTTGAGAACACTTAAATGAGATCACAACCTTTATATAGTTGCACATAATTGCGATATATACATGAGACTTATACTTGTGACTGAGTTAATTTCTCATTAAAGATATTTTGGAATCATTTTCATTAATTAATTAAATGTTTGTATTTTTAATTTGGTCTAACAATTATTTTGTGGAATTTTACAATTCATGTTTCCTAAATGGATTTTATAGTTTGTTTTTCCTATGATTTTGGGAACTTTTTAGATTTCTCCAATTGTTATGAGTGAGATTTTATTTCTCTTCTTTAAACATATTTGGATTTACATGAAATTACCTTTGTAGCTTGTTAAATACCAACTTAGAATACTATGATGAAGTATAAGCCTTTATCCCCGTTAAAGGATTTTTATCGTCGACTAAAATTATTTAAGTAGTATGGTCCATGAAATTTTAACATATCTTGGGTGATTAGATAAAAAACCCCAAGTATTGCCTACAAATGTGTAAGGTATAATTTCATAATATGTACTTCTCATATTCATTTTGAATATATTTAGTATTTTGGATTTATTTTGAACTTTGAGTTGACTTAATGTATCCTTTGAAACTATAAATTTCTATAATTATAGAGACATAAGTTTATGATAGTCTATTGAATGATGTTATGAGAATTTTTAGTTCTTACTCCTGTGAAATTTGATAAAATATCAGTAAATATAAATAATATTGGGGTTAGTTGAACTTCTACGTTTTCATTTACATTTATTAAACTTGATAATAAGATTGTTTATTTAAAACACTTTGGTGATAGATCAACACCTTTATCTATTAAATTAATTTTTGTTTTACTATCATTTTGTTTAACATAGACTTTGATATTAACGTTGTTCTTAACTTACTCTACACACAAATTATGTTTTGACTTTTTAAATAAAACTAATAATTAATAAAATAAATTGATTTTTCAGCTAATTATTACTCAAACATAAATGGGGTTCAATTGAAAAGTTAAGAATTATTTTCTACATTATTACTATCATATAATTTTGTTGAGAGTATTATTGTGATAGAATAAAAATAAATTTACATTTTGCACCCAATAATTTAGTATTACATGTGAATGTTTGTCATCATTTTAACACCTGGAGAGTATGGAGTAATATTAAATTCAACTCTTACCAAATTAAAATTAAACATTAAACATTATAATGTCTTGACATGATAATTCGAACTAATATTGACCTTACGCCGACCTTCGTAAACTATTTGGTTAGTGTAATAAGGAGTAGAAATCACACATGAAATGTTCAATGGTAATGTTTAAGGCGATATTTTGAAGGATTCAAATCGAGAGAGAAAAATAATGGGAGAGGAAGAGGGGTGAAGAGGGAAGGGTTTGAGTGTGGAGAAGTGCAAGGGTGGGGAAAATGGAATGGGAAACAAGGTGAAACTTGACCCTGCAACAACCACATGAAATTCTTATCAATCGTTTGAAGGAGAAAAGGGGTTTTGTATAAGATGAAATGATAAATTTTTATAGATATATTTGCAAACGTAAGGAGTGGTAGAAAAATATTTCCGAAGTTAAAATTCATTTGTAGTTTTAGCCCATGCATTTATTGGGCCATGATGCTTTCCTTCATGTAGCACTTTATAAACTCCCTTTAGTTGTGAGATTTAGTAAATGCAAGAAAAATTTGATATAAGAAAAAAATAATAAAGGGAAGGAAAAGAGGTTGATTCAAACACCATCTAGTCTAGATTATATAAAGGGAACAAAAATCCTTTTATTTAGACACCACCCATACAAGATATCTCAAAACAAATTTAGATGGTTTATGTACTTTAAAGAATAGGATCGATGGTTTATTCCTACCCTATTGTGCCCTTCCACCATAGGCTATTTCATAGCGTAATCCCCACAACTATATTCCTATAAAGGAAAAATATATATTTTCAACACAATTTATAAAATGCCATGTTCTCCAACTGCTACAAACTACGACCACTTTATTTCTTTTGGAAATCACTTTAAACGATGAAAACTGATTCAAAATGACCTCTTCATGGCTGAAGGATGGCTCATTTTGGGGAATCAATGAACACGATTGAAGAAGTAAATCACATCACAAGAGCATAATAATTTTGAAACTATGTGGTAAAAGTGATTTTTTTGGGAAGTGAAATTGAAGGGAGTTCAATATGAAGGAGGAGGGGGTATGAAAAAGGTGTTGGAGGGAATATAATTTCATCGATAGTGAAAACATATCAACTCAAAGGAATTTTTTTATTGTTCTCTCCATTTCATCATCTTCATCTTCTTACAACTTTTCACATGACTGATGTAGGTGGGTATTACACATCATTCACCCATGTGGTGTTAGAAGTGTTGGACATCCTTACATTCTAGAAAATGTTGATTTACCCTGAAAACTTGTTGTGTCCCATGTAAGGGACATACATGGATGGCATGTAATTTGTTGTATTGAAATACTATGCTAACATCAACAACTAACTAAGAAAACCTCATGCCAACAACGGAAGCCAAGACACACCTTGTGTGAATGTTGTCATTACTGCGATAGTTGTTTCAAAACCCTAGTAAACGCCTAGATTATGAGAATCCCCAACCATGCTATGTTTTAAAGAACCACTCACAGACCATACATTAATCTTTACCAAAGAATATAAAAAAGTGTAATTTGTGGGTGACAATCGTTTTACAATCGCCCTTCAAAAATACAAAAAAAAGTTATTTAGATCAAATATTTTGTATTTATTTAATTAATTTTGTATATACTTATATAATTTCCATATAATCTATATGAAAAATGTTGGAAAAATTAAAATTAAGTATTTGATCTCTAAAATCATAAAAAATAAAATAAATTAACATAAAATTTAATGCTTTACGTCGCGTGATAGCTATTTAAAATATTTACAATTATTTTATGACTAAACTTGTAATAAACATCTAAATAGAATCTATCTATCATTTTAATGATGACTTCTTCGTAGCTAAATGTGAAACTTAACCCTATCGTTTACTATTATAGCTCTGGTTCACTTGCTAATGGCGGAGGTAGGGGTGGTACCAATCCTACTGCAGGTGATTATTTTGGAAAAGGAAGTAGTATCTATCCTAATATAATCTCTCCTCTTAACCCTAAGCATAAACATTCCCCAAACCCTAGCCATAGGAGCACAGTATCTGATAGTGATGGCATGGGTACTTCTGGGTGAAGGTACTCTAGTGAAATTATTACAGGTGGATCCATGTGGAAATTTTCATTTTCTTGAGGAGGTGTATTTTCTTCATCCCCTATAGGTGGTAGGGTTCCTTCCCCTATTTTTTCTATAAATTGTGGGGGTGGTGAATCTTCTCCCCCTCTAGTGACAGTTTGGTTTCCTCCTTAGCTCCAAGTTGCACTTCTATTAGCTAGGATTTGGGTATCGATTCATTCCTCTATTGCTTCCCTGCAGTACAACAACATCATGGAGATCCTTTTGGGCTGCTCATTTATTATATTTATTTACTTTCGAGTAGGTGTATTAATGATGATGTAGCCCAAAAATTGTTAATGTCTCCTTCAAATATGTCATGTAGGGTTGCAAAATTATGACTCCTACGGCCACTATCCCCTACATCGATTTGGTGAAGAAGTCATAGAATATAAATTCTTATATTAGAAGCATACTTTGATTTGTAGGTTCAATGTTCTATGGCCCAATCTACCATATATTCACAAATGGATATCTAAATACATGATCCCACTTTTAAATGGAAGGTTATATCTCTACCCCTCTCCGTAAAAGGAATTTTTAATGTGGTTTTTTCTTCAATAAGCGATAAAGATAGAAGATTGGTTAAATTGTGGGTTTGTAAATCATGATACATCATCTTAAAACCCTAGTTTCCCTATATTAATCCACTAATAAAATCCTTTTTTCGTAATCGCATGTGGATTACATTGTCTCATATTCCCCTGTAATTTTGGAGCCATGATTGTCGATCTCCATTGGAAATGTTTTGGGTTTTATTCTCTTCACCGATTCCTAAACAACTAACTACACCCACACAACATCTGTCATGATTCTTGTTGAGCTTGACACTTGGAAAAACCTTCCCACAAATATAGAACTCAAAGTGTAAAATTGTATATGGATATAGTCACTAGATTATGAAGGTTTTCCCTTCATGTACAAAAGGTATCTCACCCCTGGTCATTCAGCTTCCGAATGTAAAATGGAAAAGCCCAAAAATGAGAGCAAAAACAAATGGAAAACCACCCTTCCTGAGCATTTGGTTTTTTATAATAAGGATGATTTGGATTCGAATGTTGATTCAAATTTTGATGCCAAATCGGTACCAAAATCCCCTCATAGATCATATTAGCGCGAATAAGAAGAATGTAAAGTCTGATTGCTAGCAGGAAAAGGAAAATATCCCCCTCCGCTTCATACAAAGAATAGCACATATCTATCGATAAATTCTATTGAGGTGGTTCTCCCTATTGAGAAGGTGGATGATGGGTAGAAGATAGTGCAAAAAAATAAAAATCCATCCTCAAGAATGTCTTTTCTCCCACCTAGCTCGACTATACAACCGTGTTGCTGCTATTGTTTGGCAATGTTTTTTATTCACACTAACAGGTTGTCCCCTACCCCTGTTTTTATTGTTCTATCTCACTTCTTGGCATTTCTTGGTAGGGTGTGCTCCCCACTTACCAAAAATCTGTTGATATTCACTTGTTTTATCTTGCTTATGAGCCCTTTTGTATATCGGGGTATTGTTCCTGTAAACTATTTACCATTAAAAATAAAATAAATGTCTAAACAAACATTAAATTTAACACGTCATATTTGACGCCATTCACGTATAAATGTTTACAAGGACATTATTCATGATCTTTACTGTTAATGATTTTCATTATGCATGTGCACTATTCTCGCTCCATAAATCGACACATGTAAGCACATGTGTAAATCCAATTGTTATTTTAAAATAATGATACTATACTCATAATTGAGATAGTATGATGTTACACTAAAAGATCTATAATAAGTTTATATCTAGAGCATGATGAGGAGGAAAATGTTAATGGTATTGAAATCAAAATTATTGTTTGATGAATCCATGGTTTTTATCTAATTATTGGAGAAAATTACAAGTGCAAATGAGCATTCCTTTTGTGGTGGTGGGTGCATCTAGTATTGTCAACAAAAATTAATATATGTAAAACTCAATGTTTTTGGGAAGCACATGAAGTAGATTCACTAATGAACTTGGTGTACCCACAAAAATACATGGCTAAAGCTATGATACGTTTGTTGTTAATCGGGTTGTTGAGTCCTTTAATTAAACTCCGACAAACTATTAGAGGAAAACTTTAGAGGAAAATTGGAAAGGAGGAATAATTTAGTATATAAAATTTTGGTATATCCAATGGGGAAACTACAAATGAGAAAAACCAATAGGATAGAAAAGACCAATTTCATATGAATGGTGGCGATCAAGAGTTTTATTCAATTATTTTTAATGAAATAGACCACATAGAATTTAATAGATTGATTAGGAGATATATTAAGTGCATTTGGAAAAGAATAAATTATAATTCATATATATTTGTAGTTCATACCTATAATGCCCACATTTAACACACACAAAAACAATAGTAAAACAAATGCCAGGGATAGTTTTTTTTTCACTTACATTTCTCATTACACGTCGTCACAAGGGCTCCAAGTAAAGAAACTCAAAAATGCATACAACACTTACATAAGTCATCGAATCACATAGACACATGAAAACATGGTATAAATGTCAATGCCACACTTTACCCAATGAATGAATACTAGCAATGACCCACCCATAAGAAAAGGACTCAAGGATTGGCAAACCCACAACAAATCATTACCATAATTGCATCTTATTTAGGATTAACACTCCAAGTACATTATTGCACAAGGATAATTTTCTCATTTTTCCACCTACAGATTCTTAAGTTCATTCCACATTTAACTTACATTTCGACCATTTTAAGTTGCCTTTTTTATCCTTTACGCAAATTTCCATAACTTACATAATATTTGACATATTTCATATTGCATACAAAGTTCTTAATTCTCATGTTCTTATGTTAAGAATATGCTTTTCAAACATTTATTCAATGTTTAAATTTTACCCTTGCTACTCAAGTGAATCTGACATGATGTCAAGAAAGAAATATTAGGATTTAAGGGGGATTTAGATTCAAGATACCTTTTCCCATAAACATTCTTCGATCATGGTATATTTATTTCCCAATTCAACATTTCCACAACATGAAATTGTATTTAGATTTTATATATATCTTTTTTTCTTGAAGTTTTCCCTCACCAAGGGAAATTCATATTCTTTGTAACACAATAAAATGTATAATTGAGTTAGAAGGACTCCAAGAGTTATATTATACCTAACTAAAATCTCATTTTACTCTTATATGATTTACTGTTACATCGCACTATGGTCTCATTGTTAACATTGTTTTATAACATTTGTAACCAAAATAAAGCATACTTTTCTAAATGGGTTCACTACTAAAAAGTGTAACCTATTGAGACATCCCATTTCCTTTCTCTTATAAACTAAATTAATAATCACATGATTTGAAACCAATACACCCACTTGTGTCATTTAAATTCCCCATGAGATCAATCATAGGAATATCACCTACTTACCTTTTGTTTGGTTTTGGGCCACTCACTGGGTCAAAGGGCAAGTAGGCACAAGGGATAACGAGACCATTTTTTTAACAGTTCTCTTAAGTCAATATATTTTAAATACAATTGCATTTTCTAAGATTTACCAATTTCCAACCCACAAGATAAACCCTTTATGATCCAGGTTTGGTCTACTTCGATCTTACCTAAGGCTCACTCCCAACTAAATATGAGTATAAGGTGAGAGGAAAAATTTACACTTAAAGCTAAATGACCATCAAGAAGGACTAAGGTAACCCATTTATTTGAGAGGAACTAAAGAGGTCATTAACAAGAGTTTAAGCTTATTCTACGGTTTCAATTTCTTCTTCACTAAGAAGGGTCACAAAAGAAGACAAGTTATGCATGAATCTTATACTAGGGTTAAATGTTGTTGTTAGATTCCTTTATTACATTTCCAAGGTAATAAACACAAACCCATTTATTAAATCATCTATTGCACACTAGAAATGCACTACAAGATATTAAATTTAAATTTCACACAACATATATATATATATACATATATATATATATATATATATATATATATATATAAATCCATTTTTTACCATACGCAACTATGAATCAAAATTGCACCTATGATTAAATGCACATTTCCCAAGGTATCCCTAAAACTAGCATCTCATACATATTAGCAAATTTCAAATACAACTTTTCTGTAACATGGGACTACATTATACATATATACATTTTACAATGACCTATATAAATTACAATAATAAAAATAATTACACAATGCCTTTTTCACCATCTTTCTTACATCCTACAAAACCATGTGAGCATGAAATCAACGATAAATCATTGGCATGGCATCCACCCTAATCTAACATAATTAACATCTTTAGTTTCCCATTTACATAATAACATTAATAATTTGCATTGGAAAGGAAAATGGTTAGAGACATGTATTCATTTCATTTCATTTCACTTAATATCGTAAACAAGGAGAGAGGAAGAGATAGGAAAGAAATAGAAACAATAATTTTCCTAAAAGTTAAATTTCAGACAACAAGCCACAAGCTAGAGTTCCGAACAGTTATTTACAAGTGTCAACAAGTTTCCACAAAGTTGTTTGGTAACGTCATGAGGGTCCTACATATTTATTTTTACATTCTCCAACTAGCTTTACAAAAATGTTCAAAAAAGGCTCAAAGGCTAAGAAACAAATTTCAAACGTATTCTTCTAATGATAAAACACACCATGGTTAAAATTCTACGTGTCCACCTATATACTTCAATAGTTCATAGGCTAGTTTTCTAGGGCCAACCGATAAATTCAAAAGCGAGGGCTTAGAAACCATGTCCAAAACTAATTCTCGATATATGTGCCACAATAAATTTCCTATAACTTCCACCATAAATGGAGAATTGATTAGAGTCGATGGGAAAGAGAATTAGAAAATGGTTTCCAAATGGTAACAAGTTTTCTTGAGCCACCGGTCATAATTGGTCCATTTTGACTTAGTCAAACTATGACTAGAGGCCTACAAAATGGCTTTTCAAAACCATTAAGAAAAGTTTTTTCCTCAAACTGAATGTTCCAGGTGATTTTCTAGTAAAAATATGAGAGGTTTGTGAGAGAGGATAATCATTTCATTGTCTAGTATTCAAACAAAGGTTTAAAATGAAAGCCAACTTTTCATTTTTAGTAGCGTCCTACAACTACAAAATGGTGTAATAGTGCTCCTAGTAGGGTGTCAAAAAGATCACAAATGATCATTCGAGGTCAGTCCAAAGATTAAAGTGACTCCTCACATAACAAGGTACACTGAAGGAATCTTAACATCCCCTTTCTAGAGTTATGAAAGTTGTTTTACGAGTCTCTGAAAATCATAAATTATCTATTTAAACAAAGAAATGGTCAACATATTTACCGGAAGTCAACTTCAACTTGTCAATAAAAAGGGGTACTGTAGCAAACTAGTTTTTTTGGGACGTTGCTAGATCATCACAAATGAGGGTTTAAGTTCATTGTTTACCAAGGAATATTAGATCCTGTAAGTTATGATCTAACATTTTATTGTTTTAAAACAAGTTTATTTAATACAATCAGTATACGAAAATCCTTCGGTTTAAAATTTTTATTTCATTGCAAAAGAAAAACTAAAGAACATAAATTATGAGAGGTGAGGAGATATGAACCATGCAGGAGATATTTGTGTCCACAGTGAATGTGGAATTCCATGTGGTTCTACTCACACTCCACTAGGATTCATCCCTCTACAAGACATTCCATTAACCAAAACGCATGCACCCACAAGTCCCCATTTCACATTTGAAATCTTTCATTTTGGCTTGAATCTCATCATTTAAATGAGGAAGAGGATGAAGTCGCATGATTGATTTTTGAAGATAATTCATAGAATTCTGAAGCCTAAGGGGTTCCCATATTTTTTTTTTAGGTGTGACCTTTGTCTCTAAATTGTAACTACTAGAAGGAAACCCACTCCAACGTAGTGAACATTTCCAACAGCTTACCCAAATTTATTTTATAGATCTCTCCTACTATTTTGATATCCTTCTTCATACTCATATCCCGACTCTGTTTGAGCTAATTCAAATGTATTTAAGGCGTAAAGTTAGCGAAAAGAAGCTCCACTCTACAACAACCCATTTTTGTATCTCCTACAACCGTTGTAGAAAAAGGTGACATTACTTTTAGGCATTCAGTCAAAAGTTCACAATCCAATTACATGCTTCTACACTTGCATATATATCTGCTATATCACATGTAACAAAAACATCTGAAAAACTCCTTTATATATTAAAATTTGATGGAATTCCATTACCATTTCCAAATCTCCCATTTTGGTGCAGGATGGGAAGGTAAGCAAAGGAAAATCAGATTTCCATTATACTTTGATGGATGTCCATACTCTTTTGTAGAGCTCATGTTTTGGCACAGGCATGGAGGGTGCTGGAAAAGGATGTGAAGCCTGGCTTTCCATTACTTGAAAAGTTCCACGTCCTTTTAAAAACCCATTTTGTACATGTTATTCCATCATTACAGTCCATGAGGCCACGTTTCAAGCATTTAGTCAAACATTTCTCATGCCAAATGCACGTTTCCATGTTTTGCATACATATCTACCAGAACACTTGCAACTACAACATATGAGAAAAGTCTCATTTTTGTGTTGGCTGGGAGGCACCTAAAAAGGTAAATTGATCATGTGAAGACTTGTTTGTTGCATTGGTGTGATAGTGTGGTGAATCATACGGAACCTCATGCCTTATGAACCCTTCCCAAAACATATTCCTCACAGAGAGTTGTCTCGTTCCTTTAATCGGTTAGACACTACAAAAACACCCAAGCCAATTCCATCAACTACCAATCTCCACCTCACAGCATTAAGATGTATTACTAGATTGAGGAGGTGTATGGATATTTTTCTTCACTTGCAACTATCAGTTTACTGCTGATTTACAATGTTTCCTTGGGTTCAAGATGCTCAGAGGCTCTAGATCTTAAAAAAAGTGCTCATATAATTACAGAGAAAAGACAAGTCTGCAGGGTCCTTTTGAACACATTACTCCAACTTATGATTTAATGTCATTTCGGGAAATAAAACAACCCCCATTGACAACTCCTTCTTTGGAGACAGAGATAGGGGGTGCTGAAAGAGGTCATGGAATTAGGACAATACTAGCCAATTACGTGAAATTGAAGTTTCCAAAGCCTTTATGATTTTTCACGTATGTCATTTCCTCTACTAAACACACTCAACAACACCAAACAATTATATCTATAAATATTATTATTAGTTTTAGATAAATATCAGTTATTGTTAACTTTTAAGTGGGACAAACCATTTTATATATTTATATATATTTTTGCCTTACATTTAGGTACTACATTTCCCTCCCCTTATAAGAGAATCGTCCTCGATGCAAAGACAAGCCAACGTTAAAATAGGTACTTACGAGAAAGAGGAAGCGATCAATGACTAATGTCACCAACAAAAAGATACATGTTGCTAAAGCATGACCACATGGAAAGAGGGAAAGTTTTGATAATTTCTCAATGTTCTATGAAGATTGGAAGTTTTTTTCATTTTACATTATTATCTAATTACTCTTTTCCCTTAACAATATTTATTAATCTCAAGCTCTTAATATTTCATTGTTTAATATTTTTATCGATTTATTCTTGTGGGTGTCCAACAAAATTGACATCACAATACCACACTAGGGCCAAACACAACACTAATGGTCCACAAGACATCATGATATGTACTTTCACAACTATATCACATCACAAGAACTCAACCGAACCATGGAAAACACATACATAGCCCTAACAACATAGTACTTATCACATACATGCTCCTCAAACCAAAAGTACTTATAACATAAGAAGACTACAACAACATGGAATTCCCAACAAGTACACATACATGAGTTTCACGCAACTCAAAACCATAATTGTAACTATATAGGTTCAAGATGGAAACAACATCACAAAACATAAACTAGACTCACAAGAATACACATACTCATAATACCAACACCATACACCTCCAAAAAAATCATAAAACAACTCCATATACCTCCCAAAGCGTAACAAAATAACTACATATACCTCCCAAAGCATAACAAGACAACTACATATACCTCCCATGCATCACAAAACAACTACATATACCTCCCAAACATCACAAAACAACTACATGTGCCTCTCAAAGCATCACAAAACAACTCCATATACCTCCCAAAGCATCAATCACACCCACACAAATCTCTTATGCCTCCCTCAAGTCTCTTATGGCTCCCTCAAGTCTCTTATGCCTCCCTCAAGTCTCTTATGGCTCCCTCAAGTCTCTTATGCCTCCCTCAAGTCTCTTATGCCTCCCTCAAGAAATAAAATAAAGATAAATTTTCCTTTTCACTCCCCAAAAGAGTCGGTCACCCTATGGCCCTAGGCACATAGAGTCCAGATACCTCTAACCCAAGTGACATAATAACTCATGGTTCAACAACCCACTAGTTATTTGTAACTCCTTGGGGCGTACCCCCATACAATGAAGTGGGTCCATAGGTTCCACCACTCCATGGTGAATCCCATGACCCTATTCCAACACATTACGACATTAGAACCAACATAACAATCCATATCAAATGCCAAGTGGAAAAAATCCCAAGCCTTGGGCTAGGTTATAAAAATTTAAACTTGATACACAATTTAAAATTGAGAAAAAAATGGCTAATTAGCCATGGTTAGTGCAAAATCCGAATGTTAGCACAATAACCAAATTAATTTCCAAACTATAATAAGATGTTAGTCAAGAAAACTACTTGTTCTAGCAAGAAAAGGGAAAGTGTTCGATTTATGAATAAAATACATGTATAGGAATAACAGATTACGATAACTATGTCTCCTTATACATCCACCAAGGGGGGGTACTCAACGAGTTTCTGGCACTCAGAAACATCAAGCCTCAGCTTGTAAAATATTATATCAATAATACAACCTGTCACCATCTCTCTTTGAATCATCCCATAACCACTTAGACAAGGATCAACATAGTCAAAATCACATAGGTTGAATCCATCCGATAACCATATCGGGAGATAGAAAGGAGTAAAATTCACCATCTACTGAGACTAAGGTGTCCACAAAACACAATATGTATGACACCCGTTGAGCAAGTGTCACACATACCAAACGAACAAAAGTGGGTTTATAATCTATGTAAGTCTACACTTCCTATCTCGTACTCGGCTTGAGTGAATGGTCAACGGTACAAATTTTCTCCCTCCAAACATACACCTTTTACCAATTTCCTTTAGGTTCGGTTAGTTTAGGGTCCACAATATAAAACATAACTACATCACTCCAATAATGGTGATTCACGCACATTAACCATACTATCTTACGCATGGTATATATACGGGGTATAATAAAATCATTACTTTATCAAGTTACGATACATCACTTAACACATAATGCACCCGAAGTGTAAATACTATGCAATAGGGATCATACGTTGACCATATGACCCTAAATCACGACATGAACCATCATAAATTACACAATTTATAGGTATGAATAACACAATGTCTAACATTACAACATATAGTCAATTGCAATTACAACATGGTGACACACACGATTCATCACCGCACGGTGAAAATATCATGATATAATCTAATTAGATTTACACCAATTTATTCATGCAATACATCAATACAAATTCATATCACACATTGGAAAAATGCTCCAACACTCCGCAATCCACAATAACATTCCTTTCACACACAACAAGGTGGTACATCACACACGAATTCCTCATTGAATCCATGAAATAAGAGTGAATACTCTCATCACAAGCACATCAATATGATAACAAATATGCAATAAGTGACATGTTAAACATGTGTGTTCACAATATCACAATTATAACATTGGTCACATAACAACATATATCACATTACTCTTCCAATCTCCACTACCACCATGCAAAACCATCACAACTCTAGTCTGTCCCAGAGGTTCGAGAGCATGAACCTCCACTCGATACCAAGTGTAATGCCCACATTTTACACACACAAAACAACAGTAAAAATAATGCTAAGATACTCTTTTTTTGTTTACATATATTTCTAAAGAAAAACTAAAGAAAAATAAACAACGCATACAACACTTACATAATTCATTGACTCACATAGACACATAACAACACCATAAAGATGTCGATGCCACACTTTCCCCAATGAATGAATACTAGAAATGACCCACCCACAAGAAAATGACTCAAGTATTGGCAAACCCATAACACATCATTACCATAATTTCATTTTATTTACGATTAACACTCTAAGTATATTATTGCACAAGGATAATTTTCTTCTTTTTCCACCTACATATTCTTAAGTTCATTCCACATTTAACTTACGGATCGACCATTTTAAGTTGACTTTTTATATTTTATGGAAATTTCCATAACTTGCATAATATTTGGCATATTTCATATTGCATACAAAGTTCTTAATTCTCTTGTTCTTATGTTAATAATATTACTTTCAAACATTTATTCAATGTTTAAATTTTACCCTTACTACTCAAGTTAATTTGACATGATATCAAGAAAGCAATACTAGGATTTAAGGGGGGTTTACATTCAAGATACCTTTTCCCCATAAACATTCTTCAATCATGGTATCTTTATTTCCCGATTCAATATTCCCACAACAAGAAATTTTATATATATATATATATATATATATATATATATATATATATATATATATCTCAAAGTTTTCCCTCACCAAGGAAATTCATATTCTTTGTAACACAAGAAAATGTATAATTGAGTTAGAAGGACTCCAAGAGTGATATTATACCTAACTACAAATCTTGTTTTACTCTTATATGCTTTACTCTTACATTGCGCTATGGTCTTATTGTTAGCATTGTTTTATAACATTTCTAAACAAAATAAAACATACTTTTCACTAATGGGTTCGTTATCTCTCAAAAGTGCACCTGTAGAGAGATGGTTGCGGTTTTCAAAGCTGTAATATTAGTCTCTCTCTTTCGTAGATCAATGGAAACACCTCAGTCCATGGGTATACCTATTTTGCGGTGAGTCTCCTAAGGTATCAGGCCGGTTCCTTTTGATGTATCCTAAATTGATTATCTGGGTGTTAAGGGAAAAGATGACTACAAAAATAAATGAATTGAGGTGATACACCAAACTTATATAAGGGCTTTGGTGAGTATATGCACAATTGATATGGGAAGGATTTCTTGATGCACGAGCCTACGGTTTTTGTAGATTATTTAAGGAAAAGCTTGGTGGTACTGAAAGGCGAAATATCACAATAGTTTTAATAAGTTAACATGCATATTAACAATAAGAAGAATGTACTTGATATTGCAGCGGGTAAGATGGTTGGTTAGGAAATTTGTATTCACAAGACTAACAAAAAAATAAACAAGCTACAAACAATTGATAAGGCAAGAAATTACTTCACACTCAGAAGGAAAAAAAAATTGGAAGAATGCTTCAGTACTCCTATATCCAAAAAGTCCTCTTTGTTCTTTGCAAAGGCACACAATATATAGAAAATTAGATTTCCCCATCCTTCCTAAAAATAGCCTAAGATTGTACTCGTCCATGCATCCTAATTTTATCCTTTACTTAATAATAAATAAAAGGATAAAATAATACAAACTAGTGCAAAAGGAATTAATAGCCTTTGATTACATCTCGAAAATTGAAGTTGACTGTTCTATTCTTAATAAGGTTTGGGTGAATAATTTTTCCAAAAAAGGATTGTTTGCTAGGCAAGTCTCTCTCCATGGCATGCAACTTGTCTCTTCTCTATTCTGTCTTCTTATGAAGCATGCAAAAATCAATTCTCTTCCTGTGAGCAAATAATTCAAATATTTGTAATATTTGCAAGGTAAACATCCAATGTAGGGGACCACCTGCCATGTGTACATATTCTGATGTTGACATCTTTTGGCTTCAAATGGTCACAAGGGTGACATTCTGCAAATTACCTCTAACTCCTCCAACTGTGGGGACCACCTCTGCACTTCACCATGGTTGGCCACCTTTGTGGACTTAGCATATTATTATGTCTAGATGTGCATGGGGGTCACTTGGTAAAAAGGGCCACCATGATTTACTCGGCCACCTTCAGTAACACATGCTATAGTATATACTTTCCACCCCATAGTTGTCGGCCTTGGCATTATTTGAAGGGAAAAGGTTGGAAATACCTTTTATTTGATCATTATATAATGATTTGGTCAGATTTTGTCACATTGGACACTCGGACTATAGTTGATCTTTTGACATTTGAATGCAATGATTATGTTTTTAATTGATGACATGGGTTGGCCCCTTCTCCATGGTGACTCACCCCTTGGTAACTCTGGTGGTGGCATTTGTAACTTAAGTTGAGTTTGTTGGAAATTTGGTGATGCTCCTGGGCCATCGATCTTTGTACCTCTATTTTTGATGTCGTTCATCCTTGGACTCATAGTTAGGGTTTGTGACTGTGCATTGATTACGGTCATTGGCATCGACCATGATGGTTACTTGTAAAATGGAGATCGATTCTCATCCTTTGATCTTTTTGAATTCGGACCATTTGATCACTAACTCCATGTGAGTTAGGTTAATCCAAACTTAGGTGGGTGAGTTAAAATAACTCGAACTCCACCATTTGGTCATTTCACCTCTGGTTTGTGGGTGAAGCCACTGGCAAATTTTCCTTTGACACCATTTTTGCTTTGATCCTCAGAAGCTTGAAATTGTGCCTTCTTTGGTTTGCAAGGCTTTGTGATCATTTTTTGAAGGCGAGACTTTTCTTCCCTGGTTTGTAACTTATTTATCTCTGTCGGTTTGGATTTCTTGGCACTAACACATCAAAACCTTGTGTGTCTCTATATTTTCATTGCATTCTGATATCTGAGCTCGGAAATCATTTTGGGTGTTCTGATTCTGAAACCATCATTAAGGAAGGTGAGTGCATCTCGAGCTTTTGTCTTACCATAATATGAGTCTCAAGCTCTATTTCATACAAAATGAGTAGTTGTTTGTTATACTGCCATTCTTCTCTATTTTTCGTTCCGGGCATTGCAACTTTCTTTTGTGGGTTTCCCAAAAAATGAGTTTCTTTCATGCTAAGCTTTACCCAGGACGATATTTGTTATGGTCGTTATTACATGAAATGTAAAATATAAGTTTCTTGTTCTTGCAATCGATTTGACACTGTACTTTCTCGGGTTTCTCTAGGATTTCGTGGCTCGACCTTAGTCGTCTTTGAGCATTTGAGTTGATGCTAAAGCTCTCTCTGTTTTCTGCCATGGGATTTACATTGAAATTCTGATTTGAAGTTCTAAAAATTCTAATTTATACAGAAGTTTTGTGCCTCTCTCAGAGTAGATCTAGGGTATAATTTGAAGCTATAGCTACTTGTATTTTCTCTTCCATTGTATGCATTTCCAGGGATTTGCGTAAGTTTCACTTTGGCTCAATCTGGGTAATTTGTAGATCTATTTGTGTCACTATTTAATCTATATTTTGCTTTCCTTGTTCGGAAATCTTCACCCCGTAATAAGCCTACAAATTTTCCTAAATTGTGCCTGAGAAAGGTCACCACAATTACTTGCTCATTGGATTTTTGCATCTTTATCTCGTTTATTTTTGATCTCGAATTTAATAGATTACCTATATATGGGTTTTGACTTTTTCAAATTACCATTTTCTGTGATTATCGAGCTCTATCTTATAGCCATGATTTGAGTATTTTCTAGAGGATGAAGCTAAGTCAACACATTTCAAACTTTTTGTTTTGATGTGCATTAACCTAAGTGGCCATTATTGTTCATTCGAACTCCTTTACCTAGTTGTTATTGATATCATCCTTGGAGTCTTAAAGAACGGAAAGGTGGCTTGAGCCATCATGATTTTGGTGTTTTTCTCTTACTCTATGACTATTTTACTTATCATTTGGGCTTGACCTCCATGTTTCTATGTAATGTTGCGGTTCCTCGAGGCCTTGTCCCTTTATTCCGCTTGATCCTCTTTTCTTTTACATTCTCCATTTGATCTCTGTTGGGTTCGTGTCATCGGCTTGGTAGCCTCTTCACAAAAGAGCTCAAGCGGTTCATTGTGATGGACCCAATCATTCACCAATGTGATTCACCACACAAGCCGAGAACATTATGGGTCAATGTATCTGTATAATTCTTGATTCCTATGGATTTTTTCTCGATGTTTACTCGGATCTAAAATACTTGATTGTGAAAGTATAATAGTAGTTGCATTATTTATATATATGACCCCGTAACTGTAAGTGCTTTTCTGAAAAATGTAAGCAATATTTTAACTATTTCAGATATTATTTCTAGGGCATATACCTTGATTCAGATGCTTTATTTCCTTTCTGCAACTGTTTCTTACTTAGATGCTTGCTGGAAAATTTGAAATGTTGATTTTTCATGGAGAAGCCCTGAAATTTTTTCCAGAATCTTTTCTTTAATGCATTTCAAGAAATATTAGTTGTATTTTCTGATCCAAAATATAGAAAGTAACACTTTTCTTCTTTGAAATGATATAGCATTTCGGGCCGAAAACATGTTAGTTTTTATCTTGATCATGTAATGCTTTTCGCTTCTTGTATCACTTATTCAATGTACATAGTTATTTTAAAGCATGTAGTAATTGAAAACAACATGATGAAAAGTTTTAAATGTCCATTTTACATGGTGAAGCCCTGTCAAAATTTTCCCAGAATCTTCTCTCTCATCCTGTTTCAGCTGTAACCCCTTCTTTACATTTAGCTTCAGCTTCTTGAAATCTGATTCTTCCTCTTCTGTTGCAACTAAAACAAGTGTTTCCATCTTCCAGTCTCTCCTTTGTACTTTAACTTCTTCCATTTAAAGAATAGTTACTGAACCTCGAGTTACACTCTTCCTTATTTCCAGCATGTACTTATGACTTGTCAATTTTTCCTAGCTACAACCTATACTTGCACATTTAAGAAATAGTTAGAAAAATAATTAGGATTTTTGGCCTCTCTTATGTCCATGTTCTTCTCTTCTTTTCTCTTTCTCCTTTCTGAGTGTATAAAGCATGTATGCAGTTTGATCTTCCAGTAGAATATATCTCCTGTTATTTGAGATTCATATGCACAAAATAGGACAGTGTAGGAATACGGTTTGATCCCTTAGCTAACAAATGACAGTTAGACTTTTTTATTTTTAGGTATAGTGGCCTCTATAGTGGAGATGAAGAAAAAGTTGGAGTAGAGATGATTCGATCAAAGAAATAAACCCCCAAGGCAATGATGGGTTAACTCATACTCCTTTATTTTCTCTTTCATGCATGTGTAGCTTTTATTTCAGTAGTTGTACTTTACTTTTCAGTTACATCCCATGGCTTGTGTGGGAAACGTTTGAAAACTCCTTATCAATAAAACATTGAATTCTGTAAATGAGTTGTATATTTCTTTCTGCATTTCTACATTTTGTATGGATTGTATGATGAACTAAACAACTTAGTAATATAATTGAATGTCTTAATCATGAAGGAAAGAATTTAGAGAACTCCGTAACATCCAATAATGAATTCGATTTCTACAATCTTCACTTATGTTTTTGTTCCAAAACTTTACACTTCACCTATTTTGCAATTGGATGTTGTCGTCAAGACAACACAACCGCATCCTTCGGGCTTGTGTTCTTTTCTTTGAGGATAGTCATGAAAATATAGACTATGTGATTTGTTATGTTTTGTAACAAAGACACATAGTGCTGATTTCATGTAATATTTTAAATAAATCAGCCATAATAACATAATCTGAAAATCTCCCCTAGCTTAGGTATCCTTCACCAATGTTATCTATCATAATGAAGTTTTGAGTTGCCCATTTCTGCACAAGTGCGAAATTGTCAACAGTTCACTACTACAAGGAGTGTAACCTAGCACAAGACATCCTATTTCCTTTCTCTTATAAACTACTGTAATAAACACTTGCTTAAACCAATACATCCACTTGTGTCATTTAAATCCCCCATGAGATCAATCATAGGAATATCACCTTGTACCTTTTTTTTCGGTTTTGGGTGCTCACTAGGTACAAAGAACAAGTAGGCATAAGGGATAACGAGACCATTATTTTTAGACTTCTCTTAAGTCAATATATTTTAAATACAATTGCATTGTCTAACATTTACAAACAATTTCCACCCGCAAGATAAACCCTTTATCAACCAAGGTTTTGTTTACTTCTAATTGTACCTAAGGGTCAACTCTCCAACTAAATATGAGCATAAGTTTGAGAGGAAAAAATTTATGCTAAACGACCATCAAGAAGGACCAAGGTAACCCATTTATCCGAGAGGAACAAAAGAGGTAATCAGCAAGAGTTTAAGCTTTTTCTACGGTTTGAATTTCTTCTTCACTTAGAAGGGTCACACAAGAAGACAAGTTATGCACGAATCTTATACTAGGGTTGAATGTTGTGGTTAGATTCCTTTATTACATTTCCAAGGTAAGAAACACAACACCCATTTATTTAATCATCTATAGCACACTAGAAACACACTACACTTCCAAAGCATGGAGGGTGTTGGCAAAGGTTGTGAAGTCTCGGCTTTCCATTTCTTGAAAAGTTTCACGTCCTTTTAACAAACACATTTTGTACATATTTTGCCATCGTTACAGATCCATGAGAACATGTTTAAAGAATTTAGTCAAAAATTTCTCATGTCAAATGTAAGTTTCCATGTTTTGCATACATATCTACCATAACACTTGTAACTACAACATATCATAAAAGTCTACTTTTTGTGTTGGCTAGGAGGCACCTAAAAAGGTAAATTGGTCACATGAAGACTGTGTATTGTATTGGCATGATAGTGTGATTGGATCATAAGGAACCTCGTACCTTATGAACCCTTCCCAAAATGTATTCCTATGATAAGTTGTCTCGGTCCTTTAATCGGTCAAACACTACAAAAACACCCAAGCTAATGCCATCAACTACCAATCTCCACCTCAAAGCATTAAGACATGTTACAAGATGGAGGAGGTGTAAGAATTTTTGTCTTCACCTGCAACTATTAGCTTACTACTAGATTTACAATGTTTCCTTGGGTTCACGATGCTTGGAGGCTCTATATCTAAAAAAATTGCTCATATAATTGCGGAGAAAATACAAGTTTGCGAGGTCCTTTTGAACGCATTGCAATCCAACCTATGATTTAATGTCATTCCGGGAAATACAACCACCCAAATGATAACTCCTAACTAGACAGAGACAGGGTCTTTGAAAGAGGTCATGGAATTGGGACAAGACTTAGCCAATTACGTCAGATTGAAGTTTCAAATCCTTTATGATTTTTCAAGTATGTCATTTCCTCTACAAAACACATTCAATAACACCAAAAATTATACATATATAAATATTATTATTATTTTTATATAAATATTAGAGCTTGTTAAGTTTTAAGCGGGACACAACATTTTATATATATATATATATATATATATATATATATATATATATATATGTATATTTTGTCTTACGATTCGACTAGAATACCCCAATAACATATATGGTCACACTATAAGAAATGGTTCTAGGGTACATCTACATATAAAGAGTTGTATGGAATATGATTGAACATCAATCTCCTCCTATTTCATTGGTTCCCAAGGTCGGAGTTGGGAGTGATTTGAGTCTTGGTCGGAAGGATGTGCCATGTAAGGATCTATAATACCTACAACTTCTATACTACATAAAAATAAGGCTTTTCTAGATATGGTTGATGACCAATACAATTTAGTAGGTCTTTTAATTAAAGGAGGATAAATTTAACCTAGCATAGGAGTTGTGAACACTAATTAAATAGGAGGAGGCCTAATGAAATGCATAATTGGAAGAAATACTATAAAAATTTATTCTAGAATGCTTTAGGAAATGAGGAAAGAACATCTTTTCATTGAGTACTATGGAAAATTTTACAAGCTTGATGAACTACGTTCATGAGCTAAAAGATATTGTTTCAAAATTAGTCATCAAATACATAAATATAAATATTCTAAATGACACATATATAAATAATAAATAATTATCTAATAATTTTTATATTAGCATATAGGATGAGGATATAGGCAAAGCCTATGAAATAAAAGATAATTTTTAAGTATTTTAAGTAATACTTTTAACATTAAGGATTGATAAAAGGAGATGTTTGTAGAAAAAGGCCTTTCAATAACCAATCGAAGTTGTAGAAAATAGTAAGGAAAATACAAAACAACTAGTGAAATGAATATGATGAAATAGTGGAAAACCTCATCGAGTACTTTACTCGTAAATCCATAGATAATTCTTACACATCCTAATGCAAAGTAGATGGACAAGGCACAAACCTTGGTTTTTGAATTTTTATTTATTTTTTGATCTATATAGCGTACAAGCTTGTTTGTGGGTGAAAAATAATTATGCCTAAGGCATTCCCCCTATGGGAAAAGCCCTGCGAATGTTTCTACAACTGTGTTAAATTTGACAGTTTGATAGCCATCTTGATGTTTGTGTGTTTCCTCCCTATTTTAGCTTTTCTCTACTATTTTTAATAAAAAAATTTAATAATTAACAATTTTATCTTTTGTTTTTAATTAACAACAGATTTTAGCTTTTATTTTTAATTAACATTTTTAGATTTTAATAAATTTTGTTGTGTTTTTCCTCCCTATTTTAGATTTTCTCTACTATTTTTAATAATTTCCTTTTTAATAATTGATAATTTTAGTTTTTGTTTTTAATTAACAACAATTTTAGATTTTAATAATTTTTGTTGTGCTTTTCCTCCCTATTTTAGCTTTTCTCTACTATTTTTAATAATTTTGTTTTTAATAATTAACAACTTTAGCTTTTGTTTTTAATTAAAAATTTTAGATTTTAATCAATTTTGTTGTGTTTTTCCTCCCTATTTTAGCTTTTCTATACTATTTTTAATAAAAAAAAATTTAATAATTAACAATTTTAGCTTTTGTTTTAATTAACAATTTTAGATTTTAATAATTTTAAGCACATGCATGATCTAAGAATAAGAAGATAAGTGTAGTTAAGATAATTGTTTGAGCTAAAAATAGAAAATCACCGATCCAGCCAAGCCCATATATACCCGAGTCAATATGAATCAGGCTATTACAGGATACACTTTGGATTCATAGCACAAAAAATGAGGGTATGCGAAGCAATGAAAAAAGCCAAGAAGTCATATAGATGTTTGAGACACTTCTTCTAGATTGGTAAGTTATGTTCCAGACACCTTTACATAGTTCCTTTAATAATTTACGGATGATACTTTTAGGGTTTAATCCTTGTATTTAGATGCAATACGTTTAGCGAAACTGTCAATTGTTTATGGTTTCTACCAGTTTGTACTTATATGCAACACTTAAATAGCTAAATATTAGGTCTCTATAAAGTGTGTAGCGTTGAAGGGATTTATACAGACCATGCTACAATATATTTTTTCGAGGTATTTGTACGGAAAAGTTTTGGTTTCTTTTAAGTTTTTCCTTTTTTTTTTTTTTTGGTTGGGGGTGGGGGAGGGGTGGTTTGAACATTGGACCATTTGTTCTACACATTTTGAATACAAAGGATTTCATTGCAGAGGGATACCCCACACCTCCGAAGTTCAAAAATGTAAAAGAGTCCACTTTGGTTTGAGTAATCTCTCAATAGATTAAATCATATAAACTAAGGAAAAATCCATATCTCTTATGCGGAAAAATTGAAATAAAAACTAGACTAAGGCATGCCATAATGGAGTTCTCATCAAATCATAAAATGAAACAATACCTTTAGATAACACAAAACTGAGTTCGAAAGTCGGACCATATCACTTGTCACAACATCCAAGTCTATATTCCATTCATAGTAAACTTCAAGAATAGAAAATACCTATACTAATTGGTAATTTTGATTTGTAAATAAAGGAATCAGGTCGCATAACTAGCAATAATGTCTCATGTTTACAAAATTCTAGCCACAATCATCTCAAAATTTTAAAACCACCGATATGCACAAAAAATTTCAAAGTCTTTTCTCTGTTAAAATACCATAACTATCAAGTACAATTTTTCCTTGACATCAAGTATTTAATTAAAAGATACAACAACCATCAAATAAATTAGTTGAAACCCATCTAGCACATCAACTAACAACCATCCAATACAACTACACAAGAATATTAAGAACATAAAATTAGAATACAACTTCATAAAGTAGTTAAGGGCTATATACAGACCTTAATTAATAGGTCCATTTTATAGGAAGAATCATTCTATAATCAGGTCATACTTGTTATCTCTCGAAAATGCACCACTGTAGAGAGATGGCAACAAATTTTCTAAGCTGCAAAATTGATCTCTCTTTCTTGTAGATCAATGGAGACACCTTAGGTTTGTGGGTATACCTATTGTGAGGTGAATCTCCGGATTAAAAGGCCATTTCCTTGTTGGTGTATGCTAAATTGCTTTCGGGAGTTCCAGGGTAAAAGATGAATGTAAAATAATTAAGACTAATGTGATACACCAAATTGTATGAGAACTTTTCCTGAGTAAATGCACAACTGATTTGAGAAGGATTCTGATGCATGAACCAATTAATTCTTTTTTTTTGAGAATATCTAAGGAAAAACACTTGATTGTCTTGAGGAGATTCACAACAATACTAAAAAGTTAACATGCACATTAAAATTAAGTAGAAAAGACTAAATTTCCGGTAGGGTAAGGTCGTTGATCGTGGAATTTCATTCACAAGATTTGTATAAACATACACAAGACTCGCAAAATAACTTGGAAAGGCATAAAATATTTCACACTCAAAGGGTAGAACCGACACTTTAGTACTCTTGTATCCAAAAATTCCTCTGGGAAGATCCCTTTTGCTTTGCAAAGGCACACAATATATAGAAAAATAATTTCTCTCACCCTTCCTAAAAATAGCCTAAGGCTATACTCACTCATGCATCCTAATTTTATCCTTTATTTAATAATAAATAAAAGGATAAATATAATACAAACTAGTGCAAGAGGCATTAATAGCCTTTGATTACATCTTAGTCAATGGAAGTTGACTGATTTATTTTTAAGAAAGAGAATGGTGAAATTTTTCAAATAATACAATTTTCTTGCTAGAAAGGTCTTCTTCCTTTGAGCATGCAACTCTCGTATTCTTTTCTATTCTGTCCTATTGTGAAGAATGCAAAAATATAACTCTTTGTATGTGAATAAATAATTGCAACCCTTAGCAATATTTGTAAAATAATTATTTGTGGGGACCACCCTTCTATGTGCACATGTTCTGATATTTGCTTCTTTTACTGAGTGGTCACATGAGTGACAATTTGTAAATCAATCTGCTTCTCCCTAGAGTGGGGACCACTTTTGCATTATATTTGGATTTTCCACCTTGTGGACTTAGAAAATTTTGGGTCAACCACCTTGGCTAATAGACATGCCATGCTACCACATTTTAATAAAAACACACATCTATATAATTTGTCGGTCTTTGCATGGCTGGTAACACATAAAATAATTTAAAATCACCTTTTCGGTGATCATTGGTTACAAACTGGTCAGATTTTTTATCATTAATATATTGCATGGTATATGGTTTAGATTTTAGAAGTCTTGGCAATGATTTAATTTTTGTGGACATGTGGGTTGTTCCCTTCCCCACAGTGACTCACCCCTCCATGCACTTGTCGGTGAAGACCTAACTTCGGTTGAGTTTTCCTCGAATTTGATGAATCATCCTGGGTCATCGATCTTTGTACCTCTATTTTTGATACCGTCGATCCTTCCACTTATGGTTAGGGTTTTGACTTGGCATTAATTGTGGTCAGTGGCGTATTACCCAAGTGGTTTGATTTGGATGCAGAGCTTGATCTCTGGCCTTTGATTTTCCTTGACGAAGCTGAGCCATAGATTCTTGATCATGGTGTAGTTGGAGTTGACCCATGCTGAAGTGAAGAGTTAAAACCTGAGCTCCTTCAGTTTGATCATTTCATTTGGTTTTTTGGGCTTGCGAGCGAAGCCCTGGAAAAATTTTCTTGGTGCCATCGTTGAATCTTTTGAAGCTCAGATTCTCTGTATGAATGGTTTTTACTTTCGTTTCTTCTCTTTGAGTGGGTTTTCTGCCATATGGCTGCCATGGTTGTTTATGTTGAAGCTTGTATTTTGATCTATTTACTTTCAGGATCTCTGTCTTCTTCTTGGAGCTTGATCTCTAGAAACTCTGCGATGCTCTCCTTTACAAACTGGTATATCTGTATTTCTTGGTTGTTTTTGGTACTCGAGCTAGGCTTTTCTTGCAAGATCTGATCATTTTTACCTGTTATCATGGTTTTTGAGTTTGACATTCTACAAAATGGTCTCTGTAAGTTTGTGAAGCTTTGCAAAGTCATGTGGCCACTGATTTCGAGTTTTGTGAGCAAACCCTAGTTAATATCAACTGCCATGAGTGTTCATTGGTGAGTTAATTCTACCTCTGCACACGTACATTTCCATTTCAACTTTCTTCCTTAGATATATTTCTAAAACTTTCAAGATGTTTGTGAATTCTGTAGTTTCTTAATACCCATTCATGGGTTTTCTGACTAGTGGCCTGGATTTGTATGCGTTTCTTGATTTGAAAATTTTACACTTGGATTGTGCTCTAAATGTTAGTTCAAAATCTGTTCATTCTGAGTATAAATTTTGTCGTTTCTCTTTTCTACTTATAACAATGGCCACCATTGATATCTTGTACATCTGTATAGTAGGTTTTGTGCCTCTCTCAGACTAAACCTAGGGAATTTATTTGAAGCTATAGTTACCTGTATTTTTCCTTTCATTGTACACATTTTCAGGACTTTGCATAAGTTTCACTTTGGCTTAAACTGGGTAATTGTAGATATATGCATATCAGTATTTGCTCATAGTTTTGATTCTGCTCTCAAAATCTTCACCCCATAATAAGACTACAAACTCGTCTGAATTGTGCCTGAGAAAGGCCGTTACGACTACTTTCTCATTAGATTTTTGTATATCTACCCATTTACTTTCGAGCTCAGATTTGATAGATTTTCTATATATGAGTTTTTGATTTTCCCAAATTACCATTTATGTAACTACTGAGCTATATTCTATGGCCATGCTTTGAGTATTTTCTGGAGGATGAAGCTAAGTTAATACATTTCAAACCTTGTGTCTGGATGGTGTATTATCCCGAGTGACCATTATTGTACATTCAGAACTCTTTTATCTTTGTAGCTGCAATTATCTTCCATTGAGGCTTAAAGAATGGAAAGGTGGCTTCCCTTTGATAGTTTCTTTTACTTATCTTATTGCCTATACTGTCTGAATCCTTCAAACTTAGAAGCTAATTCTGCCATCATCCTGGGACTCTAATATATAGTTATTTTGAAGAAAATAAAGTTTTATTTTGCTGAAAATATATTTGTATGTTTGATTCTTCTGTAACTCTTTGATATCTGCAGTAGTTTAAGCAATTCTTGATCTATTTTGATGTCACTATTTGGCATAAGCCTTGATTCAGATACTTTACCCTGTTACTTTCACTGCATTTCTTTGATTTTCAGTTTGATATAAATGCTGAAAAAGTTGTAAATGTTGATTTTATAGGGCGAAGCCCTGCCAATTTTTTCCCAAAATTATCTCTCTTTCAAAATATTTTCAAACTAGACATGTTCCTTGCTTGCAAGTATCCCCTCTATTCTGAGAAGTTGAGCTCATGAAGACCTGTAGCTTAATATGGTCTTTGCTTGTATAGCTACTATATGATGATCTTTCATGCACATTGTGTCTTCTGTAGCTTACTTCAAATTGTCATCATGAGATAGATTTTGTTCACCTGTAATGGCTTCTGCTTATGTTGTAGATGAGTACAACCTTGCTTGAATGAATGTATTTCATTGATATTGTAGTAATTTTGTGCTCTCATATCTGCTTTATTCTGAAAATTGCAACTTAGAAAAGCTGAAATTTGTGAGATTATCTTGGAATTTCAATTCACTTCAGTTGTTTAAACTATAAATAATTCTTTTCTACAATTATATATTGCTTTTCCTTTCATTACATCTTTGATATGTATGCTGAAAAATATAAAATGTTTGATTTTACAAGGTGAAGCCCTGGAAAATTTTTCCCATAATATTTTCTTTAATGCATTTCTAGAAATAGTAGTTATTTTTTCTGATCCAAAATACAGAAAATGACATCCTTCTTGTTGGACTGATATAGTAAAATGAGAACTGGAAAGATGTTAGCTATTTATCTTGATCATATCATGCTTTTTGTTTCCTGTATCACTTATTTGATTTGCATAGCTCTTTTAAAGCATGTAGTAATTGAAAACATCATGATGGAAAGTTGTAAATGTCCATTTTACATGGCAAAACCCCTGCCAAAATTTTTCTAGAATTATCTTTCTCATCCTATTTAAGTTGTAATCCTTTTACTTTTAGCTTCAGCTTATGAAATCTAGTTCTTCCTCTTCCTTGCAAATTGAAAAATGTAATTCTATCTTCCATTCTCTCTTCTAAGCTCTAACCTCTTCCATTTGCAAAATGTTTGTTGAACTTTGAGTTGCACTCTTCCTTCTTCTTAGCATGTACTTATGACTTGTCAAATTTTCATGGCTGTAACCTGTACCTGCACACTTAAGAAATAGTTAGAAAAATAATTAAGCCTTTTGGCCTCTCTTATATCCATGTTTTCTTCTTTCTTTCTTTTCCTTTTCTTCTTTCTGAGTGAAAAAGCATGCA
The DNA here is from genome assembly GCA_018340775.1 of Taxus wallichiana var. yunnanensis. Classification (NCBI taxonomy): domain Eukaryota; kingdom Viridiplantae; phylum Streptophyta; class Pinopsida; order Cupressales; family Taxaceae; genus Taxus; species Taxus wallichiana. The sequence goes on along the minus strand of CM031241.1, from coordinate 77,429,465 downwards.
TGCAATTTGTCCTTCAAGTAGAATACATCTCATGCTTAGGATAAGATTCATATGCATGAAGTAGGATAGTGTAGGAATATGGTTTGATCCCTGAGCTCGTGACTGATGGTTGATTTTGTTTTCTTGTCAGGTACCATGACTCGAGGATGAAGGAGTTGGCATGGATATGCTCTACACAAAGAATAATATACAAGGCAATGATGGGTTCACCCTCATACTCCTCTTCTTTTCCTTCATGCATGTGTATCTTTCTTTTCAGTAGTTGTACTTTACTTTTCAGTTACATCCCATGGCTTGTATGGGAAACATTTGATTCTCCTTGTGAATAAAGCATTGAATTCTGTAAATGAGTTGTATATCTCTTTCTACATTTTTGCTTTTTGTATGGATTGTATAATGAACTAAACAACTCAGTAACATAATTGAATGTCTTAATCATGAGGAAAAGTTTAAAGAACCTGTAACATTTAGTAATGAACTCTAATTTCTGTAATCTGCACTTATGTTTACTATCCCAAAACCAAACACTTCACCTATTCTGTAATTGAATGTCTTCATCAAAACAACACAACTATCTTTCGGGGCTTGTGTTCTTTTTCTGAGGATAGACATGAAATTGTAGACTATGTGATCTGTTACATTTTGTAACAACACACATAGCTACAGATTTCACGTAATATTTTAAATAAATCAGCAGCAACGATATAGTTTTGATATAATTTCCCTAGCTTAGGTATACTTCACCAATGCTATCCATCGTAACAAAGTTTCGAGTTGCCCATTTCTGCACAAGTGCAGAAATTGTTAACATTTCTTGGCATCCTATGGAGAAAGCTTCTGCTCACTTGTAGACTAGTGCCTTACTCTTGTCCATTTTGTATGGAGTCCAAATATGTAACCAAAATCTGCCTTTTTGAAAGGTCAAACCCTATCAAAACAAACTAAAGCTAGGAAAATATCTGGCAAACCAAATCACGTGCATGAAATGCACTTATTGAAATAAAGAACAATGCAATGTGTATAAACTATACTTGTTGAAAGGAAATCCCACTCTAACAATCATTAGAAGATTTTCAATAACAGTGTTTGAGAAACATACCATTCACAGGAATGGGGAGTTCCTCTCCATTTAGCTTCAAAAGCTGAAAAGCATTGTGTTCTTTACAAGCTGATATCATGTAAGGAACACTCCAGAGTGTATCAAACTTTGAGTGTCTTCCTAGCTTTGCACGATCAACATCCCATTTCAACACAATATCTCCTTCATTGAAGACTCTGAATTTGTCTTTTTATGAAAAGTATTCTTCATTTGCTTCGATTCTTTTCAATATTTAAATGAGCTTGATCTCTTAGCTCTAGAAATTCCATTAAATCTGCATAACGAACCTCAATGGTTCATTCTCTTGTAGCTCCATTTGATGAAACAAATCTAATGTAGGTAACTCAACTAAAATAGGCATTCTTGCCTCTTTTCCATACACAAGTTTCTATGGTGAATTACCAACTGATCTTTTAAAGGTCGCCCTTTTAGCCCAAAGTCTTGAATTTAGCATTAGATGCCAAACTCTTTGATTATATTTGAGTGTTGTTTTGATGATCCTTAAAAGATTTTTTTAGTACTCTTAGCTAAGCCATTACCTTGTGGGTAATAATTAGATGAAGAGCTTAAATAGATTCCATGGTTGACAACCCAATCATTACTTTATCACAAAGAAATGCTAGAGCATTATTTGATATGATAGTTGTGGGAACACCAAATATGTAAACTATACCTTCATAAAAGGATTGTATTGAAGTTTCATTAGCATCTTTCAAGACTATTGCTTCATTCATCGTGTAAAATAATCAGTAGTGATTAAGTTCCACTTATGTCCTTGTGAATAAGGTGGGTTTATCATTCCAATAAAATCAAGAGCCCACTGCATAAAAGGTTGATCAACTGAAATAGGCTGCAAGGGAAGCGAAGCTAAACATTCTTTTCCAACAAAAAAAGCACATTTCTTGCACTTTTTGATCCATTCAAAACAGTCTTTAAATATGCTAGGCCAATAGTAACCTGCTTTCATGATTTTTAAGGCTGTAGTACGTGGTGAGAAGTGACCTCCTGTAGGTCCTTCATGGAATTCTAGATAATATTTTCTGAATTTTATCATAATCAATGCATCGCAAAAAATTCCATTTATATCTCTTTTGAACAATACACCATCAACGAAAAGATAATGAATAGCTTGTAACCTGAAATACCTTCATTTATTCTTACCCATACCTTCTAGATAGGTGCCATACTGTAAATAGTTAACCAAATTAGTCATCCACCTTGATTCCTGAATTTCTTGAGAAGGTTCATGTTGCTGATTTTCTAGTTGCAACATGATATTTGATTGCTGATATGTAATTTCAGCATGTTGTTCTTAATCTTAAGGTTCTGTAGCTTGCTATTTTTCCATATCAGCAATTAGATGCTCGCATAGACCTTTACCTCGAATTGTCTTAGCAACCCGGATATTAACATCACATTCCATAACATTCGTTATCTAGCCTTGATCTTTTCTCGTTTAATTCTTTATTTAGAAAGGAATCTTTCACACTTGGATGAGAAACAAGAACATGAATTTTATTGTTTGAAAGCATGTACTTAAAATTATTTAGTCCTTTGGCTACTGAAAGTACTTAGTTTTCAAGGAAAATATGTCCAAAGAAAGCAATTGGCTACTTGATATTCTCATCATTGATCTGAGTTAGAATAGCTGAGATTGTTTCAGCTCCTACAAGTGCATACATTATGAAATCTTTATCAAAATTTGGATTTGCAAGAGTAGGTTCCTGAGAGATAGCTGCTTTGATAGCTTTAAAACCTTCTCTCCCTTCGCTGGTACAAGAGAACATTTTTTCTTTCCTTAACATAGTTGTTAACAGTTTAACCAATGATGCAAAATTTGGAACAAATATTCTAACAAAGTTGATTTTTCCTAGAAAGCTCTGTAATGAGTTTTTGTGATGAGGCAATGATATCTGTGTGATATAGCTTCATTACGAAAGGACCAATTACTAAACCTTTCTTAGAAACAATATGTCCAAGTAGTTTACCTTGATGTACTTAAAAGAAAGACTTTTTGGGGGTTCAAGGATATTCCAAATTGCCTACATAACTAAAAATTCTACCTTAAATACATTAGATGTTCTTCAGATTCTTTTGAAAATACAGTAACATCGTCTAAATAAACAAGGATGCATTTATTTAAAAGGTTGCGAAAATCCATGTCCATTACATGTTGAAACATTGTACATTTGGCATTTGAAAGACAAAAGGCATTCTTTTGTAAGCATAAGTACCCCACTTGGTGGTAAAAGTTGTTTTGTATCTATCTTCTTCTCGGACTAAAATCTGATTGTATCCGCTGTAACCGTCTAGAAGAGATAATCTATCTGAACCCAAAACTGTTCTCAAGATTTGATCCATATTCGGTAGTGGATAATGATCTTTTAACGATGCTTTGTTAAGATCTCTGAAATCCACACATAATTTGATTTCTCCATTCTTCTTCCTAACAGAAAAATATTTGCTACCCAACTTGAATGCTTAACTGGAAAATAATTCCCGATTCAATCAATTTTGATAACTCTTTCCTCATAAGAGGTTCTATTCTAGGATTTACAGGCCTCTGTTTCTGCCTAACTGGTTTAGAATTTGGCTGTAATTCAATGGTATGTTGTGCTAAACTGGGATCAAACCCTTTCAAGTCTTGGTATCTCCAAGTGAAAACATCTTTAAATTCTATGCAAAGATTAATAAAAGACTATTTTTTAGATAAGGAACATACCTTTCCAAGGAATAAATTCTTTCCTTCATCAACTAAAATCTCTTCGTAATTATCAACATGAGTTGACATCTTAGTTTTGTCCTTTCTCAACTAGTCATCAGTGCTGAAGATGTCTTCCAATGTGACAAGTCCTCGAGGCAATTTGTTTGTCTTTAGTTGAACAATTTGGTCACCATATAAATGTTATAATTTATCTTAATTTACTGCAGAAAACTCAACTTCTTGATGTAAAAACCTACAAATTTGATCATCACTTTCAAAACCTACCAATTTAGTTCATTATCAGGTATAAAGGGCCTAACAATTAGCTCAATACGAGGCTGAATTTTGTTGTTTTCTATCTGTTCCAACACTTCAAAACTAGCACCGACTGCTGCGAGTCTATCCTTGTGCTTATTTTCAGTTCTAGGAATAGACTGAATATTAATAGCATCAAAATCTTCCATTAAGTCTGAAACTCTATGTCTGTAAGATTTCATTAATGGATTCTTATAAACATTGAAGCTTTTTACTTGATTGATAACCAACTCAGAATCACCAAAGATTTGTAATGTGTTGATACCTCTTTTTCTGACCCAAAGCAAGCCATGAATTAATGCTTCGTACTCAACTACATTACAAGTGCATGTAAATTGGAGAGTCATAGTTGTGAAATACCTTTCGTTTGTTGGGGAAGTGAGAATTAAACTTGCTCCCTGTCCTTTCTTGTTCTTAGCTCCATCGAAATGAAGCTTCCAAATCCCTTCCACTGAATTCTCTATTTTGGACAGCAAGGGAATTGTTGCATTTTCTTCATGCATACAATATACAAAGAAAAGATGTTCTTCAACTTACTTAAAAGGATGATGGTCATGTTCTTCAACTATTTTTTCATCAATAAACATGTTAGAAATGCCCTCTAATGTTGAAACTTGAGCTACATCATCGAAATCAGATTGACCAATGCTGAATAATTAGCCACTTCATTTGGACAATGAGACTCAATATGAAATCTGGCTAATGGTTTTGAATTGATAGTAACCTTAGTGCCATAACATGTGGTTAAAAATAAGAAAGACCAATATGAAGAGAGATAACCACCTATTTTCACCGTAAAATCTTGATAGGCACAAAGGCAAAATATGAAGGTAAATCCACAACAAGTAGCATCTTACGAGATGAAAACATTTGGACAAGTGTGTAACGTTACCTCTAAATTTCTGATTACACCAACTTTGTATTAGTTACGAGTTCCATCAAGTCAGAAAACACTCTTTTCTATAGGCTCATACTTTGCAAGCTCAATTTTTAGCAATTGCTTTTGCATAACCTGTACTACTTGCATCGATGTCCACCATGCGCTTATGAACTAGATTATCTCCAATGATCGGTGATAAATAAAATGGTGGTGGCTTCTTTATGTCATGAGAATTTAAAACCTTCTTAACCATTCATCTAACCCTTTTAAGTGGTCTTGATCAAGTGTTCCAAGGACCATATCTTCTCTTTTGAACCTCCTTTTCTGTTGTTTTGGAAGAAATTTACAGTTTAGCTAGTTCATGAGAGAGTAAATCCTGCTGCCCAGGAATGCTTAGAGCATCCCACATTGAGATATTAACATTATGTTTTTCTTTACATCAATGATATTAAAAGAAGCAACCATTTTAGAGATAGATTCAACTGTTTTAGCATAATCCTTAGCAAAAACTAACTTTGCTTCAGCAGCTTTAGATATCTAAGGAATAAATAATCTTCTTGGATCAGGCTGTAGCTATTTTTGTTGCTCTTTACCAGCTGTAACACTTGTTGTTCTTTGAGGGACAGCAAGACTGTTGGCTGGTTTTGGGGCTGTAGATGCTGAATTATCAGTAATAGTGGGCAGCACAGGTCTATTTTGCTATTTTTATTTTTCAGTAGCCTTCTCTTGAGCTCTAGTGGTAACTTAGCAATGAAATCTTCCTCATTGAAGCTAACCAAATTATGTTCAAGTGCTTTCTGAACATGACCTTCTTGCTGCCCACTCTCCATTTGAGGCATGAATAATGCTTCAAATTGAGGTTGTCCAACAAGATTCAAGTTCAGGAAAACATTTGGGCAATTTGTTGCTGAATGAGGCTGATTGTAAGGCTGACACCACTCCTCTGTAGCCATATTAATAGGAACCAAAGCATTGGATGTACTAGGAACATTCATATCAAACTGGGTTTGCTAATAAGGTTGCCTATAATTCTGATTCTGTTAGTAAGGCTGCCTATTTTGCTGAATTTGCTAATAAGGAGCCTGATAAGGTCTCTTAGGCAATGCAAGTCTATTTTCAATCAATGTCATCTTATTTCCCATGGTTTACAAGGCTTTAAACATATCTAGGGATGGGGCTGTAATAGTAGGCTACACAATTGTAATAGGCTATGGAATAGGGGCTAAATCTACCAAAAATGGCATTGTAGGCCTTGGTCCTAATTTTCCAGCCTAAATACGGTTGTTTTCAGATTTTATAGCAATGTCATAGGCATCAGGAAGAGTATCACCTCCCATGGATTGAATCATATTTGAAATATCACTATTTAAAGCTCTAAGGTAATAAAGGAAAGCGTGATCAACTTGAGGCTTAACACTTGCTGGAATTCTTTCCCAAGTCCTAGCAAAATAGATGTTGAAACTAGACATATACTCATGAGGGGCTCTTTTGATAGTAGATAGTTGTTCTATGAGGGATAAATGGTCTGAATTATCTTGGAACTGTTTCAGCAGTTTTTCACCTAAATCATCCCAAGATCTTATGCTTCCAATCTCTAGATTTCTATACCATTGTAAGGCCTATCCTTTAAAAGATGCAGCTAAAAGTCTTAAAGCTACATCTTCATGAGTGATATTATGGACTACACACATATGGTTGCAATATCTTTAATATGTTCAAATAAGTGTAACTTGATTTTCTCCAGTAAATGATGGCAAACTTTTCATGGCAGCATTGGGAATATCATGGTAAACTGGAATTACTAATGGGCCGCCATTAGTAAAGGTCACAAAATTTCTGGGTGGTTGAAGAGCCATTGGAAGAATTGGGATATTGATTGTAAAATTTATACGTGGTGAAGGAATATCAGGAGGAGGGTTATCAAAACCAAGCCTATTATAGGGTAATTTATTACCAACTCTTTTTCTAGCGAAATTCAAGGGTAAAGAAACAACTCAGGAGAAATTCCTCTTACGGATGATCTCGTAGTCACTTTAGGCATGGAACATGTTGCAATACTAGTCTAAAATCAGCTTTACAGAGTCGCCAAAAGATCATAAAATCTTTAGAATAAATTGCTGAAACTTGCTCCTGAAAGTAACTTTTATTAGTTGTAAATCTGCTCTAGATCTACTCTAAAATTGTAACTTGCATGCAGATCTGATTCGTTGTCCCACCCGGCATGCGAAAAACTATTATCTCTCAAAGTGAACCCTATAGAGAGATGGCAAAAGATTTTCTAATCCTATAAAATTATCTCTCTCTCTCTCGTATAGATACAATGATGGATGACACCTCAGGTATATGGGTATACCTATTATAAGGTGAATCTCTAGGATTAAAAGGCCGGTTCCTTGTTGGTGTATGCTAAACTGATTTCTTGGAGTTCAAGGGTAAAAGATGAATGTAAAATAATTAAAACTAAGGTGATACACCAAAAATTGTATGAGAACTTTGACTGAGTAAATGCACAACTGATTTGAGAAGGATTCTTGATGCACGAACCAATTAATGTTTTTTTGTAGAATATCTAAGGGAAAAACACTTGATTGTACTGAGGGAGATTCACAACAATACTAATAAGTTAACATGCAAATTAAAATTAAGCATAAAAGACTAAATTTGCAGCAAGGTAAGGTGGTTGATAAGGGAATTTTCATTCACAAGATTGGTATAAAAATACACAAGACTACAAAATAACTTGGAAAGGCATAAAATACTTCACACTCAAAGGATAGAACTGGCAGAAATTGCTTCAGTACTCCTATATCCCAAAATTCCTCTGGGAAGATCCCTTGTGCTTTGTAAAGGCACACAATATATAGCAAAAAAATTCTCTCACCCTTCCTAAAAATAGCCTAAGGCTGTACTTGCCCATGCATCCTAATTTTATCATTTATTTAATAATAAATAAAAGGATAAAATAATACAAACTAGTACAAGAGGCATTAATAGCCTTTGATTACATCTCAGTCAACTAGAGTTGACTGATCTATTTTTAAGAAAATGAAGGGTGAAAAATTGGTTAATAATACAATTTTCTTGCTAGGAAAGTCTTCTTCCTTTGAGCATGCAAATTTGTATTCTTCTCTATTATGTCTTGTTGTGAAGTATGCAAGAATATAACTCTCTGCATGTGAGCAAATAATTGCAACCCTTAGCAATATTTGTAAAATAATTATTTATGGGGACCACCCTTCTATGTGCACATGTTCTGATATTTGCTTCTTTTACTGAGTGGTCACATGAGTGACAATGTGTAAATCAATCTACTTCTCCCTAGAGTGGGGACCACTTTTGCATTATATTTGGCTTTGCCACCTTGTGGACTTAGCAAATTTTGGGTCGACCACCTTGGTTAATAGACATGCCATGCCACCACCTTTTGATAAAAACACACATGCATATAATTTTTCGGTCTTTGCATGGTTGGTAGCACATAAAATAATTTAAAAATCACCTTTTCGGTGATCATTGGCTAGAAAGTGGTCATATTTTTATCATTGATATATTGCATGGTATATGGTTTAGAATTTAGAAGTCTTGGCAATGATTTAATTTTTGTGGACACGTGGGCTATCCCCTTCCCCATGGTGACTCACCCCTCCATGCACTTGTCGGTGAAGACCTAACTCCGGTTGAGTTTTCTTTGAAGTTGATGAATCATCTTGGGCCATCGATCTTTGTACATCTATTTTTATACCATCGATCCATCTACTTGTGGTTAGGGTTTCTAACTTGGCATTAATTATGGTCGGTGGCATATTACCCAAGAGGTTTGCTTTGGATTTTTTTGGGCTTGATCTCGGCCTTTGATTTTTTCTTGTGAAGGTGATCCAATTCTTCATCATGGTTGAGTTGGAGTCGACCCACGCTGAAGTGAAGAGTTAAAACCTGAGCTCCTTAATTTGATCATTTCATTTGGTTTTTTGGGCTCGTGGTGAATCCCTAGAAAAAAATTCTTGGTGCCATCATTGAAGCTTTTGAAGCTTAGATTCTCTGTCTAAATGGTTTTTTACTTTCTTTGCTTCTCTTTGAGTGGGTTTTCTGCCATATAGTCACCATGGTTGTTTATGTTGAAGCTCGACTTTTGATCTGTTTACTTTCGGGATGTCTTTTTATTCTTGGAGCTCGATCTCTGAAACTCTCTGACGCTCTCTTTAAAAACTGGTATATCTGTATTTCTTGGCTATTTTTGTAATTCAGCTAGGCTTTTCTTACAAGATCTGATCATTTTTACATGTTATCATGGTTTTTGAGTTCGACATTCTACAAAATGGTCTCTGTAAGTTTGTGAAGCTCTTGAAGTCATGCGACCACTGATTTCAAGTTTTGTGAGTAAACCCTAGTTAATATCGACTGCCACGAGTGTTCATTGGTGAGTTAATTCTGCTTTTGCACACGTACATTTCCATTTCATCTTTCTTCCTTAGATATATTTCTGAAACTTTCAAGATGTTTGTGAATTCTATAATTTCTTGATACCCATCCATGGGTTTTCGACTAGTGGCCTAGATCTGTGTGTGTTTCTTGATTCAAAAATTTTACGCTTGGGTTGGTCTCTGAATGTTATTTCAAACTCTATTCATTACGAGTATAAAGTTTGTCATTTCTCTTTTCTACTTAGAACAATGGCTACCATTGATATCTTGTAGATCTATATAGTAGATTTTGTGCCTCTCTCAGAGTAGATCTAGGGTATCTATCTAAAGCTATAGCCACCTATATTTTTCCTTCCATTGTACGCATTTTCGGGACTTTGCATAAGTTTCACTTTGGCTTAATCTGGGTAATTGTAGATCTATGCATATCAGTCTTTGCTCTTTGTTTTGATTCTACTGCTCTAAAATCTTCACCCCGTAATAAGACTGCAAATTCACCTAAATTGTGCCTGAGAAAGGCCACTACGACTACTTGCTCATTAGATTTCTGTATCTCTATCCATTTACTTTCGAGCTCGAATTTGATAGATTGTCCATATATGAGTTTCTAATTTTCCTCAAATTACCATTTCTGTGACTACTGAGCTATATTCTATGGCCATGCTTTGAGTATTTTCTAGGGGATGAAGCTAAGTTAATACATTTCAAACCTTGTGTCTGGATGGTGTATTATCCTGAGTGACCATTATTGTACATTCAGAACTCTTTTATCTTCATAGCTACAATTATCTTCCATTCATGCTTAAAGAATGGAAAGGTGACTTCCCTTGATAGTTTCTTTTACTTATCTTATTTCCTGTACTATCTGAATCCTTCAAACTTAGAAGCTAATTCTACCATCATATTGGGACTGTAATATATATATATATATATATATTGAAGAAAATAAAGTTTTATTTTGCTGAAAATATATCTGTATGTTTGATTCTTCTATAACTCTTTGATATCTATAGTAGTTTAAGCAATTCTTGATCTGTTTTGATGTCACTATTTGGCATAAGCCTTGATTTAGATACTTTATCTTGTTACTTTCACTACATTTCTTTGATTTTCAGTTTGATATAAATGCTGAAAAAGTTGTAAATGTTGATTTTATAGGGTGAAGCCCTGCCAATTTTTTTCTAGAATTATCTTTCTTTCAAAATATTTTCAAACTAGACATGTTTCTTACTTCCAAGTATCCCCTGTATTCCGAGAAGTTAAGCTCATGAAGACCTGAACTAATCTTGTCTTTTCTTGTATAGCTACTATATGATGATCTTTCATGCACATTGTGTCTTCTGTAGCTTACTTCAAACTGTCATCATGAGATAGATTTTGTTCACCTGTAATGGCTTCTACTTATGTTTGTAGATGAGTACAACCTTGCTTGAATGAATGTATTTCATTGATATTGTAGTAATTATGTGCTCTCATATCTGCTTTATTCTGAAAACTGCAACTTAGAAAAGCTGAAATTTGTGAGATTATCTTGGAATTTCAATTCACTTCAGTTGTTTAAGCTATAAAGAATTATTTTCTGCAATTATATACTGCTTTTCCTTTCATTACAGCTTTGATATGTATGCTAAAAAATCTGAAATGTTGATTTTACAAGGCGAAGCCCTGGCAAATTTTTTCCAGAATATTTTATTTTATGAATTTCCAGAAATAGTAGTTGTTTTTCTGATCCAAAATACAAAAAAAGACATCCTTCTTGCTGGGCTGATATAGTAAAATCAGAACTTGATAGATGTTAGTTGTTTATCTTGATCATATCATGCTTTTCTATTTCTTGTATCACTTATTTGATTCGCATAGCTCTTTTAAAGCATGTAGTTAGTGACAACAGAGTGATGGAAAGTTGTAAATGTCCATTTTACATGGTGAAGCCCTATCAAATTTTTCCAAATTGTCTTTCTCATCTTGTTTCAGCTGTAATCTTTTTACTTTTAACTTCAGCTTATGAAATCTGATTCTTCCTCTTCCTTGCAAATTGAAAAATGTACTTCTATCTTCCATTCTCTCTTCTTGAGCTCTAACCTCTTCCATTTGCAAAATTTTGCTAAACTTTGAGTTACACTCTTCCTTCTTCTTAGAATGTACTTATTACTTGTCAAATTTTCAAGGCTGTAACTTGTACTGCACACTTAAGAAATAGTTAGAAAAATAATTAGGCTTTTTGGCCTCTCTTAGTATCCATGTTTTTCTTCTTTCTTTCTTTTCCTTTTCTTCTTTTTGAGTGAAAAAGCATGCATGAATTTTTCCTTCAAGTGGAATACATCTCCTGCTTAGGATAAGATTCATATGCATGAAGTAGGATAGTGTAGGAATATGGTTTGATCCCTGAGCTCATGACTGATGGTTGATTTTTTTTTCTTTTCAGGTACCATGACTTGAGGATGAAGGGGCTGGCATGGAGATGCTCTGCACAAAGAATAATATACAAGGTAATGATGGGTTCACCCTCATACTCCTCTACTTTCTCCTTCATGCATGTGTATCTTTCTTTTCAGTAGCTATACTTTACTTTTCAGTTACATCCCATGGCTTGTATGGGAAACATTTGACTCTCCTTGTGAATAAAGCATTGAATTCTGTAAATGAGTTGTATATCTCTTTCTACATTTCTACTTTCTGTATGGATTGTATAATGAACTAAACAACTCAGTAACATAATTAAATGTCTTAATCATCAGGGAAAAGTTTAAATAACCTATAAAATTTAGTAATGAACTCTAATTTCTGTAATGTGGACTTATGTTTGTTGTCCCAAAACCAAACACTTCACGTATTCTGCAATTGAATGTCTTCATCAAAACAACACAACTATCTTTTGGAGCTTGTGTTCTTTTGTTGAGAATAGTCATGAAATTTCAGACTATGTGATTTGTTACATTTTTAACAACACACATAGCTGCAGATTTCACGTAATCTTTTAAATAAATCAGGAACAATGATATAGTTTTGATATAATTTCCCCTAGCTTACGTATACTTCACCAATGCTATCCATCGTAACAAAGTTTGGAGTTGCCCATTTCTGCACAAGTGCAAATATTGTCAACACATACCTCATAAGTCAAAATCTTTTATAATGTAGTCCCCTCTAAGACTCGCACCCTATAGAATTTTCAAGGTAATTGAGTTACTTTGTGGAGCTATGAATTAAATATCAGTTTTAGCACATTGATAATGCAAATCATCGGTATGGTCAAGCAATAAATAAGGACTCGATGATGTTAATGTCAAACCATCGGTATGGTGAAGTTAATGTCCAATATTACTTGATGGATACTCAAGTAGGTTTCGATAAGTCCTTTTTGGTAAAGATTTAACGAGATCCTAATTGAGGATGTAGTTGAACCACATATTTCAAGTCCTTCTCAAACTCTAGATTCTATAGTAATACTATTTAATTAGCAAAGTATTTCTACCATTATTATATCTTCTATGCTTAAGTGTAATTATTTTAAAGTAAAAATATCAAAAACTAAATGGGGAAACATTATGTGTGTCCTTCATTTTATTATGTTGGGATTAATTATAATATATTCGAAACAGTTCTGAGATAGTTCATATCTGATTACATTTAGAGAACTACCAACTAAAATGTGTCTAAATATATTTATTATATTCAATAGTATTAGACTATTAGTGAAGGATTTCATAAGGGAATGTGATGATTTTATCTGCAATAAGGACTATAGAGAGTCCTTCAACTGCTGTATTTTAACTGCAAAGGGATACCCCACACATCTGAATTTCAAAAGTGTAAAATAGTGCAATGGTTTGAGTAATCTCTCCATAGATAAAATCATATCAACCAAGGAAAAATACGAGATATCTTGTGAGGAAAAATTGAAATAAAAAAGTATACTAAGGCATGCCATAATGGATTTATCATCAAATCATAAAATGAAACAATACCTTCATATAACACAAAATTGAGTTCTAAAGTCGGACCATATCACTTGTCACAACATCCAAGTCTATATTCGAGTCATAGTAAACTTCAAGAAGAGAAAATACCAATACTAACTGGTAATTTTAATTCTTAAATAAATGAATCATGTCCCATAATGAGCAATAATGGCTCATGTTTACCAACTTATAGCCACAACCATCTCCCAATTTTAAAAACAACTGATATGCACCAAAATTTTTGAAGTCTTTTCTTGGTTAAAATCCCATAACTATCAGTGTACAATGTTTGACTTGACATCAAGTATTTAATAAAAGATACAACCATCAAATAACTCATTTTAAACCCATCGAGCACATCAACTAACAACCATTCAGTACAATTACACAGTAATATTAAGGACTGAAAAATTAGAATACAACTTCATAAATGAGTTAAGGGCTATATATAGACCTCAATTAATAGGTCCATTTTATATGAAGAATCGTTTTATAATTAGGTCGACCTCATAAGATCATAAATCACACTAACACATAAGTCAAGTCTTGTAATACAATGCCCTCTAATACTACACTTTGTATAGCATTTTGAAGGTAATTGAATTACTTTGTGGAGATATGAATTTAATATCAATTTTAACATGTTGTTAATGCAAACCATCATTATGGTCAAACAATAAATCCAAACTCCAATGATGTTAATGTCGAAGATTACTTGATGGATAGTGAAGTATGTTTAGATAAGTCCTCTTTGGTAAATATTCAACAGATCCAAATTGAGGATGTAGTTGAACCACAGATTTCAAGCCCCTCTCAAACTCTAGAGTCTATAGTAATACTATATAATTAACAATACTTATACCATTATTATGTATTGTATGCTTAGGTGTAATTATTTTACATTAAAAATATCAAATACTAAATGGGGAAACATTATTTTTGTAGAGAAAAATTTATGCAATTTATTCTAAACCATAATAAAAAAATACGAGTTTATTATCTTTTTATGTATGGCTTCTATCAATATAAAGTTTTTAATAACTCGTTATAATCTTTTTGGTTTTGTTGTATTATAACTGAGAATGAAATTGAAAATATAGATTAATCTTAATGGAGGAGTCCCTCCTTTTGAATTCACAGATACATTTAGTTTTATTAACTTCCTATTTCATTTTTTTGCAAGATATTTTTGATTCTCTTTCTTTGGCTGTAAAGAAAAGAGTGTTGTCTCTAGATGAACTTCAGGTGGGTTTCAATATTGATTGAAGTATTTATTCAATTTTTCTTTTTATTGCATGTTATGGACTAAAAATTTATTGTAGAGAGTTTTCATGTTATTTGGTTTGGATTGTTCCATTTATATTTGTAGTTGGCTCAAATAATTTTTCTGAAGTGATATGTGGGGGCATGTGCCTTTGTCAATCACACACATTATCGACTATACAATAAATGTTTTTCTAACAAAAAACCAACCAAAAAACCGATGCACAACTAACAAAATAAACCCGAATTAAATACATACAACATCAACTATAAAATAAATTAACTATCGAAAATGATATCAAATGTATTCATGTACAAATTGCTAACAAGTTTGAAATGTAGAAACAACCTTAAAATTAAGTGGCACCTCAATATTTCTCCACTTACGAAATCAATCACACCCCTTATCAACATCAACTACAAAAGTAATAATTATACCTCTACAACAAATAACACATACCATTCAACATTCACATTGCATGAAACAAAGGTGATTTCTAGTTTTAGTTTATGTGACACTAACTTGTAGTTTTGGAGGGAATACGATTAAACACACTTGATTGTATAATTGTGAGTTACAAAAGAACAAAAATTGATTGAAGAGTAATACCGGTGGAGAACATGTGGCAACATAGGAATCATTGATTGCGATGATGATCAAACATCTTAGTTTTGATGAACCTTCTAGAAGATAATATGTTCATTTCTTTTTATATGTAGAGTCAAATCTAAAGTTGAAAAATAATATGGTAATATGGAGTGAATGAGATATGTAATAGTTAGAGTTGGTTGTTGGATTTGGTTATTTGATTTTGGAAAAATTTGTGAGCATATGTGTGGAATATTTAATATTTTTATTTTATATTATTTTTTCTTAAATTAATATTTTATTTTTGTATTTTTTTATAATAATGTTTTGCGATGATTTTACTATGTTTCATGTAATATTTTCGAGCTAAAAAGTAACAAAATGTGTTAGTATAGATAGATTTATTACCTTTGATATACAACTCGACTAAGAGAAAGGTAAAAGAATCTTATAATCATATATTTTATGACTAACAAAGAGTGGAGACCATTCAAAAGATGAAAAACACACCAACAATGTCTAATTCAAATCAACAAATGGATAGTTCACAAACATCCAATAATCATGCAATATAATGACTAATAAATGTTTAGAGGACATCATTATATACAAAATTTGTGTCTCATTTCATATTTTTCTTTAACAATTTAGGAATGAGAATATTTTCTTGTTTTGTTTACCTACAACTTTATTTATTTGCAGAAAATATGTAGTAAGTGACCAAGGATTTAAAATTCAGGCATATTATTCTTTTATTAACATATGAAAATTGTAAATTTAGAGAAGAAAGACTAATAATACAATTTTAATTTTCATATATAATATGTTTGAATATTCAATTTAATGCATAGAAATTATCTTTTGCATAATTACAGGTATAGTTGAAAAATATGTATTTGAGATTAAAATATTGTTATAAATGTGAGTTTTTCATATATACATATATATATCAAATTAATTTTTTCAAACAATTTGTTCATAATTTAAAAATTCATAAAATGTGGTTAGTTTACACCTAACTTATAGATACCAAGGATTATAAGATAATTCCACCAAGGCCACAACTGTTATATGTTTATTTGTATTTTACGTAATAATTCAATACAAAAATGTTATCCAATTGTGGCTGAACAAAATTCACTGGAGCAAAAAATTTTATGTGGTTACAAAGAACTCTGGGAAGCCACAACTACATACCCACAAATATGTAATACATTTCCAATACTACCTATACCATATAGATAAGATAAATAATAAAATAATTTAACAACCCACGCTTGGTTGGAGATATATACGCCTTCCATTGCTGCCCGCAAATATTACCTATACGTTACTTATACCGTAGGGTGATATTTTTAATTTTAATACATGAATATTTTAAATCTTAACGGCCGTAAAGGGGATTGTTAGTTTTTATCCATTGTATGATAGACATTTTCACGCATCAAATGAATTCGAAATCAGTAGCTACAACCAAATAAAAAATACAGGATGGAAATAGTAGTAAGAATAATTATCTGTTTTATATCAAAACATGAGCGATTTTACAAAGAAAGCACAATCGTCGTGGTTAAATATGATTCGCAATCACCATCTACACGTCTATCGTGCCTTAAGAGTGCACAATTAAACTTGACGGACAGTTGTCTTCTCATTAAACTTTTTACATTTGTATTTGAAAAGGGTTTATGTCTCTAAACAAGGCACAAAGGTACGGCTATAAGAGTTGTTCAAAGGTAGGGCTATAACTAGCAATCACATGTGTTTCATGCAATGTGAACGCGGAATGGTATATGTTATTTGTTTTAGAGGTATATTTATTACTTTTGTAGTTGATTTTGATGAGGGGTGTGATTGATTTCGTATGTGTATAAATATAGATAGGCCACTTAATTTTAAGGTTGTTTCTACATATCAAATTTGTTATCAATTCATACATGAATACATTTGATACTGTTTTCAATAGTTAATTTATTTTATAGTTGATGTTGTATGTATATAATTCGGGTTTATTGTGTTAGTTGTGCATCGGTTGTTCGGTTGGTGTTTTGTTGGAAAACAAATTATTGTACAGTTGATAATGTGTGTGATTGATAGTTGTAGTGTAGGAATTGAGTTGAAACATTACATTGAAATTTTGTATGTGTACATTTAATTCTGTTACAAATTCGTACATTTAAAGTTGCATATCATATTTCACAACATCAAATAAATGTAGATCTGCGTGCACATAATGAGACATGTATACATTTGCACTTTTTATATCATGAATGGTAGCCTTTAGTGGGCATTTTTAGTTTCAATAAACATGATTACATTTGATACCCCTTGAGCAGCAATGCTACTTTGGATATAAGAAGTGTTGAGTATAGTAGTAGTGGAGGTGCTATCAGAGCAAGGGGTAGTATTTATGATGGGTTGAGTGATAATAGTCTTGCTTCCTCATTTATTCTTGCTCCAAGTGTTGGTACGTGTTCCATATTTGAGTATCTCTCGAATGCAAAACATTAACACATTGAATACACTTAAACTCTTCCTCCCTCTGTAAGCGAGGTGTAGTTAATGTCAATCCTATTGTAGGGAGGGGAATTGTGTTCAAGAGCATTTGTTGGTAGTCGGATTCGAGTACTGATTACCAAATGTGTTTCGACAACAAAATCCATTTCAATGATAAGAACAATCCTACAATGGATAAGAAAATTAGGATAGAATTAAAACTAAGCAACGAATGGAAAAACAAACAGAAAGAAATTATAATTAATATAGTGAGTTTATGTACATTGGTAATTAAGCAGGAGATGAAGCTTACAGTTCACTTTTGATCATTCTAATGAGGAATTTGTGTAAGCACACAATGGAGCCTTCTTGTATTTATTTTTCGGTTACACGACTTGCAAATTTGGAGGGTAGAAGTGTTTTCGAAAATGTATCCCATATGAAAGTTGAACACGATGTTGGGAACCGAGTCTTGAGAATGGACCTTAGGGAGGAAAAGTGCGATCTCGAAATGTGGGGTCAACATTGGAACCGCCTCAATCAATTGAGAAATGCCTTGGTGTGTCAAAGTTAATTCCATGGCAACTAAAAGATGCTCGAGATAGTGGGAATTCTACAAATATATGGTGGAAAATGTAAACTTGCAAGGCGATCAATCATGAAATGAAGGATGTGTTTAGGAAAACATGCATTTGTAAAGAAAAAGAACCTTTAAAGTTGGCTTCCTTATTATTTTATATTTTCTAAAAAGTGCAAACATGAAGTCTAACCCTTTAACAATTCAATATGCAAAAAAGTGATATGACGTACAAAACTTTGGTTGAAAAGAATTAAAATTTACATGGTTATTTCTCGACATTTTAAAACTATATGTATTTGTGTGCAAATATTATGAAGAACACATTAAAAATGTGTTGTTGGTTTACACAAAGAAGCGAGCAATTGTATAAAAGAATAATTGAACACGTATGTTGAAAAGTTAGATTATGTGATCCATATGTTCCACCACAATATATACATGCATTTATTTAAAACGAATTACAAACTATTATGTTAAGCAAATAGAATGGAAGACAATAACAACAATATGTAAACTTGAAGTAAGAAAACTACAGGTATTTATATGGAGATACAATGATAAAGAAATTCGAAATCCATAGTTGTTGGAATACAAAAACTGAACATGTGTTTAAAAAGTTTGATTCTATGTCCGATATATATTGCCACAATGCATACATGGAATTATTTCGTATGAATTACAGTTTGTTTCAAAAACACTTAAAAACAAACACTTATAAACTAACCACTACAAGCTATTTCTTTAAATCAAATTTCTTGTTTTTTGCTTGTGCAATTTTCTTAGCATGTTTCTTGTATTTTTGTCCATTTATAGATGCCTTGATTGGTATTCCCATTCTCCTCAATTTTTGGGGTGGTTCATATTTCAGTGCATCTTCATTAGAATCATAAATCAAGCAGAAGCCTCGTGAATGATCTCCAATTGTTTGGAATTTGGAGAGAAAAATTGGGGATGTTGGCATCAGGTGGAGGTGATCTTTGATCATTTCGGCTATCACTGTTTTAGGTGGTTTCAGTTTCCTGTAATGCAAAACATTAACAACACATTGAATACACTTAAACTCTTCCTCCCTCTGCAAGCAAGGCGTAGTTAATGTCAATCCTATTGTGGGGAGGGGAATTGTGTTTCTAGTCTGCATCATATTAAACTGGAGAGGGAAAATAAGTATGTTAGTCCACCAAGATGTTCTTAGGTATTACAGTGCACTTTAAAATCCTTGTCAGCTGATCAATCTAATGTCCAACTTGGGATGCTTCAAATGGCCTAATTGGGAATGAGCCCTCAAAGACATAATGAATCTGTCATTGACAAAGACACGAGCCCCCACATGTCACTTCAAAAAAAAGGATTGGAGCCAACTACAAATATAAATGGAACAATCCAAACCAAATAACATGAAAACTCTCTACACAAAATTATTAAAAATAGTAGAGAAAACTAGAATAGGGAGGAAAAACACAAACCTCAAGATGGTCGTCAAATTTAACACGATCGTAGAAATGTCCGCAGGGACCTTTCCCACAAGAGGAACACCTTCGGTGTAATAATATTATCTTTAGTGATAAGATTAAATAATGGTTTTAAAAAGGAGAATAATTTTGAGGAATTTATAATGAACTATGTAAAAGAATGAAGTTTTGGAATCCCTAACACATTAATAAGGCAATACAATTGGTATCTATAAGATAATTATGATTATATTAATGTTTCACCATTAAACGAGATTTGAGGCTACAAGTTGTAAGGAACATTTTTATATTTGTGAAAAATATGTATATCACACTATTACTCTTTATTTATTTATAACATTCATATTATATCATTGTTATATGCTCCTTAATTATTCTCATTCTATTATACAATTAACTCTATTTTATTATATAATTTTACACACACACACACACACACACACACACACACACACACACACGTATGTGTTTGTATATATATCATAGGTACGAGTAGTTTGCACACAATAATTTGTATTTTCTCGTATTGTATTTTTCTTCAAACCCGATAACATATATATAGGAAATGTCATTCCTATAAAATAGGAAACTAATTTAACAACAATCCTTATTTACGTATTATTGTTTATAACAATAATACGTTTAATCATCTTACTAATAACCTACTAACTTACAATTAACTATTACATTAATTAATTACTCGATTAACGTGACTAATTATTTCCCTAGACAATTATAAATATAATAACTTATTAATGTTCACAATAATGAATTCCTAACATTCAATCCCTTGGTGTGAACATTATTAATTCTAAATATTCACCCCCTTAATGTGAACACGGGAAAAACCATATTTCAAATAAGTTGACCCACCTTCTAAAAGCATTGCTTACACCAGGTACAAAATTCATTGATTATCTCTTTACTCTCGTAAAGGAGTGGTGTCGAGCCGAATTATGTAGGAATGCTCCCTTCCTCTTTGGGTTCCTGTGGGACTTTTTCTTCCTCCCTAGGCGCCTGAATTTCGAATCTCAAAGATCCACAAGCTTCACACTAGCTTGATAACTATCCCTTGAGTCTACCTCAAAATATTCTCTGCTCCATAAAAGAGAGTCTTACTCAAAACATGAATCTTCCCAAAATTCTTGAAAGGGTTTTATTCAACACACATCACAAAGTGAAATAACATGAACTCCGAAAACACCAACTAAAAATGTCACCAAAGCATTTCGCGACTGTCGTTTGCGTGTGAAGAGAGGTCGTTGATCACCCTCCAACCTCGGTTGTCCTCCATCCTCCTCTATGATGCTTCTAGCTCGAGTTGAATGTGAACATGAAGCTCATATTGAACATCATGTTCTAGCGATAATGCATTCGTAAAGATTTTTTTTCTGACACTTTTGAGATTTTGGACACAACGATACAACCATAACAAGAAAAAAAAAAAACCTAAAATCACCTATTGAACTTTTATGATACTTAGAGAATGGGCTACTAAGAAACAATAAAGACTTAGAGACAAATCTAACTAGAATCTAAACCACATAAATAATAGATCCTAATAACAATTAACATCATACTTTGCTCTTGACTATAAGGAAAGTTTGAAAAAATTAAACTCGTGAAAACCAATTTAGATTGCTTCGCATGATTCAGTTTCTTTGTTTTGCAATGTGATAATGTGGCAGTGGGAGATTCCAAATGTATGCGTTTCCACCAATGCATGTGAATCTCACATATACGCTGTGTTATTATTGGCTTGCTCAGCATAAAATAAAATACTTGACTTGTAAATCACGAGCTAATCACAATGGATGATTGGATCAGTGAAATGCACGAGGTGCTTCACAAAGCTCAAATAAATCTAATAGAATTATATTGTATTTAACATGACCACCATATTGTAGATGCTCACAACGTGGATTGATTCAACATCGGATAGAAGAAGAATGGCTGGATGATGTGTCCATGGAAGATTATTGATCCATAAAGCCCTGAGTTTTGGCATTTCCTTTACTACACAGAAGGTTGTTTTGTATTCTTTGATTTTGTAAATCCATGATCTGGGTTTTCCTATAATTTATACAGATTTTAACTAATATATCTTCCTATAAAACAATTAAATTTAAAAGCATCCTAGGTCGTGAAAATAGAAAAATGTTTTTTTCTTTAGATGGGTTTTACCATATATTTTCAAACTTTTTTTACATATAATGCTCAAAAAACTGACGGAACACTAATTAAATTTTACTTTCCACAAATTAAATACCTGCACTATAGTGTAATGGGATTTTGACTTTATTTATAGGAGTTTTACCTCATGTTCCCATGCTTATTTTTTCTCTTGTTAAACATCACTTCTACAACACCTCTCATTTGTTGTCTTAGGCACCGTTGAGTGATGTATTGTTACAATAATTCTAAATATATACTAAACTGATATTTAAAACTCAACTATTGCAAATTCTCATCTACAAGGGAAGCTTTAATTTACACTGGGAGTTCCCACACAACCTCTCAAGATCTCATTCCGCACTTATACCAAATCATAGGTATGAGCACTTTGGACACAATAATTTATTTTCCGAGTATTGTATTTCTCTTCAAATCTGATTAGATATATATAGGAAATGTCATTCCTATAAAATAGGAAACTAATTTAACAACACTCCTTATTTATGTATTATTGTTTATAACAATAATATGTTTAACCATCTTACTAACAACCTACTCACTTATAATTAACTATTACATTAACTAATTACTCATTTACCATGAGTAATTAGTTCACACAATTATAAACATAATAAATTATTAATGTTCACAACAATGAATTCCTAACTCGTGTGTGTGTGTGTGTGTGTGTATGTCTATATGTATATGTACACACACACACACACACATAGAGTTAGGAATTCATATGTGCATGTGCATGTGTGTGTGTGTGTTACATTAGAGATACTAATGTGCTTGATACATTGTTGAACCTTTAGATAGGGCTAGGGATCACCACTAGATAAGGCATGTTGTATTTTATTTTTAAATATTAATAAGCTTATCTCATGTGGATTGAAACCCTACCATGTTTATTACATGGCTCAATACTTATATGTTATTTTTAAAGATTATTTGATTATTATTTGAGTATAAATTGTATCCATAATAATATAGATTATATTGGTTGTGATTTTTATGATGACAAGAATCACATTGATGAAAGATTATTTACCACAATTCTACCCATATGGTACCAAGTGAATATACATATGATATGGATGTTATTTTTTCTCTTTCAATTTACAAAGTCCTTCAAGATTATAAATTGCATAATTTCTATATGATTGAACAATTTAATAAGGGTAAAGTTTTTACATTGAAAAAAATTAAGATATAACAATATGAATTTACAAAAGTTTAAAATCACGTATTGATTATATTCTAGAACATGGAAAACCATAACAATGTGAGGCAATGTGTATCACGATGATTTAGAATTAATGTGGATCAAGATAGTTGATGTCATGTAAAAATACATTCTTCTAATGTCATTTTCATAGCATGTAATATCTTGTAAATATGATTATAAAAATTTGAACAATAAAGATTCTAACTATAATAAAAATTACAAGGTAAATATACCAATCATTCCAGAAATAAGTTACGGGATATTGTATACAAAATCCTACTTATATGTTTTCACACACATAAATATGATCAAAGAAATGCAACGAATTATAATTTCTAGACAATTAATTACTAATATATACACTTAGTATCATTTTGGTAAGGAATTAGAGTTTAATGTAGTGCACCTCGAATCAATTCATAATATTCAATGAAGGTCAAAGGCTGAATCTTGAATTAAATTTATATATAGTTTAGAATCATCGATATATAACGAAAAACTACGTATCGATAAGATTTGGGTCCAACCTATAGGGAAAAATAAAGTTAATACTAGATGAATAATACTAGATTTGGGTCCAACTTAAACAATGATTCATGCTATCAATCAACAAAATTTTCTTCACATGTTAGGAGTTGTAGTGCCCCTCCTTGGTTAACATAGTTGGCAGTCGTCAATGTCTGGAGATTTTTGTTTGGGTAAAACTTGTAAATAAAAAAAATTAAATGACATATGACACTTGGTTAACATGTGTTGGCAGGAATAAAATATGGTTTTTGGGCTCGAGGAAGGAATTGTAGATAGGAACGCATATCTAGGAGAAGTCCGTTGGACTGAAATAATCGCGGTAAAGACAAGAAACCACGTCCATAGAAAATTTCCACGTCATTTTTCAGGAATTCCTCTTTTCTTGCGCTAAACAGAATGTGATAGAGAATTATGCTAATCGGATCTTTCGCTAATAGGTATCTATAAATAAGTACCATTATTGGTTAAATCGGCCCTTCCCGCATAGATAAAACTGTAACCAAATATCTCCTAGTTTTTTTTTCCATATGCAAACTGACTTAGATAGATTTATAGTTATATCTTAATTGGGTTCATTTGTCTGTAGGAGGAAAAGAAACTACAGTATTCTAATGTTTTGTGTTGTATTTAGAAGAAGAATAAGGAGATTCAACATTAAGAGGTGTGTAATGCCCACTTCCCTACGACGCTTAGTGATTATCATTTTGAGTTATGCAGACTTTAGATATGGACATGGCTTATACTTATGTTGATTAGCATGATGTTTTGTGACTAGACGCATTTGGATTATGGTTGGATTTTGTTTTCGATATGATCTTGCTGACTCGACTCATGGGCAGACTATTGGATATTGATATTATTTTTATATAGATATATTGCATGTGTTCTAACATTGGATTTCTTCGCCCTGATGAGTAGAATGTAGTTGTTGAATTTACATTACTATGATTTTGGAAAATGATGAAATGCATAATTAAATTGTGAATTAGACCTAGAAATAATGATTGCTTGAATTACGTATAGATGTTAATAAATTTCATGCATATGATTATTTTGGATATTTTGACATGGCCGCAAGGCCGAAGAGGGTATTTTGCATTTTTGCAGGAAACACAGCATGATCACAACCATGAGGGGGATTGGGGACCAAACACAACAGAATGTCGGGTGGTTACAACATTGGTCGTCAAGGCAACTTGTAAATTGTATTGTGTTAACTTTGTTCTTGTATGTGTTGAGAAAATTTCCATGAGGGGGAAATTTTCCTATGTGACCAAGGGGGTAAGAATTTTATTACTTGTTTTACTTGATTTAGTAGGTGTTTTCTTTTGTGAAGTCCTTTTGTTAAATTACTTTTGTTAAGTGTGTTTAGATTAATGTTATACCTTGTTTTAGTTTGTAAGCTTTGGGGAGAGTCAAGTGGGTGTAATAAATTTGATTGTTGGCTCCTTGAGCCTTGTGTGTCCTCTTGTATTGAATGCTTGGTTTTGAGTGTTGACCACTCCATGCTCTTAGAATCTCGAATTTGAGATTGAGTGCATTTTTAGGGGACTTGTGGGACAAGTTAAACTTGTCCCACACTTCCCAAAACCCCTTACCAACCATATCTATGGGTTGGGAATCCAAAAAGGGGGTTATTTATTGTTTTGGGAAGGGAAATATGACTTGGGAGTGCATTTTCCTCTTTTTGCATTTAATTGTGCCTTAAGGCACATGGGAAAGGGTTGAATGTGGAAGAGGGTTGTCATTCAACCCAACCACCCATTTATGGTGTTTTGGGATTTGAGTTGACCTTGGGAGATGATTTGAGGATGTGTGATGTGGCATCCTACATGGAGCCACATCACCCTCACCCTTACCTTTGATCTATTTATTGAAACTTCCTCTCTTGTGGAGGGGGTTGGAGCTTTGTTTTTGTGTTGTTGAAGAGTTCTCCTTTGTTAGTTTGGAGAGAGAAGAATTGGGAGAAGGAGATAAAGAGAGTTTTTGGACTTGCATGCTTGGATTGTGTTGGTCGTCAAATAGGACTTTTTAGAGAGCAACAGACAGGGGACGAAAAGTCCCTCCTCTTTAATGGGAGAGGTTCCCTTATTCTGAAACAAACCTATTTACAAATATACAGAACGTCATGGTATGGTCAAACTTGGATATTACGAAAGTGTTTTCCACAAGGATTATCAGTTACACAAGGACTGAGGAAAAGGAATAAGAAGGTGAGCAGAATAGCAACATTCAGAATTATAGATAGCAGAATAATTCTTCGTGTATGCGAAGCTTCAAAGGATTTAAGACAAGATCATTTGCATGAGATTAAATTTAAGACACAAAGTTCCATAAATAACCTCCTTCAGATTTATAAATCAAGGACACAAAGTTCCTTCTTGGTTGTACAAGATCGCTGTACTTGCAAAACTGAACAGTATGCAATCAGAGAGACAAAGCGAGTTAAGAACAAAAATGATCTTCACAATATTAAAGGAAAACACAGATATGACAAGAATCAGATAGACAAAGAATGAAAAGCCCTTTTGTATTGATTTCTTTAAGATCTATTTACACTTTCAGTAAAAATTCCAAGTTCTTCCTCCTTCAAAAATGGCGTGGAAAGGCCATTATATAGCTTACAAGTCGGTTACTCTTTGTAACCGTTTCTTTTAACCAAGAATAGTTAAGTACCGCCAAATGCAATACCTTAACTAATTACAAAGAATACGAAAAGAAAGGAAAGAAGAGGAAAGGAAGGAGAAGGAGACAGGTGGCCGGCTACTGGGAGGGACCCACTGTCTTCAGAATCCGCTGCCTGAACTTCTTCAATGACTCAGCTATATCTCTGCCACGGGAGACAGATGTGTTGGTTGCAGACTGAGTCCAAAATCCCAAGCATTTCTCCATCTCTTTATCAAACTCGACGTGAGTATGATAGTCTTTGTTTGCTTCTTCAATGGCAGACTGAAGAGAACAAATTTCCTTTATCTTGTCCTTAGAGATGGAGTCCTCCTTGAAAAGATTATCTTTGACAAAAGCTCTGAACTGAGCTTTGATTTCTTGCAAGGACAAGGGAATGCCAGAGTTTTCATCCTGAAGATGACAATGCATATCTTTGAACGCTGCAGCTGCCAATGTCTTGAAAGCTTCTCCCTTTTGCCAGTTATTCTTCATTTCATCTACAGCTTCTTCCAGGACTCTGATTTTCCACTCTACGCTGTAGACCCAAGATTTTGATAGATTGTCTTTGGCATCATCGAAAATCTTATTTGCCAGTAAGATATTCTCATCTGTCTGTCCCATGAGGCGAAGGTCTACAATACAACTGCCCCAGAGTTTAAGCTCTTTGTCCATAACCCCAATGGTAGAGGACAGTTTCTGTTGCAAATTATCTACCTTTCCATGTAGCTTAAAGGCTTCATCGATGAAGTTTAGCCCGGCAACAAGCATGTCATCTACCATGGCTTCAATAGCTCTACCATAGACAGAATACTTGTGCATATCTTTAATACCCTGCACTTCATCTTGGCTTAGAGTTACAGGAGGAGGTAGAGCAGTCAAGGGAGTAGGATCCAAAACTTTGTCTTTAGATAGAAGAGACTTGATGAAACCTGTAAGAACTCGGGCTTGCTCTTCCAGCTGTTCGATAGTTTGCTGTCCTTTTTCCACTCTCCCAATAACTCTTGTGACTGTTTCCTGGAGGTTATGAATCTCGCCTTCAGGGGTAGATTCTCCCATTGGGATTCTCAGTAGCTCCAAGTCAGATACTTGCAAGTCCTGTTCTGATTTGTCCATTGCAGGCTTGGCAATCTCCAGGAATTGCTGACCTCGAGTATCAGATACTATTACGGAGGTGGTTCTTGCTTTCTTGCACGGGAAGGCGTGGTGCCCAACATGGCTGCAACATGACATCAAAATTTGGTCCCAAGTTTTGGGAGGATGGTTTTCTCTTCCTTTTGTCAACCAAGGGTTGCACCCATGCAAAAGAGGAAGAAGAATCTGCAGGCGAAGCAAGGGGACCAAGAGACAGGGAGCTCATGACACTCAGGGTCTGTGCAGCTGTTGACTCAAGCTGGGATGTGGAAGGAGCACTGGAGACAATGGCAGTAGAAGAATCAATAGTACCTGGAAGTTCAGTGCTCTGGACCTCCTTGTCTTTATCTGTTGGGTCCTCAGGAACATTTGTAGGAGTTGGCCTCTCACTTTCTTCACTTTCACTGAGGATGATGATGTTCTCTGGTCCGATAGGCAATTCTGCCTGTTTCTCCTGAAGATCTCCTTCCGCCGGTTCCTTCTTTACTTCCTTGAGCTTCTTCTTATATACCTGAGTGGATGGAGAAGGAGTAGATTCCACAGGTCCCTGAGCTGCTGAGGCAGGAGGGGTTTTCTTTGGTGTTTCGGACCTTGGAACTGGTGCTTCTCTTATTGGTGTCGATTCATCCTTGGAGGAGGATTCTCCCGAGTGCCTCCTGAATTCTCGGACCTTCTTATTGAACCAAACCTTAGTCACGACTAAGGCGGGGCAAGGATTTCGGTCAAATCATCCTTCTCTTTTACTGTTCCAATCCGGGTCCTCCAGGGGTGTGCTTGATCACATTTTCATACTCATATGGTATAGCTCGAATTATCATCTTGAGACCTTCGGGAACTTGAGTACAGAGACCAAGTTCTTGAATCAATGTAAGAGAGAACCTGCCATAATGCCTTCTTACGGCCTCAAAGTCGTGCATGCGATCGGCCCGGTAGTCTTACGCCTCTGCCACATGGTGATAGGCTATCTTGATATTACTGTTCATAAACTTCTTCAAGTCAAAGCGGGTTCTTGGCTTGAAGAAATGCATGTGATAGGGACCAAAGTTCTTTCTATATTACGGCATCGGGGCTGTTTTACATGTGTAATTTCCCGAGAGAGATGGGAAAGTGCAAGCCGAAAATCTTCTTGTCTCTGCAAGTTACGTGCAACTTGTCCGATTACTGCATATTTCGATCAAGGCCATCTTGTCATTGCGAGAACATGGGAAGCCGCGAGAGAGTACTCTCATAACCAGCAAGCCTGATGTATGAGAATTTCCTGAATTGGATGAAGTAGGCCCCATACCGTGATATCAAGTTCATGGCTTCATCTGAAAACCTCCTGGCGGTGTCACCCTCGAGCAATCGGACCACGTACATAGTGAAAGCATCATTAACCCTTCTGAAATTGCGGTTGCTGGTCTCCAAGGTAAACTGCGGGCAATAGGCATACACTGGGTTGCCTTTGTGGGCGTCTATATATGAGAATCCAAACCATTGCCTTGATGCTGCCAGAGTATACATCAGATATGAAGTCATAAAGAACTTCTTTGTTTGCAGCACGTTGGATAGCTGCTCCGTCAGATTCATGCTGATGATCTCAGCCCAGTTGATATTTTGTGTACCCTCGCACACCATACTGATGAGCGGGCACATCCAGAAATGGAACTCGCTGGTGGAAGGCAAACCCATGACCCGAGCCAGCAGTATTATGAAATCTGACAGTTCTTCGTTGAAGTCTGCTCGGATGAGGGTTTTGGTGAGGCGGGAAGCTCCCTTCCTAGGGTTTTTTAGCCAGGACTTCGCCACTCGTGCTCTGTACTTGTCACTGTCTTGATCGAACATGGCTTGCGCTTGGGCTTGGGAAACAACTATGGAATTGTCCAGTTAGGGATCTTGAGCGGCGGCAATGGCGCGGCGTCGGCAGCGATGAGCTCCCGTGTACGTTTGTCAATTCGCTCGAATCGGGGTCGAAGTGAGCTCCGCATGCTGGCTCTTTATGTCGGCTGCTTGTCTTGAGTGGGAATCCTCCAGCGTCGCGCCAAACCACTTTGTCATGAATTATCGAGCCATTGGTGAGGATTTGCATCTTCCATCCTTGCCCAAAAATCGCTGAAATCGAGATGTCGGGCCTCGCTATCTCGATGTTGCTTCAGCGGACTCGAGTGGAGAAATCTGTTCTTGTCCTTGAAATTTGATCTTCATGTTGATAGTTTCAGGGGAACAAGGTTGCAAACTAGGCTTGGAATGGAATTACAGAAGCAGAAGAACGTGCGCAAGTTGGCAAGCGGCAAGGGTTTGAGCAAAGGATAACAAGGAAGATGTGGGAAAATGCAAAGGGGAAATGCTCATTATATAGCCGTTTGGGGAGCGGAGAGAATTCAATGCGCATTTAATTACGCAACCACCAATTTGAAAAGCGTCTAAGTATGGATGACACTAGGCACGCTTGGGACAAGTGAGACGCGAATCACCTGGCTCTGCGGCTCGGGCGAAATGAAGAGAAAATGCACAAAAAGCCTTTTGGAACAATTGGGACGAAAATGCGCGAGGTACGCGGTTCGGGCATTTCGACCGAAATTGGAACAGCGGGCCCGTTTGGACTTGGGACTTTTGGGACAGAAAGTTCCGAGTCTGCGATTTGACAGTTCGGCCGAAAATGAAGCGGGGCGCATTTTTCAGTTTGGGACAAAGAATTTTGAAGTACTCGACTAGGAAGCTTCGGCCGAAAAAGAGAAAGCTCGTACTTTTGACTTTGGGATATTTGGGACAAAAGGGCGCGAAGTACGCGGTTCGGGCGGTTCGGCCGAAAATGAAATGATTTGCACAAAAGTTTCGGGACACTTGGAACAAAAACTTCCAACGGGCCCGAAGATAGGACAATTTCGGGGATTTCGGCCGATCGGGGAACAACTTGCACTTTGGAACTTGGGACAGTCGGGACAAAAATGTCCGACAGGCCCGAAATACATGCGAGAAAGGCCCAATACTTGGATTTCTTCAATTTTATGACTTAGGTACCTCAGAGAAAAGCACTTAGACTCAAAATTTTCGAAATTTGCTCTTGTTGGGGAGGGGAATTTCGAGTAGACAACAGCTGGCTCCTTCTGGGGATGACTTGGTGTAAATTCATAGAATGAGACAAGGCAAGAACTTAGATAACTCGGTGAAGCAGACCAGTGCCTTATCCATTGGGCAAAGGAGTCAAAAACAAACCAATACAGAGGGCAACACACACAACAGAAGGGAAACACACCGAAAGCAGGAAAAGCAAAACACTGTACATAATATACAAAGGGACTCCCTAGTCACCTAGGATCTGAACAACTTCAAATACTGCCCACTATAAGGAAGTGGGAGGGGAGAACCATCCATGTAATCAAGATAGAAAGAGTCCTTACCAGCAAAGTGTCTTATCTTGAAAGGTCCAAGCCACAGAGAATCAAATTTTCCATGGCTGCCACGAGGTTCATGTCTTTTGTCCCATAACAGCACGGTATCACCAACTTGGAACTCTCTGGACCTAGCTTTCTTATCGAACAG
Source organism: Taxus wallichiana var. yunnanensis (assembly GCA_018340775.1). Classification (NCBI taxonomy): domain Eukaryota; kingdom Viridiplantae; phylum Streptophyta; class Pinopsida; order Cupressales; family Taxaceae; genus Taxus; species Taxus wallichiana. Next base: position 77,398,433 of record CM031241.1, on the reverse strand, counting down.
AACCTTCACCTTCTGCTGGTGGGCAGATATTCTGTCAGCAACCTCCAATCTATCCTCGTTCAGTTTGTGCAGGTACATGATCCTTTTGTCCAGAGCATCACTGAAACTAGTGTCTTGATAGGCCTTCATCGGTGCAAGTGGCGGTTCCACTTGTCAGCTTTGGCAATTGAGCCTCTACTCCATACACTACTTGAAATGGGGACATTCCAATGGCTCTTTTAGGTGTGATCCTGTCTGCCCAAAGAGCATCATAAAGCTTCTTATGCCAGTTTCGCTGAGACTCATTGACCAACTTCCTTATGATAGTCACCAGATTTTTGTTGGTGGATTCTGCTTGTCCATTCCCCTGGGGATAATAATCTGAAGAATGAGCTAGAGAGATGCCATACCCGTAGCAGAAATCCATTATCTCATTTGAGGAGAAGTTCGAAGCATTATCTGTTACAATCTTGTTGGGTACACCATACCTAACCAAGATGTTCTCTTTGATGAAGTTGCATACTACTTCAGAAGTGGTGCTCTTGACTGGAATAGCCTCCACCCATTTGGTGAAGTAGTCAGTAGCAGTTAGCACATGCGTGTGGCCCGCACTAGAAGCAGGATTCAGTGTACCAATGAAGTCTAGACCCCATTGCTGGAATGGTTCCTCAATCACAACTGGCTTGAGAGGCAAAGCGGCCAGTTTGGGTCTTCCCACAAAGGTCTGACAGGCCTCGCATTTATCCACCCACTTGGACGTATCTCTGAACAAGGAAGGCGAGTAATATCCTCCCCGGAGTATCTTGTGAGCTGTGACTGTTGATGAATAGTGCCCTCCACATGCTTGATCATGAAAAGCTGAGAGCAACTTTCTCTGTTGTTCCTTATCAACACATTTCAGGAATCTCCCATCTAGGCCACGCTTGAACAAAGCATTCTCCCATAGTACATATTGCGCTGATCTCAATTTAACAGTCCTCTTTTCTTTGGCAGTTAAATGAGAGGGGCATTCCCCATAGGTAAGAAAATAGGCGATGTCAGCATACCATTCATCGACTGAACTAAGGAATAGAACAGTAGGGATGTCAACTTTCTCTTCCAGCAACTCATGTTGGGCTCCTTCAGCAATGAGCTCGCAAAGACCTTTTCCCCGAACCAGCTTGGTTGGCTTGATATCAAGGTCATACTCCTGGACCTTAGCCACCCAGTTTCCCCTCTTGGATCCAAATTCTTGTTGCGTGAGAATTGACTTTACAGTCGTATCTGGGACCAGCACCGTAGAGTGAGAGTTGAGGATATAGAAACGGAACTGCTTGACAGCTTTGACTACTGCAAAGGCATGCTTCTCCATCATGGTGTACTTTAGCTCATGGTTCTTCAGGATATAGCTCATGAAGGCAATGGGTAGCTCATGTTTATCAGAATCTTCTTGGGTTAAGACAGCAGCCAGAGTACTATCTGTAGCGTAGCAATAGATAATGAAATCCTTGCTGAAATCGGGGCAGGCCAAAACTGGAGTTTTAGCAATAGCTTTCTTGATACCCTCAAAGGATTCCTTTCCTTCAGAAGACCAACCAAATGCTTGCTTTCCTTTCATCATCTGAGAAATATCCAAAGTTAATTCAGCAAAATCAGGAATGAATCTTCTTAGAAAATTGATCTTACCGAAAAAGGAATGCACGCCTTTTTTACTAGTAGGGAGAGGAATCTGTTGGATGGCTTGAACTCGTTCAGGATCAATTTTGATGCCGTCCTTTGAGACAATGTGTCCTAATAGCTTTCCCTCCGTAACACAGAAGACAGATTTTTTAGGGTTCAGGGAGATTCCATGCTCTCTACATCTCTGCAGAACTGTTTCCAGGTGATCGAAATGATCTGTTCTTGTCTTTGAAAACACTGTCAGGTCATCAAGGTATATGACAATACATTTCCCTTTCAAGCTCCCGAAAGCCAGATCCATAGCTCTCTGGAAAGTGGCACCGGCATTAATCAGCCCAAAAGGCATTCTCTTGTAGGCGAAGGTACCCCAAGGAGTTGTGAAGGCTGTCTTATGTTGATCGCGATGTCAACCTCTACGATTGTATCGAGAAAAACCATCAAGCATAGATAACATCTCGAGCACATTACCACTTGCAAAATCTGATCCATCATAGGCGGAGGGTAGTTATCTTTCGAGAGGCTGATTCGGGTTCTGAAATCAACACAGATGCGGATCTCACCATTCTTCTTCCTAACAGGTACAATGTTTGCAATCCAAGTCGAATGGTGAATGGGAAAGATGATCTTAGCCTTCAGCAGTTTCTGAATCTCCTGAAATATGGTGTCAGCTATCTTTGGGTTGTACTGCCTCTGCTTCTGCTTGAAAGGTTTGATTCCTGGCTTGAGAGGGATAGAGTGTTGCATTTCTTTTGGCTTGAAGGCTTTTAGATCTTCATAAGAATAAGCAAGCACATCCTTATATTTCCTTAGAAGGTCAATTGCTCTTCTCCTTTCATCTGATGTGCAACACTTCCCGATATTTACCAGCTTCGGGCCATCAGAACTCCCAATATCAATCTTATCATACTCGGCTGATTGCTGAGGTCCAGTGGTAGCTTTAGACCTCACGTATCTGTCATGTTTATCAAACAACTCCTCCAAACTCACCAAACCTTTGGGAATCTTATTTCCTTTGAGCTTAATGCACCCTTCCTGGTCAGTTTCTTCTCCTTGGGTGACGGCTTGGTCAGAAGACACGCTCTCACGAGGCAGGTTGTCACTTCCTTCGAAATACAGTTGTTCAAAATTGCCCTTGAGCTCCAGGAAGGAAAGCAAATGCTGGTCGTCGTTGAAGACTTGCCAGTTACTAGTATTGTCAGGGACACTAGGTCGGTGGACCATTTCAATGGTGAACTTATCCTGAGAGAATTCAGGATGAGGAATCAACAGTGACCCTGAGACAGCCAGTGAATCAGCTCTGCTGTTCTTTTCTCTAGGCATCGCTTCAATGGAGAAGGCATCAAGGAATTCAATTGAATCCCAAACTTGGTTCCGATAATGCTTCAGCCTCCCGTTCTTTACCTGAAACAGGCTTCTGACTTGCTTCACAATCAGCTCTGCATCACCACGAGCCAAAAGATTCTTAACACCTCGTTCTTTGGCCACTTGCAGTCCAAGGATGAGAGCCTCATACTCTGCTGTGTTGTTAGTGTTCTCGAACTGCAATTTAAATGAAAAGGGGTGCAGGCAGCCTTCAGGTGATATTAGCAGAACACCAGCTCCAGAGCCAGCCGAGGAACAACTGCCATCGAATTCTAAAATCCAGACACCATTAGGATCTTTAGGTGATATTTTGCAGGGTCGGACTTCATCAGGGGACAAAATCATGTAATTACCATGGCCTCTGTCTTCATAGAGTATTTGTGCCTTGGGATCATCTGTCTTTTGCACAATATACTCGGACTGCTTCTCAGGTAGTAGCTTCTTCATTTGTCCATTGACAGGTATGAGGGCGTGTGACCAATCCATTTGAATCTCTCCACCCACATCTTTACAGAAGTTTCTGCTTAGCAACATTCCATAGGAAGGAGGAATGTCGGCTACTAGTATGGTAGCCAAGACTTTCTTTTCAGGTAAAGCAGCAAAAGCCACTTGTGCATCTTTAATCCTTCCAACTAAAGGCACTTCCTTACTTTCCATGGAGTAGCAGGATCCATAAGTACGAGTAAGGGTCAGACCTAAAGCATGAGCTACTTTGGCGGGCATCACATTATCAGAGGCTCCGGAATCTATGACACAGTTACTAAGCCTATGGCCCGCTATAAGGAGGGTAACATAAAAAGGCTTGATTTTGTCTCCAGGCGAGATGACAGCAGCTACCAGACTAGGCTGTGGTATAGAAGGAGGTGTGGGCAAAAGGCCTTTAGAGGTGGTCTTGGAATGGGAATTAACAAATTGGATCATCTTGGCAAAAGCTTTAGGATGGGTTTGGTAATATTCAGCTTCTGAAATTTGAACTTTGGTCCTTTTTAGATGATCCACAATATCAAAGGATCCAGAGGTGGATGGTCCGTCATCATTTGGAATCTTAGGCTTATCAACCCTAGGAGAAAAAGAAGAAGAAGCAACTTTGGGGGCAGGATTGGCAGTACTTACCTTTGGTGTAGATGAGGTAGGAATAGGGGATCCTCTTCTGGCAATTACAGGAATAGTCGCAGGCTGCTCTTTGGACTTCTTCAGGGGTTGCGTCACCTTTTCCCTCTGATGTGTCTGTTCCCGAGTCATGACAGCGAAGGACTCGCTGTTCATATCTGCTACCACTTCATCGTAGTCATCCGCATCATCAATGCCTTCAGTGGTAAAGAAATTGACTCGAGATCCCTCGGGTTCTTCTGCCTCATCATCGAATTGCTCCAGGAACTCCTCACAAACTTCGTTATCATCTTCTGGTTCTTCAACCTCACAAGTTGCATTCACCGGAACTTTGTGGGAGGTCCTTGAGTGCCGATCTGGTGTGGGGGCTTTGTGAGGCGGTTTACAGGTTGAAAATTTCTTCTCGGAACATCTGCATATGGTGCATGCTGGGCTAATTGTTTCTTTATAGCCACTAGATCATTTGCAAGTTTCTGGACTAATGGATCAGAATTGGGTCCAGAGGTGGAAGAGGAAGAAGCAGCAAATTTCGATTTAAGAGGATCTCTTTTCAACTTCCCTGACATGATCAGGTCGTCCTCGATACTAACAGCCAATTCTTGATCCAGAACTAGCGTTCCAAGATTAGCCCTTCTTAGAGCATAACTGACTTTAGGCGTTTGGGCATTGAAAAGAAACATTTTGAATTTGATCGGCCGGTCAGTATTTGCGGGAATCTTGTTGATCAATCTGTTGAACAGAGCCACAAATTCTCTCATGGGTTACGATGGATCTTTCTTTATCTGAGAAATCAGGGCAAGCAGGGCATGCACATCTTCTGCCGGCTTAAAAGCGGTTTTGAAGGCGAGTTCTCATGGTAGTCCAGTCGGTGATGGCACCAGCCGGAAGGTGATAGAACCAGTCAGCAGCATTATCCTGTAACGTCTCAACGAACAGTCTTACTGAGACGTCTTCATGTTCAACCCCCAAGACCCCACATGCAACTATGAATGCTGCAATATGTTCATCAGGGTGAATTTTGCCATCTCCTTTAAATTTTGGGAAGTTCTTTCGGTTACCTCGAGGTAACTCATGCAAAGGGTGCGCAAGAGCCAGAGGTCCGACACGTTGACCCCATGGTAATTGTGCCATTCTTCTCGGGAATACGACTTGAAGGGGAACTTTAACACCAGCAAGGATCAGAGCTCGCAGATTAGGGCTAGCTGGCTGTGTAGGACTTCTATCTCGAACAGGCGGAGTGCTCGTCGAACGAGTTCTTCGATTTGAAGGGAAAGGAAAACCCTGTTGCTCCAAAAGCTGACACTGAGAATCTTCGATACCAAGGGCCCTTCTCCCTCGAGTGAAACGTGGAGTCGCCAGATCAAAGGATGATCAAAAATTGTAGTACTGGAATGCGATTTTCCCCAGCGGAGTCGCCAAAAACTGTTGGTCGTCAAATAGGACTTTTTAGAGAGCAACAGACAGGGGACGAAAAGTCCCTCCTCTTTAATGGGAGAGGTTCCCTTATTCTGAAACAAACCTATTTACAAATATACAGAACGTCATGGTATGGTCAAACTTGGATATTACGAAAGTGTTTTCCACAAGGATTATCAGTTACACAAGGACTGAGGAAAAGGAATAAGAAGGTGAGCAGAATAGCAACATTCAGAATTATAGATAGCAGAATAATTCTTCGTGTATGCGAAGCTTCAAAGGATTTAAGACAAGATCATTTGCATGAGATTAAATTTAAGACACAAAGTTCCATAAATAACCTCCTTGATTTATAAATCAAGGACACAAAGTTCCTTCTTGGTTGTACAAGATCGTTGTACTTATGGCCCAGACAGTATGCGATCGGAGAGACAAAGCGAGTTAAGAACAAAAATGATCTTCGAATATTAAAGGAAAACACGAGATATGACAAGAATCGAGATAGACAAAGAATGAAAAGCCCTTTTGTATTGATTTCTTTAAGATCTATTTACACTTTCGATAAAAAATTCCAAGTTCTTCCTCCTTGAAAATGGCGTGGAAAGGCCATTATATAGCTTACTGAGTCGGTTACTCTTTGTAACCGTTTCTTTTAACCAAGAATAGTTAAGTACCGCCAAATGCGATACCTTAACTAATTACAAAGAATACGAAAAGAAAGGAAAGAAGAGGAAAGGAAGGAGAAGGAGACGGGTGGCGGCTCTCTTGGGAGGGACCCACTTGTCTTGAGAATCCATTGCTGAACTTCTTGATGACTCGGCTATATCTACGCCACGGGGAGCAGATGTGTTGGTTGCGGTGAGTCCAAAATCCCGAGCATTTCTCCATCTCTTTATCAAACTCGCGTGAGTATGATAGTCTTTGTTTGCTTCTTGATGGCGGTAGAAGAGAACAAATTTCCTTTATCTTGTCCTTAGAGATGGAGTCCTCCTTGAAAAGATTATCTTTGACAAAAGCTCTGAAGCCAGGCTTTGATTTCTTGCGAGACAAGGGAATGCGAGTTTTCATCCCGAAGATGACAATGCATATCTTTGAACGCTGCAGCTGCCAATGTCTTGAAAGCTTCTCCCTTTTGCCAGTTATTCTTCATTTCATCTACAGCTTCTTCCAGGACTCTGATTTTCCACTCTACGCTGTAGACCCAAGATTTTGATAGATTGTCTTTGGCATCATCGAAAATCTTATTTGCCAGTAAGATATTCTCATCTGTCTGTCCCATGAGGCGAAGGTCTACAATACAACTGCCCCAGAGTTTAAGCTCTTTGTCCATAACCCCAATGGTAGAGGACAGTTTCTGTTGCAAATTATCTACCTTTCCATGTAGCTTAAAGGCTTCATCGATGAAGTTTAGCCCGGCAACAAGCATGTCATCTACCATGGCTTCAATAGCTCTACCATAGACAGAATACTTGTGCATATCTTTAATACCCTGCACTTCATCTTGGCTTAGAGTTACAGGAGGAGGTAGAGCAGTCAAGGGAGTAGGATCCAAAACTTTGTCTTTAGATAGAAGAGACTTGATGAAACCTGTAAGAACTCGGGCTTGCTCTTCCAGCTGTTCGATAGTTTGCTGTCCTTTTTCCACTCTCCCAATAACTCTTGTGACTGTTTCCTGGAGGTTATGAATCTCGCCTTCAGGGGTAGATTCTCCCATTGGGATTCTCAGTAGCTCCAAGTCAGATACTTGCAAGTCCTGTTCTGATTTGTCCATTGCGAGGCTTGCGATCTCCGAGGAATTCTTGACCTCGAGTATCGAGATACTATTAGGAGGTGGTTCTTGCTTTCTTGGCACGGGAAGGCGTGGTGCCCAACATGGCTGCAACAGCATCAAAATTTGGTCCCAAGTTTTGGGAGGATGGTTTTCTCTTCCTTTTGTCAACCAAGGGTTGCACCCATGCAAAAGAGGAAGAAGAATCTGCAGGCGAAGCAAGGGGACCAAGAGACAGGGAGCTCATGACACTCAGGGTCTGTGCAGCTGTTGACTCAAGCTGGGATGTGGAAGGAGCACTGGAGACAATGGCAGTAGAAGAATCAATAGTACCTGGAAGTTCAGTGCTCTGGACCTCCTTGTCTTTATCTGTTGGGTCCTCAGGAACATTTGTAGGAGTTGGCCTCTCACTTTCTTCACTTTCAGAGGATGATGATGTTCTGCGTCCGATAGGCAGTGCTGCTGTTTCTCTCAAGATCTCCTTCCACCGGTTCCTTCTTTACTTCCTTGAGCTTCTTCTTATATACAGTGGATGGAGAAGGAGTAGATTCCACAGTCCACAGTTCTTTGAGGCGGGGAGGGGTTTTCTTTGGTGTTTCGGACCTTGGAACTGGTGCTTCTCTTATTGGTGTCGATTCATCCTTGGAGGAGGATTCTCCCGAGTGCCTCCTGAATTCTCGGACCTTCTTATTGAACCAAACCTTAGTCCTGACTAAGACAGGAGCAAGGATTTCAGTCAAATCATCCTTCTCTTTTCTGTTCCAATCCAGGTCCTCCAGAGGGGTGTGCTTGATCACATTTTCATACTCATATGAGTATAGCTCAGAATTATCATCTTCGAGACCTTCAGGAACTTGGTACAGACCAAGTTCTTGAATCAATTGTAAGGAGAACCTGCCATAATGCCTTCTTCTGGCCTCAAAGTCGTCTGCACAGTCAGCCCAGTAGTCTTCTGCCTCTGCCACATGGTGATAGGCTATCTTGATATTACATTGATAAACTTCTTCAAGTCAAAGCAGGTTCTTGGCTTGAAGAAATGCACGGTGATAGGGACCAAAGTTCTTTCTATATTCTGGGCATCCAGGGCTGTTTTACATGTGTAATTTCCCAGAGAGATGGGAAAGTGCAAGCCAGAAATCTTCTTGTCTCTGCAAGTTCTGTGCAACTTGTCCAGTTGCCTGCATATTTCGATCAAGGCCATCTTGTCATTGCAGAACATGGGAAGCCGCAGAGGAGTACTCTCATAACCAGCAAGCCTGATGTATGAGAATTTCCTGAATTGGATGAAGTAGGCCCCATACCGTGATATCAAGTTCATGGCTTCATCTGAAAACCTCCTGGCGGTGTCACCCTCGAGCAATCGGACCACGTACATAGTGAAAGCATCATTAACCCTTCTGAAATTGCGGTTCTGGTCTCCAAGGTAAACTGCGGGCAATAGGCATACACTGGGTTGCCTTTGTGGGCGTCATATATGAGAATCCAAACCATTGCCTTGATGCTGCCAGAGTATACATCAGATATGAAGTCATGAAAAACTTCTTTGTTTGCAGCACGTTGGATAGCTGCTCCGTCAGATTCATGCTGATGATCTCAGCCCAGTTGATATTTTGTGTACCCTCGCACACCATACTGATGAGCGGGCACATCCAGAAATGGAACTCGCTGGTGGAAGGCAAACCCATGACCCGAGCCAGCAGTATTATGAAATCTGACAGTTCTTCGTTGAAGTCTGCTCGGATGAGGGTTTTGGTGAGGCGGGAAGCTCCCTTCCTAGGGTTTTTTAGCCAGGACTTCGCCACTCGTGCTCTGTACTTGTCACTGTCTTGATCGAACATGGCTTGCGCTTGGGCTTGGGAAACAACTATGGAATTGTCCAATTCCGGGATCTTCAGAGCGGCAGCAATGGCGCAGCGTCCAGCTTGGCAATGAGCTCCCCGTGTACGTTTGTCAATTCGCTCGAATCGGGGTCGAAGTGAGCTCCGCATGCTGGCTTTTGTGTCGGCCTGCTCTCTTGAAATGGGAATCCTCCAGCGTACGCCAAACCACTGTCATGAATTATCTGAGCCATTGGTGAGGGATTTGCATCTTCCATCCTTGCCCAAAAATCGCTGAAATCGAGATGTCGGGCCTCGCTATCTCGATGTTGCTTCTGACGAGACTCGAGTGGAGAAATGCATTTCTTGTCCTTGAAATTTGATCTTCATGTTGATAGTTTCGGGGAACAAGGTTGCAAACTAGGCTTGGAATGGAATTACGAGAAGCGAGAGAACGTGCGCAAGTTGGCAAGCGCGAGGTTTGAGCAAAGGATAACAAGGAAGATGTGGGAAAATGCAAAGGGGAAATGCTCATTATATAGCCGTTTGGGGAGCGGAGAGAATTCAATGCGCATTTAATTACGCAACCACCAATTTGAAAAGCGTCTAAGTATGGATGACACTAGGCACGCTTGGGACAAGTGAGGCGAATCGCGAAACACTCTGCGGCTCGGGCGAAATGAGAGAAAATGCACAAAAAGCCTTTTGGAACAATTGGGACGAAAATGCGCGAGGTACGCGGTTCGGGCATTTCGACCGAAATTGGAACAGCGGGCCCGTTTGGACTTGGGACTTTTGGGACAGAAAGTTCCGGAGTACGCGGTTTGACCGGTTCGGCCGAAAATGAAGCGGGGCGCATTTTTCAGTTTGGGACAAAGAATTTTGAAGTACTCGACTAGGAAGCTTCGGCCGAAAAAGAGAAAGCTCGTACTTTTGACTTTGGGATATTTGGGACAAAAGGCGCGAAGTACGCGGTTCGGGCGGTTCGGCCGAAAATGAAATGATTTGCACAAAAGTTTCGGGACACTTGGAACAAAAACTTCCGACGGGCCCGAAGATAGGACAATTTCGGGGATTTCGGCCGATCGGGGAACAACTTGCACTTTGGAACTTGGGACAGTCGGGACAAAAATGTCCGACAGGCCCGAAATACATGCGAGAAAGGCCCAATACTTGGATTTCTTCAATTTTATGACTTAGGTACCTCAGAGAAAAGCACTTAGACTCAAAATTTTCGAAATTTGCTCTTGTTGGGTCATCTCATTTGGGAGGCATAAGGAAAACATCCCCATAGTTCCTTCTCTTGTTGGCTTGGATGCAAGCCTTGTTGTGTAATGTTTGATGTCATTGTGTGTCTCCTTGTTTTTCTATTTTAGCTTGAATGTTGTGAAGAACTTGTATTGTGGAAGCATGTATAGTTGCCTTGAGTTGGAGACCACCCTTCATTGTGTTGTGTTTGGGGCTCGGGGGTCAATGGAGGAGATTGCTTCTCTTCCCCATTGAGATTTGGTTGGGAGGAGAGTGTTGCCTCTCCCCCTATCTTGGTTGTGATTGGAAATACTTGGAACTTGGAGTATGGATGAAGAATGCTACGGAGCTTGAGAAGACTTCTTCCTTTTCTTTTATATGTATCAATTTGTTGTAAAATTTGTATGTGAAAGAAAATTGTAACATCTTGTTTCATTCAAAAAGGACATTGTAATCTATATTTGCCCAAAGGTTCACATGGTTAAAATGTTGATAGATCTTGTTCAAAATTTAATAAAAGTATTGCTGGACTCTTGTGTTGAATGTTAGGATATCTACAAAATATACATACATACTTGATTCCATTTTGTTGCAAAAAAAAAAGTATTGATAAGTGACACCATTAGTGTATATCTTCTTCTTGTAGTATGAATAGAAAGAGTTAAGTTTTATTGAATGTCCATTATGCCAACAAGGAGGAATGAAGGCTTTTTGCACGGTTAGCATTTGATGAAATTTATATTCCCTTGATATGACAAAATGATTGCACATAGCACATCTAAATTGTTGCAATGCTTACAAAAGTTTTTAAGGGTTTTCTTTTACAGTTTAGGACACTGTGAGTGGTTTTAGCTTCACAAATAACCAGCTGCATGGCAGGCCTCGCCACTGCCCAAACAAATGTGAAATTAGTCTCAAAATCAAGATCAGTCAATCACCCTTAAATCGGGTCTAAGAGAATAACTGTTAACAAAAAAAAATAGATGATACGTTTCAGTAAACATGCCTGATAGACAACTTGATACACAAGGCGCTGACTGTTACAGCGAATATTTAAATTGTTGCAATGCTTACCAATAGTATTACAGTTTTTTTTTAACAGATTAGGACACTGCAAGTGGTCTTAGCTTCACAAATATCAAGCTGCATGGCAGGACTCGCGACTGCCCCAACAAATGTGAAATTAGTCTCAAAATCAAGACCGGTCAATCACCCTCAGATCGTTGCCTAAGAGAATAACTGCATATATATATAAAAATAAATAAAGAAAATGAAGAAATGTTCCAGTAGATATGCCGATAGACAGCTGATACACCCAGCAATGACTGCCACAGAGATTATTTAATCGTTGCAGCGCTTGCAAAAGCAAGTCTTGTGGTCGTTTTTGGAGTGTTGCTTTAGACAAGCTTTGTTAAACAGCCTGCTGCGTGGAAGAGCCCTCCCTTTTTGTTACCTGCTTTTGCATGCAGTGTGGAGGAGACAATTCAAAACACATTATACCTTACTTCAAAAGCTGCTAGGAGAAAACATTTGGCTTCTTTTTTTTTCCTTCGTGGAGGCTTTGTTCGTATTGTTATCCACCCGGTTCCAGGTGTTCTTGCTGTCTGAGCTGTGATTTTTCCCTTCGAATATTCACGTGCTTAGTTCCTTTGGAAAACTTCTTTTTTTTTTGCGGGCAGTAGGATTAGTGGCGGCGAACCTCCCCTTTAGCAGCCCAGCGTTGCTCATCCTATTTCACAAGTTGGACTTATGCTTCCTGCTGCTCTTGATTCATCTTGCTATGACGCTGTTCTTGGAATCTTAGAACAGTAAAACCATTCGTTGGTCAACCTGCTTGCCTTCAGCGTCCAAAGGAAAGAATGGAGCTTGTTCTTCTAGCCGCGACCAGGTTGCCCCCTCGCCTGTAGCGCCTTCTACGCCTCCCTCTGGCCGTGGCTTTATTATTTCAACCACTATATTGAATGCACGCGGCCAGGACTGGTTAGAGACAGCAGGCCGACCCTGTAAGAATTTTGATTTGCAAATCAAGAGGATTCATTGAGGAGATGCGGCCCGATTTAGCGGAGATTGCACGTCAAAATGGAGTTATTACTTTACGGCAGGTGGCTGGAGCTACCCACTCCCAAACATGACTTTTTCTTTTCCCCGATTTGACCCTTGCTCCTTATATCAAAGATTCAAATTTATGTTAAACATGTAGTGTCATTTAAGTGTAAACTTTGACAACATACATATTTAAAATGCCGGCCCGATTGACTATTATTCCTTTTACTTCAAATTTCAATGTATGTATAGGCATATAGATTTATTTGAGTATAATCATTGATATTATGTCCTTATATATTTATACCATTTGATTAAAAATATCTAATCCCTTTCAAGGGATATCTAAGAACCTATCCTGAAAGTTTTCTAAGTGTCAACAAAATAGTGATTTATGTGTTATCCTGATAATATACCTCTGCAAATATATATATATATATATTAAGATATATAAAAAAAAAACATCAATAAAATTATAATACATACTTTACCTGGTCACCTTCATCCTCATATAAATTGGGTCATAAAGTGAAAACGGGGTCAGCGGTCAACTACCCCTATGCAGTCTGGTATCACCATTCTTGAAACTCGAATTTTATCCGCTAAGGTTAGAAACGAAGACAACAAATTTTGAAGTAAATCTCGGGCAGATGGAATTGCGACAATCATGTAGTTCTAAGTTTTGCGCAGCGGAATACTAAGTAAATGTTTGAAGCTTATCTGTTCCCGAAGTCAAGCAGGTCTCGAAACTTGTGGATAAAACAAATTAAGCACGAACCTCTACCTTGCTAAAATTTATATTTCAAAAAAAAAAGTTCGTCGCACTTTCGAGTCGCTTGGTTGTTTTGTCGATGTCGTCGTTGGCTTGCGTCGGCGTTCGTTTTTAGGGCGTTACATTTTTGGTATCAGAGCCGGGGTTCAAGGCCGGACCCTTGGGCACACGCAGGAAAACGAAGCAGGAACACTTAACTTAGTACAGAACATTATTCTTTTAAAATATGAAACCATATTGTTGATAATTATAGTAAACAGAAATTTTGAAAACGAGCACAAGACCTAGTACAGTGAACTAACTCTCGCCTTGATCTGTGCAGGAGGTGCGGATTGGGCGAGGGGTCTCTTCACATAGACCTAGACATACCACCGCCAGAGCAGGCCGTAGCAGCCCTTCTGCCTCAGATTTTGCAGACACTTCAGGATGTCAATGCCGCTATACGCGGAGAGCCCTTGGGAGGGCGACTTGCTAGGCATAGTTTGGAGCCATCAGTAGATGCCCAGGCATCCCCTCGACACAGCGAGGAGCACAGAGCAGAGAATTTCCGTGCAGAGTCGGTTAGGGCAGAGTCGCCACAGAGAGGACATGGGGACAGGAATTCAGGACATAGGGACAGGTCTCGGAGCCCTAGACAGAGGGAGGAGCATACAGAGAGACCTAGGATTCGTCATACATCAGCTGCAGACCATATCAGGGAGATCCTGAAGCTGCGACCATCTCAGTATTCAGGAGATATAGGCGGTTTCCAGGCAGAGGCCTGGTTGGTGAGCTTGAGCGGATGCTTCAAGCTCTGTCCTTGTAGTAGCAACACGAAAGCTCGTGTTGCGATCCACCTTCTGAGGGATGGAGCAGGAGTTTGGTGGAGGACCGAGGAGCAGAAGCTCCATGTTGACTCAGAGACGGTTACCTGGGAGTTATTTGAGGAGCGGTTCAGGAGCAGGTATTTACCCAGGAGGTTTATTCAGCAGCGGATAGATGAGTTTCATGACCTCCGTCAGGGATCGATGACAGTAGCTGAGTATGAGAGTCGATTTCTGGACCTACTTCAGTATGTTGATTATATGCAGGATGAGCAGGTACGGATTCACAGGTTCATCCGGGGCCTGAACTTGGATTTAGCTGGCGCAGTGCGCATTCATTGCCCACAGACGTTAGCAGAGGCCGTGGAGAAGGCCTATATTGCAGAGGAGACACGGGGAAAGACACAACAGGCTAGAGATAGAGTTCGGAGCCGTATCCAGCAGATGCAGGATAGTAGGTCGAAGGGGTCAGTTCCTCCTCCACGGGGTGGACGAGTTCGAGGCGAGGCTTCATTTAGGCCACCATAGCGGCGACGATGCACCCGCCCCCTTAGTGACCTCCTCGGAGATTCGATGCACGAGAGAGGACGTAGTATGGGGCCTCCTCCTGGGGTCCCATCGGGACACAGGTGCACCGAGAGCTCGGTCGGTCGAGCTCATCACGAGACCTCGGCGAGTCCATAGCCGCATCATCGGGATCTATATCTCGGTCATCTAGAGTACAAGAGGCTGAGCCGCTTCCCACCGAGAGAGGATCAAAGGGCAGTCTGTTATGGTTCATGGAGTCGTTGGGCATATTTGGAGAGATTGCCCTTAACCCTACCAAGGGTAAGACACAGAGCTCGAGCCCACTTTGTTGGAGATATGGCACGGAGTCATCGGATCTCCACGCAGCGGCCGAGAACCGCCAGGTGAGCATCGAATCTTACCGTGATTGAGACGACAGGTAGTATTGGTGGTATTTCCACCTCTATATTATTTGATTCTGGTTCCTCTGATTCATTCATTGCACCATCTTTGGTAGAGCGTTGTAGGCTGGTGGCAGTTAGGCAGGGCCGTAGTTGGGACGTTGAGATGGCTTCGGGAGCCAAGATTTCTGTAGACTCCTTAGTCAAGGAGTGTGTAGTGGATTTGGGACCCTTCACCACTACTTCGAGATCTTAGGATCTTATGGCATCATTTTAGGCATGGATTGGTTGTCCGCTCACAGAGCTAGAGTGGATTGTTACCACAAGACTATTGCTTGCATAGATGATCTTGGGGTAGAGTCAGTGATATCAGGAGTTAGGAGACCCGTTTCTATTCGTACCATCTCCGCTATGCAGCTTAAGCGGTGTATGCGACGGGGTTGCAGATTGTATCTTTATTCTGATTAGTGATGAGATCAGAGGATGAGTCTGGGGACCTTCCCTCGATGATCATCCCATCTTATCTGAGTTCGCCGATGTATTTCCAGGGGAGCTACCAGGATTACCTCCCCCACGTGAGATCGACTTCCATATAGATCTAGTTCCAGGTGCAGAGCCTATCTCACGAGCACCCTATCGGATGACTACCCCTGAGTTATGTGAACTCAAGTTGCAGCTGGAGGGCCTTCTGGAGAAAGGCCTAATTCATCCTAGCGTATCCCCTTGGGGTGCACCAGTTATTTTCGTAAAGAAGAAGGATGGATCTCTTCGGTTGTGCATTGACTACCGTCAGCTGAATAAAGTAACGATCAAGAATCGTTACCCCCTTCCACGCATTGACGATTTGTTTGATCAGATGAAGGGGGCTACCGTTTTCTCCAAGATAGATCTTAAGTCAGGGTACCATCAGCTCAGGATTGCGGAGACAGATATTCACAAGACAGCTTTCCGCACGAGATATGGCCACTACGAGTTCACAGTAGTACCTTTCGGCTTGACGAATGCCCCCGCAGTGTTTATGAGTTTGATGAATGGGGTATTTAGGACCTTCCTTGATCGCTTTGTGCTCATTTTTCTTGATGACATTCTGATTTACTCACGCACACGTGAGGAGCACGAGGAGCACCTTCGCCAGGTTCTTCAGTGTCTTCGCGAGCAGCGCCTTTACGGGAACTTGGAGAAGTGTGCATTCTTTCAGACTGAGGTGCAGTATTTGGGCCACGTTATTTCTGGGGAAGGTATCGCAGTCGATCCTTCCAAGATTCGAGCCATCATGGATTGGCCAGCACCCACTAGTGTGACCGAGGTGCGTAGCTTCATGGGACTAGCAGGATACTACAGGAGGTTTGTTCAGGACTTCTCTCGGATTACGCACCCCATCACTTCTCTTCAGCGGAAAGGGAAGAAGTTTGTATGGACAGATAAATGTGAGCAGGCCTTCAGTACACTAAAGGAGTGCCTTACGAGAGAACCTATCCTTGCGCGTGCGGATCCTCATGGAGAGTTTTTCGTATGCACAGATGCTTCCTTGGAAGGACTTGGAGGAGTGTTAATGCAGGAGGGTAGAGTAGTTACCTTTGAGTCTCGCAAACTCAAAGATTATGAGCTCAATTATCCGACCCATGACCTTGAGCTTGCAGCAGTAGTACATGCCTTAGTGCGATGGAGACATTTTCTTCTTGGCCGGAGATTTACACTCGTGACCTTGAGATCACTTGAGTCTTCGCCACCTCTTCACGCAGCCCAATCTCAACGCTCGTCAGCGGCGTTGGATGGAGTTACTTTGTGAGTATGACATGGAGATAGAGCATGTGAAGGGGAAGGAGAACGTGGTGGCAGATGCCTTGAGTAGACGGAGACATGTGGCTATGGCCACCTCATTGAAACATGATTTGCGGAGTAGGATCTTGCAGCAGCTTCCTCAGGATAGTTTTTACCTTGCAGCCAAAGCAGAGATTGAGTCTCAAAGACCTCTTGAGGGTAGGTTTGATGGATTTTCATTAGAGGAAGATGGTCTTCTCGTTTGACACGAGAGGTCGAATATATGTTCCCGAGATGGAGGCTTGAGACATGACATTTTGACAGAGGCTCATCGTGCACCGTATTCAGCCCATCCCGGGGTGAAGAAGATGCACGCCACTTGAGACAGTTGTGTACTTTTGGAGAGGACTTCGGAGAGACATAGCTTCTTTTGTATCCCGTTGTTTAGAGTGCCGAGGGTGAAGGCCGAGCATCGTTTGCATCCAGCCGGCCTCCTCTATCCTCACGCCATACAGTGGAAGTGGGATACCATTTCTATGGATTTCATTGTTGGGTTGCATCAGATGGACGCGTCGAGATACCACCACGACGCCATCATGGTCACGGTGGATAAATTGACGAAGGTAGCTCACTTTTCTCCAGTGAAGACTACTACATGGCTAGTGCATAGTGTAGAGACGAGTATACCTTGATGAGATTGTCGGATTACAAGGGATTCCGCGGAAGATCATTTGCGACCGCGACCCTTTGTACACCTCCCATTTCTGGACCACCATGCGCAATGTTGATGCCCTCGGGACGAGGATTAATTTGATCTGACTTATCACCCCGAGACGATGGACAGACAGAGAGGGTGAATCGATTTTGGAGGACATGCTCGGGATGTATGTGATGGATCATCACGAGATGGGAGGAGTATCCGTATTTGGTGGAGTTTGCCTACAATAATAGTTTTGAGTTCTATAGGCATGGCTCCTTTTCGTGCATTATATGGTAGAGAGTGCAGACACCTCTTAGGCCCGGGACAAGATCGAGGACAGGGTCTCTCTTGGGCCAGCATTATTACAGGTGATATGGAGCAAAGGTGGAGGTTACCTTGATTAGACAGAGAGATTGCAGGAGGCTCGGGATAGAGTTCTGAAGAAGTATACGACCAACATAGACCATCATAGTTTTGAGGTAGGCACGAAGGTGTTTCTTCGTGTCGACCGCATAAGAGCCCTCTCCCGTTATGGAAAAGGTTCTAAGCTCGCTCCTAGGTTTGTGGGACCCTTTGAGATCTTAGAGCGCCTCGGCCCCTTAGCCTATCGTCTGAAGACCGCCACCTAGCTTATCGCGCGTCCATGATGTATTTCACATTTCGTGCTTAGGTTATATGTTTTTGATCCTTCTCATGTATTAGATTGGACCGCATTGCAGTGCGGGACCGAGGCGGCGTGATGGTGGGCCCGTGCGCATTTTAGATCGCAGGACCGGGCCTTCGCGCAGAGAGATTGATTTAAGTGTCCGAGTCCAATGGGACGAGATGTACGATGAGACTTATTTCATTGATTTATGCACTTATGGTCACCTTATAATACATACTTTACTGGTCACCTTCATCCTCATATAAATTGGGTCATAAAGTGAAAACGGGGTCAGCGGTCAACTATCCCTTCGCGATCTGGTATCACCATTCTTGAAACTTTTAATTTTATCCGCTAAGGTTAGAAACGAAGACAACAAATTTTGAAGTAAATCTCGGTGCGATGGAATTGCAACAATCATGTAGTTCTAAGTTTTGCGCGTGAATACTAAGTAAATGTTTGAAGCTTATCTGCTCCCGAAGTCAGCGGGTCTCAAACTTGTGGATAAAACAAATTAAGCACGAACCTCTACCTTGCTAAAATTTATATTTCAAAAAAAAAAGTTCGTCGCACTTTCGAGTCGCTTGATTGTTTTGTCGATGTCGTCGTTGCGTCGGCGTTCGTTTTTGGGCGTTCTAATGTGCTCCATTCGCGAATAATGACTAGTCATGTTGATTTTTATTTCTACTTCGTGCTTCCGTAGCCACGTGTTATGTGCACCGTAACCTTTGCGAAAGATCCTCCTCATGGTAGATGACCACTACTACTTTGTTTTTCATACTCTTTATCTTTTATTCCGAGTAGTTGTTGTAGTAGTTA
Organism: Taxus wallichiana var. yunnanensis; assembly: GCA_018340775.1. Lineage (NCBI taxonomy): Eukaryota > Viridiplantae > Streptophyta > Pinopsida > Cupressales > Taxaceae > Taxus > Taxus wallichiana. The sequence goes on along the minus strand of CM031241.1, from coordinate 77,379,622 downwards.
AGACATTTAAATTTCCCTTTACTTTGCTTTTCCACTTAATTTTTGCAAGCTATTTTTTTTTCTCATTCTTCCTCTACGTGAAATTCCATATCCGGATGTATCACTTGTAATGCCCCATTTGGCGTACCCTAGTCCTTGTTTCGGTGACCCTGTTGCTAAACATTGAACATTTGCGAGTGCTCTCATTATTCGTTAGATGACTTCTTCCTTTTCACAGAGAAGGATTAGCATCCTTTGTCTCCGTCTTGCCTCCTCTTTTTGTTGTCGTTGCCTCTGGTTGTAGACCTCGTAGTGTCCTTTGTGAATACCCTGTTAAAGGCATATCGTGTTCTATTATCCTAGTAGAGGGCTGGAATGACGTTTTGGTGTGTTAGGATGTGTTCGGTTAAAGAGGAATATCCATAATAATAATAATAATTTTTTTCTCTATTGTCGAGCTTGACTTCTGACCGTTACGATTATAATTAATAACTATTTTAAGCTACAAAGTAATAATAATAATAATAATAATATTACTATTATTATTATTGTCGATTGGTGATTATATTTTATTTTCAATTGTTATCAATTTTAAGTATTAATTATTATCGTTAAGTCTTTTTTTATATGTTGTCGGTCGCTCCCGTAGACCGAGCCTGGGTTCACGCAATTGAAGAGGATGTCTATTATTGTTGCCTTGGTTAGCCATTCAAATGTGTTGCCTTAAAAACTAGCAACCTCTAGTCTTTTTCCCTTGGCTCCATGCAAGCTTAAAATTAATGGAAAATAGTTGCATTCACCTACCTTCATGCCATCCTTTATGGCCATCTATGCGACCTGCCTGGCGTGAGGGAGAAGTTGTTCCATGGGTTGTTGTTGTTTTGTCCTTTTGGCAAGTGGTGTGTGGTTGGGCGCCTCCACCAACTATCTTCATTGTTTGACATGCCTACTTGTTCACCAATCTACCTTAATTTATAACCCTGACACCTCATTTTGACCTACTCACGCAAAGAAACTTTGGTGGCCGCGTAGCTTGCATTGGCGTGTTCAACTTCCTGGTTGGTGGCCGCACATGCCCATTTATTAAAATGTTGACTTGAATGCTTGTTTGCGCTGCATCAAATGCTGCAACAGATGAATTGCTACAACGTGTTCTGGATAGTGGATTCATTGATGGTGAAATGAAGGTCTGTCGCCCTGATGTTGCGAGGGTGGGTGTGGGTTCTCAAAATCATGCTGCACAGGCAGTATCAGTGGAGCGTAGAACTGAAATTCTCCTCGGAGAGTGCCGTGAGGAAGTAATTGGCTTTATGCAGTAGCTACAGGGTAGAGAAGTAAACTTATCTCAGAAAATCAGTGGCCTCTAGAGAGAGTTAAGTGCGACAACTGCCGCAGGGCGATCCCAAGGAACCGTTGGTGTTGATCCTGTTGTTTTGGTTGCACGCAACCAAAGTCGTGATCAGTTGTTGCAAAATCTTGCAGCTGTAGTAGAAGAACGAGATAAAGTTTTAGTTGAGTTGTCTTGCCTTTTCATTTTGGAATAATGGGCGGAACCTCCTTTTGTTACAGTCGCAACATTTTCTTGGCCCCTTGTTGGCTTATCCTCCCTACCTGTGCCTCCCAGAGGATTCTGGAATGAGGTGGGGACACCCAGCCAGAAGAACAAAGGAATTTCGACCTAAGGATAGCTGCTGCTGCTCTGGGAGGTGTCCTTGCAGCTGGTAGAGACTGGAAATCAGGCATGTTGCAGTTTGTAGAAGCCTTCGTGAGCACCTCCAACCAGCAGGTTGTCCAACTAGGTTGTTTTCTGTTCTGTATCTCTGCATCCTCAAATTCGGATTCTCCTACAAGATATTTTTATCAAATCGATTAAGTGACAGTGAGAGTGTTACCAGGAGACCCGATGAAATTTATTACAGAGATTCTCTACTGAGACCTTGCTTGTTCTCGATGATGTAACTCATGGAAGAGGATCTCATAGGGGTGGATCTGTTTCATATCAGAATATTCATGAAGCACATTTTGCTTTGCAATGATATGGGCTTCTTCAACGAGTCACTGAGTTGGCAGGCATAAAGGTCTCTGTTGGAATTATCATACCTTACAAGCTACAGCTGTAATGTTTGCACCGAGAGTTTGATGTTGTCCCCAAATCTGATGAAGGAAAAGGTTTATGTATCAATACGGTAGATGCCTTTCAGAGCCAGGAGCGATGTAATCATTATGTCTTGTGTCCGAGCTTCAAACCATGGTTGGTGTTTAGCTTTCTAGCGCAAGTGCTCTCGGACTGAGTGGTAAGCAGTTCGACTCTCACCCCCAAAGCAGCTGCATTGAAGCAATCTAGTGTTTGGATAACCACCTATTGCATTCTTCTAGTCGTGCCTTCAAAAGGGAATCCTGGTGTGGTATATTGCAAGAAAAGACTAGTGAAGCAGAGGATAAAGCGGGGGTGTGTAGCTGTAGCAGTCCCTGCTGGATGTACACGACTGGTGGATGCGTTAAAACAGGCAAGATAAAATAACCATCTCAACAATACGCTATAATCTAACAAGCTGTTGAAATGATACATTCTTTTTCCTTCTTGAAAATGGTATTAGGTTGTGATTTTGTGGATTGTGTTAGTCTTGATTAACATCACTATATATTGGGCCTTGGTACACACGCAATCTCTCAAGTTACTCTAATTTCAGAGGCGGTAGAGGAATGTTTGCATTTAATTTTAGATATCTAAATTTGTTAAATTTCATCTGGATATGTCCATTAACTTTCATGCGCCTTCCCAAAGCGAGAACTCTTGGTGAATTCCTCATTGAATCCAAGTGCCCGTCCTCAAACCTCTTATTCGGATCTACCCTTGCCCAATGAAATCCCTTTGATTCCCTCAGCAGTTTCTGCACATAAGTTCAAAAAAAAAAAAAAAAGAGAAGACAGTTTCATGAATTATTAAGTTAAGAAGTAATTCATTACCTTGTCTTCTGCAACTTCAGTGAAGGATTGCAAATCCATAAATCTAGTGGATTTCAACGTCATAAACAATTAACTTCTCTTCTAAGACATCTGTAAACATGTCGATTTTCTACAACTTACATTGGCAAGAGCGTAGTGAGCAAAGCTGCCTCTTGAAGTGATTTAAATTGCTGTGATCCCGCAATATACTCTACACACCGATGTTTCCATTCGGGCATCTGCATATCATTTTTTTTTATGGGCTAACCCGAGTTGAAGTGCATCTTGATTTTTGTTAAGAGTTTAGGAATTGGCAATTTGTTTATTGTGCGCTATAAACAAAAATTGAGAACCTTGGGGTCAATTATTTTGGTTTAGACTCTATCTTTTCAATTTAGTTGTCAGGTTCCGAACGGGACGGAATCTTAGATTTTTTTTTGTGTTATAAAAGGGCATAAATTATTGATAGAACCCCATTTGATTCTACTCTTTCTATGAGTAAAATTTGATAAAATTAATGACCTTTATGGTGTTAAGATATGGTATGTTGATGATTCCTTGTGTGATCGATTTAATTATGTATAGACATAATGCCTTGATGGAGTAAGGTAATATCTTTCACGGTTCGTGAAAGTTAAGGTTTTCATCAACTGCTTAAGGTAACATGAAGTTCCTTAATTTAGTCTAACTTGTTTTGTACTTCCTTCTTGATGAGTGACCTTTCATTACAAATTTAGAATGATTGTGATGGAAGGTCATGAATATATTTGTTGTTTAAAAAGGGAAAAGAAGCTATGGAATAGTTGTATATATATCGAACATAATAATTGTAATTACATCGTTATAGAAGTTCATTATTGGAGGATATCTATCTTCAATGGTATATTATGTGTTTAATCACTGCATAGGTTACCATAAACTTAGTGATGAGATGTAAATTAAGGAGAGTTGAGAGACTTTTTTCTTTGTATACATCGTTTATGATATTAGAAAGTGAGTTGACTTCGGAAATTTTCAACCAAGTCTAGATTCATGGCTATGTTCCTCTAGAACGGGAGGGTTATAAATCTAAAGTGTTATGAAAATTGAAAGGATGTGTTTAGAATGCTAGCTTGCTTAATCAACTTGGGTAGTTATGAGGCTTGTCACTATTCCGGCCCTGGTTATGTTCAGTAGGTAGGCTGCTAGGCAATGCCTATTCCGGACATTCTTATCATCCTTTCCACTCATCCTTATTAGCTATGAAGTCACTTATTAGATAAGAAATAATGGTTTGAGTTTGAATATAATATTTTCAGCCATTTAACCTTTTGTTTACATGATGGAACTCTCTTCTTACCCTCGTTGTTTACTTCTAACCTATTAGGCCTATGGCCCTATGGAACGATTGCAAAACTATTTTTTTTTGGCAACTAAGATCGTGACTGGTTTTCATCTTTCGACTTCACCTAGAGAATGTTGATTGATGGGTTACATATTAGATTTCAATCACGTATTCTACTGGATTACATGATTGAAATCCTAATACTCTCAACTCTTTGTTCTAATCATTTAAATTCCATAGTATTGCATATTTTGGTTGTCAACCTTTTGTGGTTTTCGAGATATTGTTCATAATTAAAACATAGGGCTCTCTTCTTAGTTGGTATGGTGAAAATTATATCTTGTTTCAAAAGGTTGTTAGAGGTTAGAACTTTGATCCATTTCTTGAAATAGAATGTTTCCTTTCATGGTATTGTTAGCTAGTAGCTTATTGTTGCTATGTATAGTCTTATCTTGCTCAGTTCTCGCGAACTGACTCAGGTTATTAATTGTTGCAGATGGCTTACGTGGTTAGATGATGGAAAGACTTGTAGATTATTGCATCAATCTTGGTTATGATGTTCCTTTGTACGAATGAGTATTATGTTATAAAAATTTGGAAAGGGCCTTTGGACATTTTAGAAGAAGGGTCAGTGCCTTAGTAAATGTATTGTAGAGTATTTTTGTTGTAACTGTTGAAACTTTGGCTTGTTTGGTTATCATGTGAAAGATGAAATTTGATTACCGCTTGGTTATGGGATATCCTAGTGTATTTTAAATCCTTAGAATAGTAGCGTGGCATGTTCCATGTTATTACGCTCTTGTTCCCTAGTCATGGATTAATAGAGATGGTATGTCCCTTTGGTTTGTGCATCGTGTTGGAAAGAATTGATGTAACCTTGTTTTGTTTCGCAAACGAGTACTGTTAAACTTTTCTCTTGAGTTAAAATGTTGACTTGTAAATCCTTCTAAGGCATAGTAGCAATGAGTTTGTAAGCACTATGAAGTGAGCTGGATAGTCCTTATAAAAGTTAAACTAATAAACATTATCCTTTTACGGTGAAACCTTAAATGATCTCATGGTGAAATCAATGGTTAGATTTTAGAAGATGATAGGATTTAATAAGTAGGAGGGAAATTGATTAATAAAACCTTAAATATCTCTCTATCGTTTGAAATGTTCTCCTTTGTCAAACTTAATTAAGTAAAGTCTAGATGGAACATTTAACCAATCTTGATAAACTCTTAACCTCAATAAAAGACTGATAGTAAACAATGTGACCCTGAAGCTAAATTCATTGTCCCGTTACAGTAACCCTTGCCTTGATTCATGGTGATATTTCTTAAGCAAGGTCAAAATTTGATCCTTAAACAAGAAGGTTATTGTTATGAACCCTAAGCGGTACTTTCCACTCAATCGGAGCTTATGCCTTCACCTGTGCAATAGAGGTGTGGAACATGTGTTAGTGGCTTGAGTAAGTTTAATTAACCTTGTAAGAAATGGAAAATGTTCTAAAATCAAATGAATAAAAAGCCTTGGACATAAAATTGATGATCCTAGTTTAGAAAGCTTGGCCTTAAGCTATTTAGTCAATAGTTGAAAAGAAAGAAGTTCTCCCTTGTGAAAAGAATTGTGTGAATCATTACATGAAATTTTATAAGAACGTAAGTTAAGAATTAAGAGACATTTTAGTAAACAAGAAAATTTAACAAGAATTTCCTCATGGGATGCCCTAAATGTAAGTGTGTCATGTGGTTGGACTTCCATGTTGTCTTGTCAAAAAGAAGAAGAAAAAAAAATGTATGTATTGTCCTTGATAGGTGTGAACATCTCCGTGCTGCCTTTATGGCCATCCTTGTATCAAGTTGTTCACAGTGTTAGTTGTATCCTTGGTGACGACATGTTGCGTCGTGTTATGTGTCAAGCAAGTCAAAAAAAAAAAAAAGTTATCCTGTATTTCACCGTGTTGTTCGTGTGTGGTTTTTGGGTCGTTACATCACTTGGGTGCCATGGTTGAAAGATTTCATTGTAAAATGTTTTCGTGAAAATTCTTGTGAATTGTCATGAAAATGTTTTCGAAAAATTTTAAACAAGAATCCATAACCTTATTCAACAAATTATCAATGGTTTTCAACCTGTAACTTAGAGCGAGGGTATGGGCACCACCAATGAGGCAAAGCTACAAATGTTGAAAGCATTGTTTTCTTCTATCCTATGTCAAAATGGGATCCTTGGTTAGTGTATGCACCAAATGGATTTGTTGAAAAGGCTATAGAAACTTCCAAACAATGCAAATCGGCATGAGGACATGCATCTTATTTATGTGCATTTTCGGTGAAAATCACTTGTTTTGGGGCGAGAGAAATGAATGAAGTTAACCAAGTTATATTTTTGTTCTTTCTTATTTCAATGACTCTAAGAGAATAACAACCAGGGATGTGGGACACATTCTTTGTGTGGAAGTTCCCAAAATTATTAACGAGCCTTCTTGCTCCATTGGCGGCTTGATACGCAAGAAAGAATGAAGAAATCGTACTTGTATTGACCTTGTTGGTGATGCAAAGTGGAAAAGCATTAGTGAGCCACAAACTATACTCGAAATGCCTAAATATGACGCGGTCTCGTCAAATGGCAGATCTTGGGATTATTGTAAAAGGTATGGATCACTCTTCCTCACGCTTCAAACTAAACATTTCATCATTTAAATTATTTATTTATTTTTATTTTTTTGGATTTGAGTATGTTGTATATTAAAATTAAAATGTAAATTAGGATGAATAATATGGATTTTACCTTTCCCGAAGATATATTTCTTTAAACTTTTAAGAACAATTATTTTTTAGGCCTTTGGAACCATGCACATGGACCGCCATGTGAAAGGGTTAATGGGAAACAAAATCTCAAACAAGATACATGTTGAACCAAGACACCATGAATTTTCTTAACCAAGATGACTAACTCAACTATATGTCTTAAAGAGGTGATATTTGATACCCTTTTAACACTTCAGTCACTTTTGGTGATATTCGATTTTACCAAATCACGATCGGTTTTGGCTTACAAATGTCATATTGATTTGGTATAACTGGTAAACACCTTAATCTACCTCTAGAAATCCTATGTTAGAATTGAAACCAACTCTCGCCATTTCATAAAAATGATTTCATAAGTTAGAGTTGCAAGTGGATATTCGGGCCCACTTGTCATCTTACAAATGAAGTTTTCGATGGGTTTACAATTGGTCTAGAAGTCACCTCAATAAATTGAGCCATGTTTAATGGAATTGAATCCAACGAGTTCTTTGTTTATAGAGGATTAGATAGGAATAAATGAAATTTATGTTTGAAATTTAAATGAGTGGTTTTGGAAACAATAATATAAGAACTTTAAATGTTTTGGTTAATTTTTATATACTCGCATCTTAAGCTAGTAAATCCTCTTGAGAATCGCATTTGGGTTTGTAAATTTATCGTGAACCCCTTGTTATATTGTTACAATGTATGAGGAGTGTTATTAAATCAATTACTTTGTATGAATGGATTTTGCAATTTATAGCGTTCTCTCTGTCTCTTAAAATAAATATTAAATTTTGGTTGGTCTTGGAAATGTGAATGGATTAAAAATGCATATGAGATTGAAATAAAATGAAAATGGGCATGAATTGAGAAAATGTCAAAATATTGTGAATAGAAAACAAAATGTTTTATAGTTTCTCCCTCTTCCCTAGTCTCTCTCTAAAAATATATATAAATGTAAATGAATGTGTGAGATAATTATATCTCCTTTCTCTCCTTATCTCTACTTATCTTTATTATTTGTTCCAAATTACTGGAAATGATGAATTTCCTACTTTTTCTTGAGTGTATGGGGTTTCCATAACCATTCCTAGGACTAGCGCAACGTTGGTTGCATGTAATCCGAACAAGAGGGATTAGAGCGTGATATGTTGCAATTGGTGAGATGACATTAAGATATTATATATTGATATAAATTATGAATGTTAAATTAAATTGAATTAAAGAGAATTGCATTATCAAAAGTAGCGGGTTGAATACTATTGTTCCTCTTGGACTCTTATATTTCAAGCATTGTACATGGTAAAAAAATTGTAGCTTCCTTTTTTAAAGCCAACCTTATAACACTAGTAGGAATGACACATAATTAATGTACGAAAAAATATGTTAGCTAGATAAACTAGGAAGAATTTTAAATTTTTTAAATGGGTAACAATTATACTATTGTCTTCATAGGTGTTAAGCCCATTTTAATTTAAATATGGATCTCATGGTTTAGATGATTGAAACAATCACTTGCCAAATAGTTACATGGTTCATAGATAAAATCAAAATGTTTGGAAGCAACTTAACATTTTTAAACCATATAAATGCAGAAATTATTCAACCTTTGTCATACCATCCTTGTCAATCTTGTCACATCAAAGTTTGCAAAACCCAAATGTCTTAAGAAATAATTTAATCCTCAAAATTAGAAGTCTTATCCTTCATCCTTAAGAAAATTCTTCAAATACAATTTCTATAACTTCAATGTCCATGCACAAACCAATAGATAAGTTGATTAACCTTGTCATTCATATGGTAAATAGGAATAACACTTGTATGTGTCATAGGTCTAGTCATATTCATGGACAAGTTAGAGTTCAATGTTCACGTTGGACCTTGGTGTCCTAGTTGTCAACCATATTCTCAAGAACACAATTTGGGATACTTTTATCATTGAATGAACCCTTTGTAACATCCTAATGACACAAGTGGAGTTAGTGCACTAGTGTACTATGTTTTAAACTCTTGTTAATTATCTCTTTAGTTTCTCACCGATAAATATGTCGACTTGGTTAGTAAAAAATTTACACCCTTTTCCCTTTACAAAGGATTAATGGGATAAATATGTTTTCACAACCTAAATTGATCTATAGTTAGGCGTGGATCCATGAGTGCAATTTAATTTATACTAAACATAATGGAACCCATTATAAGCTAAGTGTTTAATGAAAACGAGAAATTATAGTCCTTGAATACCTCGTGTGGCAAGAAGGCTTTAAGACGGGGACATTTGATTAGTCTAATTTTGACATGTGGTAAGGTGTAGAAACCCTCAAGTGGAAGTGAATGTAATATATTGATGAACTCTTATGATGCTAATGTACAAACGAGATATGATGTATTATTAATAATGATTGTAAATATTATGTTAAAAGGATTTTGAAACACATAAATTTTACAACTTTTACTTTGGAACTCCCTTTGTCTCTTTTAGATAAGTGTAACCCTTAGTATAAGTTTACCATGTGTTTCCTCTTAGGATGTAGTTTCCCCCATCCATGATTTATTTTGAAGTTAAAAGATTATATAGCCTCTCTTAAGGGTATTGGTGAAAGAATTGTTGATGCCTTTTTACTAAATGATTTAAATAGTCCCTTGGAAGAAATTTCAAAAAAAAAAAATAGTTATTGAGTTGTCTTTTGCGAGGTAATAATCCTTGTATTCTTAAACCCCTAAGTATTATAGGAATTACATTTTGTTCCAAAATAATGTTAATACATGACCAAAGTAACCACGTAAATGTAGTTTGTAAAAAGGTAAATGACATTTAACTAAGAAATGACCACCGCAATAATGGTACACCATTGAGCGATGTCAAAACCAACTAAAATTTAAAATGTGATCATAAAATGAATGTAGTAAAGTAAAACTCCATGACTAATATAACAACCTAACAAATTGAAAAATCAAATATGATGCATGCTAACATGTTTTTTTCATAAATGGGAATTAAAAAATGATGCTAATGAAATAATAAAATGTATCATTGAGAATGGGACACCTTCAATCAGAAGCCAATGTATTTTGAGTTAAGGACATTGGTCTTGAGTTGGACTTGTAAACCTTAGTAAACCCCTTGGAATAGATAGGAATATATAAAATCTAGGAATACTCAAGAAGTAGAATTTATGGTTGAAACATGTAACTAACCCATTTACTCGAGAGTGAATCATTAAGATGTTGAAATATAAGTAGTTTTAAATGTGAAATTCCTCACTTAAATTCAAGGAATATATATATATATATATATATATATATATAACGGAACACAGTGTAATGTACCCTTCCTTAGGAGGAGTTAGGAGGACTTCTTTATATCATTAGAAAGGGAAGAAATTTCCTATCTAATGGAAATGTTTTCAGGAAGACTTAAGTGTGAGAGATATTAAAAAAATTAGATTGAATCACAATGTAAGTATGAGAGTGGTTAAGTGAGAAATTATCCTTTTAATTTAAATGATTTATTTATAAAGTATGGGTTGTCTTTTTAAGGGGCCACTTATGGGCTAAAGGAATTTTTTTAACGCCATGTAAATAGGAACCTTGTTTATTGTCTAGGCCTTGTGGAATTAAATACCTCGGGTATTACCTTTTTTACCCTTTGACCCTATTTTTAATTAAGAAACATTTAACTTTAGTGTTAATTTAATTAATCCTTAAATTGACACCTAAGGGAAATTTAACTATGCTTGGATTAATTTTACTTGTTAATTTGTAATGTGGACTTAATATTTATATTAACGAGAAAATTTAATTATTGAATATGTTAGGAAATAAGATAAAATATGCTTTGAATAATCCCTCAAAGAATCACAACATTAGAAAACTAATATGCACTAAATATTACATATCTAAAATAAAAGTCCAAGAAAAAATAACACAACACAAAGAGATAGTATTTAACATGGTTCACCCAATTTGGGCTACGTCCACCAAGAATCACTTGCTCGATTTTATTACAAGCCACCGCTCTCTCAATACAATACCCAAGTCTATTTAGAGCTATGTTAAACAAACTCTACAGAATCCACACCCAAATTCATACACATATGCAATGTTACATTAACCCTACCATATGCAAAAACCACATAAGTAGACAATTACATAATCAATTTTACAAAACCGTGGGTATTAAAACCATGGGCCAAAACCATCCCATAAACGTATGCGTAAAAAATATGGCCCATATGAGAAAAGCAAGCTTCCCGGTATAATGAGCATGTTTAAAGGCCAAAAAAAAATTCTCGGGGGTGATACCCAAAGAAGACAACGTGGAAAGTGTACAGTACTCTTAGTGTATAGTCTTAAACACTTTCTCAATGAAAACAGGCTCCACAACCTAATAGAATATAATTTTCCTTGAAACATTTTTTTGACAACTATAGTTTCAAACCCCAGTATGCGAGCACACTTTTCAAAAAAAAATTCCATAATTTTTCTAACTCAATCTAGGTTGTTCTTGGGTCTCGAGTGGGTGTTTTAGGCTGATGTTATAGAAATGTGAATGGATTTAAATTGCAAATGAGTCTCAAATAAAATAAAAATCAGTATGAATTAAAGAAATGGTGAAAATATTGTGAATAGAAAATAAAATGTTTTATAGTTTCTCTCTCTTCCCAAGTCTCTCTCATTAAAAAAGATGTAAATGAATTTGAAAGTGTGAATGTGTGAGGAAATTATCTCTTCTCTCTCTCCTTATTTTTACCTCTCTTTGTACTTTATTTGAAATTTCTTGAAATGATGAATGTATGTTTTGTGCTTGAGTGTAAGGGTTATCCATTCTTAGTCATAAGAATGACGCAACGTTCATTGCGGGTAATCCAAACAAGAAGTATTGGGGTTTGATATGTTGTAATTGGTGATATGATATTAAGATATTGTATATTGATATAAATTACGAATGTTAAATGAAATTGAATTAAAGATAATTGCATTATCAAAAGTAGTGTGTTGAAGACTATTGTTCCTATTGGACTCTTATATTTCAAGCATTATACATGGAAAACTATGTTGTTTGTATCTTCCCTTTGTTAAAGCTAACCTTACAACACTAGTAGGAGTGACACATAATTAATGTAGGAACAACTATGTTAGCTAGATAAATGAGGAAGATAGTTGAATTTTGTAAATGGGTAAAAAGGATATCGTTCTCTTCATAGGTGTTAAGCCCATTTGAATTCAAATGTGCATATCATGGTTTAGAAGATTTAAATAATCACCTTCCAAATAGTTATGTGGTTCATAGATAAAATTAAAAAGATTGGAAGTAATGTTAGAGATATTGTATAGTGTGAACATTAGATATGTTGAATATAATATTATCATGGATAATATTATTATAATGTGAATGTAATATTACATATAGTGAATAGTATTTACTATATGGTAAATAGTTAATTAGTAAATTAGTAAGTTAGATAATAAAACAATGAGATATTGTTTTATTATCAATGTTCTTATTAATGGTTGAAACCATTCGGGTAGATTGGTTTCATATGCAACCAAATATCGTTGAGAAGGTTACAGGTAAATACAAAGAAATTGTTATGAGATTTGCTACCATGCAGCTCCTATATAATGGAGTGCATAGCTATGGGAAAATTAGCAGAGTTAATAGAAAAGAATTAAAGCTAAATCTGTGCTCCCCACTACATTTGGTACTAGAGCAGGTTCTTCTATTGATCAAACTGCAGAGTAGGATCTAACAGAGAAGAAGGAAAAATAATTTTTGGTGTAGATATGAAGATTATGGAACTGTGTGTTTACACAGGAAGATCACCAATGAACAACGAAAATTCGATGACCGAATGGGATCGATTCTCTGTAGATAAATTTTCAGCGGCTTGAATAAATTTCCAGCGAATACTATCCGATCACCAGCGATGACTTGTGGTATGGTAAAATTATTTATTCCAGTATTAAGTTGTTTTCCATTTTTGGAAAGGGTCTGGAACAATTTTTTCAGAAAACTTAATTATCAATCTATAGATCAATATTGTTTGAAAGGAATCATGGAAAGGACTAATCTAAACTAGATAGATAAATTTGAAGGCCAATATTTTCACACAAGCTAGCTACAGATGCAACTGCATCTCATAGAGAAGGATCTATAGGATGTGGTGAAGTCTAATTCAACTCGCCTTGCGGAGGAAATGAATTGGCAAAGTGGAACATGAAGGATCAGAGAGCCATGGGGACCATTGGATTAGGATTGTCTAAATCCTATTTGCACCATATAGATTTATCAAAATCTACAAAGGATATCTGGGAGTCTCTCAACAAAATTTTCGGATCTGAGTCGAAACAACAAAGACGTCACTGAAGCAACGTCTGTATGGATTGAAGATGGACGAGAATCTAAACATTGTTGAGCACATTAGTAAGTTTCGATCTCTCTTAAATCAACTTGCTGGAATAAAATAACATGTAAAGGATGATGATGCTAAAGCCATCCTTCTTAATAGTATGCCTAAGAGTTACTCAAATATTGTATTTACTTTGAGTAAAGTTACTATTAGTCTAGAAGGAGTGATTTCTACATTGTTAGAACAAAGCAGTCATGAAGAACATGAAGAAGTACTATATGTAAGAAACAAACTTAGCTCCTCATCTAAGAAGGAAAAACATAAACCAAAGCAGGTTCCTTCACATGGAAAAATAAAATGCTTTTATTATAATGAGATTGGACATGTAATACTGAACTATAAAAAGAGAGCTCATGATCTTCTTGATGACAAGATAGATCAGAAAACCCTTCTAGCTGAAGTAGAAACTAATTGGGAATCCTACTCAATTGATGAAGAAACTTCTTGTCCTAGTGACGAGGATTTCCTATGGTAGACTCTTCTCTTGTTGGAGGAAGGAGGAGAATCAGTGCCCTCTCTTCATTCAGCAATGATAGGGTCACAGACAGATGTGGTGATATTCTATTTCAGTTGTGTGGTGTGTTTATAAATAAGGGGGTGAAACTATTTTCATGCTTTGATTTTAATGTGTTCACATACACTAACAACAGTTCCTGAGTGTGTATTTGGTTCGGAAGAAGCAAATTTCTTGACTCAGCTTACAAGGGAAAAGCATCTACGTACGGTCCTCTGACTGTCATACTTCAGTGGAAGGTACTTCATTAGAAGGTGATCAGTTGATGAAGATGTTCATATGACAAGGATGATCATTAGCAGTAAGATCTAGATAGCAAGATCCAGTAGCAACGGCTACTCCGACAAGTTCGATGTTTCCAGGAGCTCTTACCCCATATTCACACTAAGGGGGTGTGTTAGAGATATTGTATAGTGTGAACATTAGATATGTTGAATATAATATTATCATGGATAATATTATTATAATGTGAATGTAATATTACATATAGTAAATAGTATTTACTATATGGTAACTAGTTATTAAGTAAGTTAGTAAGTTAGATAATAAAACAATGAGATATTGTTTTATTATCAATGTTATTATTAATGGTTGAAACCATTCGGGTAGATTGGTTTCATATGCAACCAAATATTGTTGAGAAGTTTTCGGTAAATACAAAGAAATTGTTATGAGATTTGCTACTATGCAGCTCCTATATAATGGAGTGCATAGCTATGGGAAAATTAGCAACGTTGATAGATAAGAATTAAAGTTAAATTTGTGCTCCTCCCCTACACTCATAATTTTTAAACCATATAAATACGACAAGTATTCAACCTTTATCATACCCCTCCTCTCAATTTTGTCACATCTAGGTTTACAAAACCGTAATTTCTTAAGAAATACTTTCATCCTCACAACTAGACTTCTTTTCCTATGTGATTAAAAAAATTATTCAAAGACCATTTCTATATCTTAAATTTCCTTTCACGAAACAATAGATCAGTTTAGTAAATTTTTCATTCATAGGGTAAATAGGAATAACACTTCTTTGTGTCAAATGTGTACTCATGTTGATAGATGATTTAATGTTCATTGTTCACATTAAACCTTGGTTTCCAAGTGGTCAATCATATTCTTAAGAAGATAGTTTAAGATACCTTTATCATTGAATGAACCCTTCGTAAGATATTCATGACACAAGTGGTGTTAGTGGACTAGTGTACTATATATTACTCTTGTTAATGATCTCTTTAGTTTCTCCCAGATAAATATGCCACCTTGGATAGTAAAAACTTTACACCTTTGTCCCTTATGAAGGTTTAATGGGATAAATATATTTTCACACCCTAAAATTATTTATAGTCGGGCATAGATCCATGAGTGTAATTTAAGTTAAAATAAACCTAATGGAACCCCTTATAAGATAAGTGTTAAATGAAAGTACTAAATTGTAGTCCTAGAATACCCTGAAGTGGCACGAAGGTTTTGCAAGATAGCAATATTTGATTAGTTTAGTTTTGACATATGGTACAGGTTTAGAAACAATCAAGTGGAATTGAATCTAAAACATCGAGGTTAGACCTCTTATGATGCTAATGAAAAAAGGAGCTATGATGTTTTATTACCAATGATTGTAAATATTACCTCAAAAGGATATTGAAAAGCATAAATTTAAAAAAATCTTTATAACTCCCTTTGTCTCTCTTAGATAGTTGTGACCCTTAGTAGGAGTTTACGGTTTGTTTTATCATAGGTTGTAGCTTCCCCCATGCATGATTAATTTTGAATTTAATAGATCATTCAACCTCTCTTAAGGGTATTGGTGAAAGAATTTTTGATGCCTTTTAACTAAACGATTTAAATAGTCCCTTGGAATAAAGTTTTAAAAAAGCATATAGTTGTTGAGTTGTCTTGTGTGAGGCCATACCCTTGTAGTATTTAATACCCAAGTGTTACACAAGTTTCATAGGAATTATATTTGTTTGAAAATTATGTTTATATAGGACCAAAGTAACCACATAAATGCAGTTTATAAAAAGTGTAAATATGATTAAACTAAGAAATTACCACTTTGTGAAAATGCTAAGTCATTGAGCAATGTGAAAACCAACTAAAATGTCAAATGTGATCATAAAATGAATGTAATAAAATGGATCTCCATGTCTAATACAATAACCTAAGAAATCGAAAAACCAAATGTGATGCATGATCACATGCTTTGTTTGCATGAATGTGGATTAAACAAAAATGATTATTAAATAATAAAATGTATCCTTGAGAATGGGATACCTTCAACTATACCCAAGGATTTGTGAGTTAAGGAGATTGTAGTCTAGTTGGACTTATAAAATTTATTATAACCCTTAGCTTAGATAGGAATATATTAAATTTAGGATCACTCAAGAAGTAGAATTTATGGTCGAAACATATAATTAACCCATTGCTACAGAGAGTGAATCCTTAAGTTGATGAAACAAACGTAGTTTGAAATGTGAAATTCGTCACTTAAATTGAAGGAAAAATCTCTATAATGGGAATATATGTGTAATGTACCCTTTCATGCGCAATATGATTGTGAAAATATGAATTACTAATTAGAGCAATGGATTGTGAATCAAGAATAATACAACTTAATTATTTAACCTTCATTGTCGGCCATGTAATAACATGAATATGAGAAGAGTGTAATTTTAGTATTAAACAATGCTATGAAATGAACTTGGGATAGGTTTTCTATTGATCTAGTAACCTCTTTCTTCTTCCCGTTAATTTTCCTCCTTATAACAAGAGTATTTTTCAAAACTAAATAAACCTGGATCTTTCAAACAAATCCTTAAGTCAAATATTAGAAGACATATGTGTGTATATACGTTAGAATAACAATCATGCTATATAATGTTATTTACATATGAGAAACGGGAAAATTCTAAAGGGACCACTATAGGTGAAATGTTAAACAAAAACATACAACCAAGTTATAGAGGAATGAATAGTCCTATGTTATGTGTTCTTCAAATAATTATATTCAAATTATAAAGATAGGATTTTAATAGATATCTCACCATGAAAAAATAATTTGTTGTGGGAAGTGCAAGTGAGTAAGACTCTACTTGTAGTTGTTAGTTGTTGTAATTTATCATTTTTGTACATGTGGCCTAGATGTATATATTGTGTTATCAATTTTTCTATGTGGGTATAGGTTTTTTGTAGGTTTCTTATGTCACGTTAAGTTTATCTATCGTATTACATGTGGTGTTTTGTAGTGAGCATTCAAAAACAAAACTATTCCAGTATGTTTACTGTTCTATTTATGTGTCAAAATTGTGAGCGTTACAGAATTTTTGTATACATGTCATGTTGAGACTTAAAAGTGTACCTATAACAAAGTTTCTTTGTAATGTCAATTTCTGGATGGATAAGTAATAAAGTGAAACTTCTCTTTCGATGGATGATTACAAATATAATAAATAAGTTTTTCAAAATCATTTGTATTTCCAATTATTTATAAATCGGTTACTACATAATGGTATCAAATAAAACATTTTATTAGTAGAAATAAGAGATATATTGAATGACATACAAAAACTCCTAGCATGTGAAGATAATTTGATTAATTAATAACAGGAATCATTAAAAGCAAGAAAACATTTTATAGTATTCAATTTTTTGAAACTAATTTGCATATTTGCATGATCTCCTTTTTGAGTAGAAAGGAATACACTAGATATTTTAGATGTCTATCCATGATTCAACTTGTTAAGGAATTCTTATTTCTTGTCAAAACTATATTATTTTTGGTTTTTTTTTTTCTCGGCTTTCATTTTATCGATAAGTCATGTAATCAAATATTTGTGTGCATGATTTTAGGACCTAGTCTCTTGTGTTCTATGAAGGTTAATGAATGACGAGTTATTAACACTTAGAGCAAGTATGATAAGATTAATTAATTTTTGGATATATTGTCTAAATTCACATAATTTTAGATCTAGGTGTTGTTTGAAATTTTCTAGAAGGTAGTGTTGCTACTACTTGATTATTTTGATTTGACAAACATATTGTTGAATCGACAAATTTGGTTATCATAATTACTATTAGATTAATAATTGTAAGGTTGAGGCATAATGGCTCTATCTATTTCATTCATTAAATGTAAGGAATACCATATAGTGATGGAGGTAGAGGGGATTCTTTCATGATGTTAGGTTGGAGGACAATTAAATGAGATTATAGCCTTTATATAGTTGCACATAATTGTGATATATACGTAGAGACTTATACTTGTGATGAGTTATTTTTTCATTAAAGATATTTTGGAATCTTTTTCATTATTTTATTTAATGTTTTGATTTTTAGTTTGGTCTAACAACGATTTTATGGAACTTTACAATTCATGTTTCCTAAATGGATTTTATAGTTTGTTTTTCCTATGATTTTTGGAATTTTTAGATTTCTCCAATTGTTATGAGTGAGATTTTATTTCTCTTCTTTAAGCATATTTGGATTTACATGAAATTACCTTTCTAGCTTGTTAAATCCCAACTTAGAATACTATGATGAACTATAAGACTTTATCCCCATTAAGGGATTTTTATCGTCGACTAAAATTATTTAAGTAGTATGGTCCATGAAATTTTAACTCATCTTGGGTGATTAGATAAAAACCCCAAGTATCGCTTTTACAAATGCATAAGGAATAAATTCATAATATTTATTTATCATATTCATTTTGAATATATTTAGTAGTTTGGTTTTATTGTGAACTTTGAGTTTAGTTAATGCATCCTTTGAAACTATAAATTTCTATAATTATAGAGACATAATTTTATGATAGTCTATTGAATGACGTTATGATATATATTTTTTCTTACTCCTGTAAAATTTGATAAAATATTGTAAATATAAATAATATTGGGGTTAGTTGAACTTCTACGTTGTTGTTTACATTTATTAATCTTGATAATAAGATTGTTTATTTAAAACACTTTGGTGACAGATCAACACCTTTATCTATTAAATTAATTTTTGTTGTACTATCATTTTGTTTAACATAGACTTTGATATTAACGTTGTTCTTAACTTAGTCTACACACAAATTATGTTTTGACTTTTGTAAATAAAACTAATACTTAATAAAATAAATCGATTTTTCAGCTAATTATTACTTAAACATAAATGGGGTTCAATTGAAAAGTTAAGCATTATTTTCTACATGATTACTATCATATAATTTTGTTGAGAGTATTTTTGTGATAGAATAAAAATAAAATTACATTTTGCACCCAATAATTTAGTATTACATGTGAATGTTTGTCATCGTTTGAACACTGGAAAGTATGGAGTAATATTAAATTCAACTCTTACCAAATAAAAATTAAACATTAAACATTATAATGTCTTGACATGATAATGCATAACTAATATTGACCTTACACCGACCTTCGTAAACTATTTTTTTAGTGTAAAAGGAGTAGAAATTGCACATTAAATGTTCAATGGTAACATTTAAGGTGATATTTTAAAGGAGTCAAATCGTAGAAAGAGAAATAATGGGAGAGGAAGAGAGGTGTAGAGGGAAGGGTTTGAGTGTGGAGAAGTTCAAGGGTGGGGAAAATGGAATGGGGAAACAAGGTGAAATGTGACCCTGCAAAAACTACATGAAATTCTTATGAATATTTTTAAGGAGAAAAGGGTTTTGTATAAGATGAAACAATAAATTTTTATAGATATATTTGCAAACATAAGGCGTGGTAGAAAACTATTTCAAAAGGTAAAATTCATTTGTAGTTTTAACCCATGCATTTATTGGGGCATGATGCTTTCCTTCATGTAGCACTTTATAAACTCTCTTTTAGTTGTGAGATTTAGTAAATGCAAGAAAATTTTGATATAAGAAAAAAATAATAAAGGGAAGGAAAAGAGGTTGATTCTAACACCACGTGCTCTAGATTATATAAAGGGAACAAAAATCCTTTTATTTAGACACCACCCGTACATGATATATCAAAACAAATTTAGATGGTTTATGTACTTTAAAGAATAGGATCTAACAGTTTATTCCCCACAACCGTATTCCTATAAAGGAAAAATATATAGTTTCGACACAATTTAGAAAATGCCATGTTATCCAATTGCTATGAACTACGATCACTTGATTTCTCCTGAAATCACTTTAAACAATGAAAACCTGATTCAAAATGAAATCGTCATGGCCAAGGATGGTTCATTTTGGGGAATCAATGAACACGATTGAAGAAGTATATCACATCACAATAGCACAATAATTTCTAAACAGTGGGTAAAAGTGATGTTTTGGGGAAGTGAAATTGAAGGGAGTTCAATATGAAGGGAGGAGGGGGTATGAAAAATGTGTTGGAGGGAATATAATTTCATGGATAGCGAAAACATATCAACTCAAAGGAAATTTTTTTATTGTTCTCTCCATTTTATCATCTTCGTCTTCTTACCACTTTTCACATGACTGATGTAGGTAGGTATTTCACATTATTCGCCCATGTGGTGTTAGAAGTGTTGGACATCCTTACATTCTGGAAAATGTTGATTTAACCTAAAACTTGATTTGTCCCACGTGAGGGACATGCATGGATGGAATGTAATTTTTGTATTAAAATCTTATTCTAACATAAACAACTAACTAAGAAAACTTCATCCAATGAATGGAAGTCAAGACACACCTTGTGTGAATGTTGTCATTTCTGTAATAGTTCTTTCAAAACCCCGTAAATGCCTAGATTATGAGAATTACCAAGCATGATACGTTTTAAATAACCACTCAAGACCATACATTAATCTTTACCAAAGAATATACAACAAGTGTGCTTTATGGGTGGCAATCATTGTCCAATACCCCTTCAAAATATAAAACAAAGTTATTTATATCAAATATTTTGTATCTATTTAATTAATTTTGTATATACTTATATAATTTCCACATAATTTATATGAAAAATGTTGGAAAAAGTTAAAATTTATTAGTCACATGTGGTGGTTACTTAAAATATTTGTAAGTATTTGATCTCTAAAATCATTAAAAAATAAAATAAAATAACATAAAATTTAATGCTTTACGTCACATGTGATAGCTATTTAAAATATTTACAATTATTTTATGACTAAACTCGTAATAAACATCTAAAAATACTCTATCTATCATTTTCAAGATGCATTCTCCATAGCTAAATGTGAAACTTAACCCTATCCTTTACCGTGATAGCTTTGGTTCACTTGCTAATGACGGAGGTAGGGGTGGTACCAATCCTACCGGAGGTGCTTCTTATGGAAAAGGTAGTAGTATCAATCCTAATCTCATCTATCCTCTTAACCATAAGCATAAACATTCCCAAACCCTAGCCATGGGAGCACAATATTTGATAGCATTGGCATGGGTGCTTCACAGGTGAAGGTACTCTAGTGAAATTATTGCGGTGGATCCATGTGGAATTTTCATTTTCTTGAGGAGGCGGCATTTCTTCATCCCCTATAGGTGGTAAGGTTTCTTCCCTATTTTTCTCCAAATTTTGGGGGTGGTGAATCTTCTCCCCTCTAACGATAGTTTGGTTTCCTCCTTAGCTCCAAGTTGCACTTTTATTAGCTAGATCTGGGTGTCGATTCATTCCTCTATTGCTTCCCTCTAGTGCAACAACATGGTGGAGATCGCTTTTGGGCTGCTCATTGATGATATTTATTTACTTTTGGGTAGGTGTATTAATGTTGATGTAGCCCAAAAATTGTTAATGTCTCCTTCAAATATGCAAAGTGTAGGGTTGCAAAATTATGACTCATGTGGCCACTATCCCCTACATCACATTCGGTGAAGAAGTCATAGAATATAAATTCTTATATTAGAATCATACTTTGATTTGTAGGTTCAATGTTCTATGGCCCTATCGACCATATATTCACGAATGGATATCTAAATACATGATGCCGGTTATAAATGGAAGGTTAGATCTCTACCCCTCTATAAAAGGAATTTTTAATGCAGTTTTTTCTTCAATAACTGACAAAGATATAAGTGTGGGTAAATTGTGGGTCTTTAAATCATGATATGTCATCTTAAAACCCTAGTTTCTCTCAATTAATCCACTAAAAATCCTTTTCTCCCATGTGGATTACATTGTCTCATATTCATATGCAA
Organism: Taxus wallichiana var. yunnanensis; assembly: GCA_018340775.1. NCBI lineage: Eukaryota > Viridiplantae > Streptophyta > Pinopsida > Cupressales > Taxaceae > Taxus > Taxus wallichiana. The sequence goes on along the minus strand of CM031241.1, from coordinate 77,357,535 downwards.
TTTTGGAGCCATGATTGTGTGATCTCCATTGGAAATGTTTTGGGTTTTATTCTCTTCACTAATTCCTAAACAACTAACTACACCCACACAACATCTTTCACGATTCTTGTTGAGCTTGACACTTGGAAAACCTTCCCACAAACATAAAACTCAAAGTGTAAAATTGTATATGGATATAGTCACTAGATTATGAAGGTTTTCCTTCATATACAAAAGGTATCTCACCCTTGGTCATTCAAATTTCAAATGTGAAATGGAAAATCCCAAAATGAGAGAAAAACAAGTGGAAAACCACCCTTCCCTAGCATTTTGTTTTCTATAAAAAGGATGATTTGGATTTGAATGCTTTGATTCAAATTTTAAAGCCAACTTGGTACCAAAAAATCCCATCATAGATGATATTAGCATGAATAAGAAGAATGTAAAGTCTGATCACAAACAGAAAAGGAAAATATCCTCCTCCTCTTCATACAAAGAATAGCACATATCTATCGATAAATGCTATTTAGGTGGTTCTCCCTATCGAGAAGGTGGATGATGGGTTGAAAATAGTGCACAAAAATAAAAATCCATCCTCAAGAATGTCTTTTCTACCACCTAGCTCGACTATACAACCGTGTTGCTATTGTTGTTTGGAAATGTTTTTATTCACACTAACAGTTGTCCATCCCCTTTTTTTTTACAGGGGCTATCTCGCTTCTAGGCATTTCTTCCTAGGTCAGTGCTCCCCACTTACCAAAAAGCCTTTGATATTCACTTGTTTTATCTTGCTTATGAGCCCTTTTGTATCTTGGGCTATTGTCCCTCGTAAAACTATTTACCATTAAAAATAAAATAAACGTCTAAACAAACATTAAATTTAACACATCATATTTGACACCATTCATGTATAAATGTTTACAAGGATATTTTTCATGATCTTTACTATTAACGATGTTCATTATGCATGTGCACTATGCTCGCTCCATGAACTGACACATGTAAGCACATGTGTAAATCCAATCGTATTTTAAAATAATGATACTATACCCATAATCGAGATAGTATGATGTTACACTAAAATATTTGTAATAAGTTTATATCTAGAACATGATGAGGAGGAAAATGTTAATGGCCAAAAAATTACTTGGAGAAAACTCATTTTAAATTTTATATATTAAATTTTGTTGACAATACTAGAAGTTTATATCCATGGTTGTTATCTCATTACTGGTGAAAATTACCAGTGAAAATGACGGTTCCTTTTGTGGAGGTGGGTGCATCTTGTATTGTCAACCAAATTTAATATATGTAAAACTCACTGTTTTGTTGGGCAACACATTGAAGTAGATTCACTAATGAACATGGTGCACCCAAAAAAATACATGGCTACAACTATGATACGTTTGTTATTAATCGGATTGTTGAGTCCTCGTAATTAAACCGACGAAATATTAGAGGAAAACTTCAGAGGAAAATTATAAAGGAGGAATAATTTAGTATAGAAAATTTTGGTATATCCAATGGGAAACTACAAATGAGAAAAAATGATAGGATAGAAAATAACAATTTGATATGAATGGTGGCGATGAATAGTTTTATTCAATTATTTTTAATGAAATAGACCACAAAGAATTTAATATATTGATTAGGAGATATATTAAGTGCATTTGGAAAAGAAGAAATTATAAGTCGTATATATTTGTAGTTCATACCTATAATGCCCACATTTAACACACACAAAAACAACAAGAAAACAAATGCGACGATAGTTTTGTTTTTTTACTTTCATTTCTCATTATACATCCTCACAAGGGCTCTAAGTAAAGAAAAATAAAAAATGCATACGACACTTACATAAGTCATCGACTCACATGTATACACATGAAAACACCATATAAATGTCGATGCTAGACTTTACCCAGTGAACGAATACTAGAATGACCCACCCACAAGAAAAGGACTCAAGGATTGGAAAACACACAACAAATCATTACCATAATTGCATCTTATTTAGGATTAAAATTCCAAGTACATTGTTACACAAGGATAATTTTCTCACTTTTCCACCTATAGATTCTTAAGTTCATTCACATTTAACTTACATTTCGACCATTTTAAGTTGGCTTTTTATCCTTTACAGAAATTTCCATAACTTACATAATATTTGACATATTTCATATTATAAAAAGTTCTTAACTCTCTTGTTATTATGTTAATAATATGGATTTTAAATGTTTATTCAATGTTTAAATTTTACCCTTTCTACTCAAGTGAATTTGACATGACTTCAAGAAAGAAATACTAGATTTTATATATATATATATTTTTCAAGTTTTCTCTCACCAAGGGAAATTCATATTCTTTGTACTACAAGAAAATGTATAATTGAGTTAGAAGGACTCCAAGAGTGACATTATACCTAACTTAAAATCTCATTTTACTCTTATATGCTTTACTCTTACATCACACTATGGTCTCATTGTTAGCATTGTTTTATAACATTTGTAAACAAAATAAAACATACTTTTCACTAATGGGTTCACTACTACAAGGAGTGTAACCTAGCATGAGACATCCCATTTCTTTTCTCTTATAAACTACAGTAATAAACACATGCTGAAACCAAGACATCCACTTGTGTCATTTAAATCCCACCATGAGATCAATCATAGGAATATCACCTACTACCTTTGTTCGGTTTTGGGCCACTCACTAGGGTACAAAGGGAAAGTAGGCATAAGGGATAATGAGACCATTTTTTATTTTTAACACTTCTCTTAAGTCAATATATTTTAAATACAATTGCATTTTCTAAGATTTATGAACAATTTCCACCCACAAGTTAAACCCTTAATCATCCAAGGTTTGGTTTACTTCCAATCGTACCTAAGGGTCAACTCCCCAACTAAATATGAGTATAAGGTGAGAGGAAAAAATTTATGCTAAACGACCTTCAGAAGGACCAAGGTAACCCATTTATCTGTGAGGAACTAAAGAGATCATTAACAAGAGTTCAAAATGAAAGACAACTTTTCATATTTAGTAGCGTCCTACAACTACAAAAATGGTGTAACAAAGGCTCTAGTAGGGCGTCAAAAGATCACAAATGATCATTTGAGGTCATTCCAAAGATTAAAGTGACTCCTCACATAACAAGGTACACAAAGGAATCTTAACATACCCTTTCGGAGTTATGAAAGTTGTTTTACGAGTCTCTAAAATGATAAATTATCTATTTAAACAAAGAAATGGTCAACATATTTACCAGAAGTCAACTTCAACTTGTCAAAAAAGAGGTACTGTACAAAACTAGTTTATTTGGGATGTTTCTAGATCATCACGAAATGAGGTTTTAATTTCATTGTTTACTAAAGAATATTAGATCCCGTAAGTTACAATCAAAAATTTTATTGTTTTAAAAAAAAATTATTTAATACAATCAAGTATACGAAAATCCTTCGGTTTAAAATTTTTATTCCATTGCAAAAGAAAACCTAAAGAATATAAAATATGAGAGGTGAGCAGATATGAACTATGCCAGGAGATATTTACATCTACAAAGTGAATGTGGAAATCCATGTGGTTCCACTCACACTCCACTAGGATTCATCCCTCTACCAGACATTCCATTAACCAAAATGTGTGCACCCACGAGTTCCCATTTCACATTTTAAATATTTGATTTTGGCTTGAATCTCATCATTTAAATGAGGAAGAGGATGAAGTTACATGATTGATTTTGCAAGATCATTCATACAATTTTGAATCCTAAGGGGTTCTGATCTTTTTCTTTTTGGGTGTGACCATTGTCTCTAAACTACAGCTACTAGAAGGAAAACCCACTCCAACCCAATGAACATTTCCAATAGCTTAACCAAATTTCTGTTATGGATCTCTCCTACTGTTTGATATCCTTCTTCATACTCATATCATGTCTCTGTTCAGGAGCTAATTGAAATGTCTTTAAGGCATATAGTTAGCCAAAAGGCAGCTCCACTCTGCAACAACCCATTTTTGTATATCCTACAACCATTGCGTACAAAGGCCACATTACTTTCAGGCATTCAGTCAAGCAGTTCACAAGCCAAGTGCATGCTTCTACGCTTGCATACATATCTACTAGAGCACATGCAACAAAAACATCTGAAAAATTCTTTATATATTAAACTTTGATGGAATTCCATTACCGTTTCCAAATCTCCCATTTTGGTGCACACCGGAAATGCAGGAAAGGAAAATTAGATTTCCATTATGCTTTGATGGATGTCCATACTCTTTTGTAGAGCTCATGTTTTGGCACATGCATGGAGGGTGCTGAAAAGGCTATGAAGCTGGATTTCCATTGCTTGAAAAGTTCCATGTCCTTTTAACAAACCCATTATGTACATGTTCTGCCATCATTACAGTCCATGAGGCCACATTTCAAGAATTTAGTCAAACATTTCTCATGCCAAATGCACGTTTCCATGTTTTACATACATATCTACTAGAACACTTGCAATTACAACATATGAGAAAAGTCTACATTTTTTTTTGGATGGGAGGCACCTAAAAAGGTAAATTGATCACGTGAAGACATGTTTGTTGCATTGGTGTGATAGTGTGACTGAATCATAAGGAACCTCTTGCCTTATGAACCCTTCCCAAAACGTATTCCTATGAGAATTTGTCTTGTTCCATCAATCACCGACACTACAAAAACACCCAAACCAATTCCATCAAATACCAATCTCCAACTCACATCATTAAGATGTATTACCAGATTAAGGAGGTGTAAATATTTTTGTCTTCACCGCAACTATCGGGCCATCGCTAGATTTACAACATTTCGTTGGGTTCAAGAAGCTTAGAGGCTCTAGATCTAAAAGAAAGTGCTCATATAATTGCAGAGAAAAGACAAGTTTGTAGGGTCCTTTTGAACACATTGCAATGAAACCTATGATTTAATGTCATTCCGGGAAATACAACCACCCAACCGACAACTCCTGAAATGGAAAGAGATAAGGGGTGCTTGAAGAGGTCATGGAATTGGGAGAGTACTAGCCAATTACATGAGATTGAAGTTTCCAAAGCCTTTATGATTTTCTAGGTATGTCATTTCCTCCACCAAACACATTCAACAACACCAAACCATTATATCTATAAATATTATTATCAGTTTTATATAATATTAGTCCTTGTTAAGTTTTAAGCGGGACACAACATTTTATATATTTATATTATTTTTTGCCTTATAGTTACGTACTACATTTCCCTCCGCTTATAAGAGAATCGTCCTCAATGCGACACAAGCCAAGGTTAAAATAGGTACTTATGAGAAAGAGGAAGTGATCAATGACTCATGTCACCAACAAAAAGATACATGTTGCTAAAGCATGACCATGTGGAAAGAGGGAAATTTTTGATAATTTCTCACCGTTTTATGAAGATCGCGCTTTTTTTCATTTTACATTATTATCTAATTACTCTTTTCCCTTTACAATATTTATTAATCTCAAGCTCTTAATATTTCATTTTTAATATTTTTATCGACTTATTCTTCTCGGGTGTCCAACAAAAATTGACATCACAATACCGCACTAGGGCCAAACGCAAACGAATGGTCCACAAGACATCATGATATGTACTTTCATAGCTATATCACATCACAAGAACACAAACAAACAATGAAAAACACATATATATCCCTAAAAACATAGTACTTATCACATACATGCTCCTTAAAACAAAAGTACTTATAACCTAAGCAAACTACAACAACATGGAATTTCCAAAAGGTACACATACAAGAGTTTCACGCAACTCAAAACCATAACTGTAACTATATAGGTTAAATATGGAAACAACATCACAAAGCATAAACTAGACTCACAAGAATACACATACTCATAATACCAACACCATACACCTCCTAAAACATCACAAAATAACTCCATATACCTCCCAAAGTATAACAAGAAAACTACATATACCTCCCATGCATCACAAAATGACTACAAATACCTCCAAAACATCATAAAACAACTACATGTGCCTCTCAAAGCATCACAAAAAAACTCCATATACTTCCCAAAGCATCAATCACACCCACACAAATCTCTTATGCCTCCCTCAAGTCTCTTATGTCTCCCTCAAGTCTCTTATGCCTCCCTCAAGTCTCTTATGTCTCCCTCAAGTCTCTTATGCCTCCATCAAGAAATAAAATAAATATAAATTTTCCTTTTCACTCCCCAAAAGTGGTCACACCCTATGGCGCTAGGCACATAGAGTCCAGGTACCTTTAACCCAAGTGAAATAATAACTCATGGTTCAACAACCCACTAGTTATCTATAACTCCTTGGGGTGTACCCCCATACAATGAAGTGGGTCCATGGGTTCCACCACTCCATGGTGAATCCCATGACCCTATTCCAAAACATTACAACATAGAACCAGATAACAATCCATATCAAATAACAAGTGGAAAAAATCCCCTCACCTTGAGCTAGGTTATAAAAAATTTAAAATTGATACACAATTCAAAACTGAGAAAATAAAATGGCTAATTAGCCATGGTTAGTGTAAAATCTGAATGTTAGCACAACAACCAAATTAATTCCCATAATATAAGAAGATGTCACCAAGAAAACTACTTGTTCTAGCAAGGAAAGCAGAAAGTGTTTGATTTATGAATAAAATACATTTATAGGAATAACACATTATGATAACTATGTCACCTTATACATCCACCAAGGGGGTTACTCAACGAGTTTTGCACTCAAAAACATTGAGCTTCAGTTCGTAAAATATCATATCAATAATACAACTATCATCATCTCTGTTTGCATCATCCAACCACCACTTAGACAAGGATCAACATAGTAAAAATCACATAGGTTAAATCCATCCAATAATGATATCGGGGATAGAAAGGAGTACAAGTCGCCATCTATCGAGACTAAGGTATCCACGAAACACAATATGTATGACAACCGTTGACCAAGTGTCACACATACCAAATGAACAAAAGTGGGTTTTTAATCTATGTAAAGCTCCACTTCCTATCTCATACTCGGCTTGAATGAATGGTCAACGGTACACATTTCCTCCCTCCAAACATACACCTTTTACTAATTTCCCTTAGGTTCAAGCTTACTTTAGGGTCCACAACATAAAACATAACTACATCACTCCAACAATGGTGATTCACGCCCATTAACCATAACATCTTACGCATGTTATATATACATGGTATAATAAAATAATTACTTTATAGGGTTACGATACATCACTTAAGACATAATGCACCCGAAGTGTAATGACTATGCAATCGTGATCATACGTCACCATATGACCCTAAATCACGACATGAACCATCACAAATTACACAATTTATAGGTATGAATAACACAATGTCTAACATTACAACATATAGTCAATTGCAATTAAAACATGGTGACACACGATTCATCATTGCATGGTGAAAATATCATGATATAATATAATTATCTTCACACCAATTTTTTCATGCAATACATCAATACACATTCATATCACATAATGCAAAAATGCTCCAACACTCCGCAATCCACAATAATATTCCTTTTACACACAACAAGGTGATACATCACACATGAATTCCTCATTGAATCCATGAAAGGAGAGTGAATACTCTCATCACAAGAACATCAATAGGATAACAAATACACACTAAGTGACATGCACAACATGTGCGTTCACAATATCACAATTATGACGTTGGTCACATAACAACATATATCACATTACTCTTCCAATCTCCACTACCACCATGAAAACCATCACAACTCCCGCCTTTCCCGGATGTTCGAGAGCATGAACCTCCACTCGATACCAAGTGTAATTCCCATATTTAAAACACACAAAAATAACAAAAAACAAATGTCGGGATATATATATATTTTTACTTAGATTTGTCATTGCACATCGTCACAAGGGCTCCAATTAAAGAAAAATCAACAACGCATACGACACTTATATAATTCATTAACTCACATAGACACATGACAACACCATACAAATTTTGATGCCACACTTACCCCAATGAATGAATACTAGCAATGACCCACCTACAAGAAAAGCACTCAAGGATTGGCAAACCCACAACACATCATTACCATAATTTCATCTTATTTACGATTAACACTCTAAGTATATTATTGTGCAAGGATAATTTTCTCCTTTTTCCACCTACAACTTCTTAAGTTCATTCCACATTTAACTTACAAATTGACCATTTTAAGTTGGCTTTTTATGCTTTACGGAAATTTCCATAACTTACATAATATTTGGCATATTTCATATTCCATACAAAGTTCTTAATTCTCTTGTTCTTATGTTAAGAATATTACTTTCAAACGTTTATTTAATGTTTAAATTTTACCCTTACTACTCAAGTTAATCTCACATGATGTCAAGAAAGCAATATTACGCTTTAAGGGGGTTTACATTCAAGATACCTTTTTCCCATAAACATTCTTCGATCATGGTATCTTTATTTCCCGATTCAATATTCCCACAACAAGAAAATATATATATATATATATATATATATATATATATATATATATACATACATACATACATACATACATACATACATACATACATACATACATACATACATACATACATACATACATACATATATATATATATACACATAATATATGTAATATATATATATATATATATATATATATATATATATATATTTTATCTTTTTTCTTAGGTTTTACCCTCACCAAGGGAAATTCATATTCTTTGTAACACAAGAAAATGTATAATTGAGTTAGATGGACTCCAAGATTTATATTATACCTAACTACAAATCTCATTTTAATCTTATATGCTTTACTCTTATATCGCACAATGGTCTCATTGCTAGCATTGTTTTATAACATTTGTAAACAAAATAAAACATACTTTTCACTAATGGGTTCTCGTTATCTCTCGAAAGTGCACCCTGTAGAGAGATGGCTGCAGGTTTTCTAAGCCTACAATATTGGTCTCTCTCTTTCGTAGATACAATGGAAACACCTCAGGTCTGTGGGTATACCTATTTTGAGGTGAGTCTCTAGTATCAAGGCCAGTTCCTTTTTGATGTATCCTAAATTGATTCTCTAGGGTTTAAGGGAAAAGATGACTATAAAAATAAATGAATTGAGGTGATACACCAAACTTATATGAGGGATTTGACTGAGTATATGCACAATTGATATGGGAAGGATTTCTTGATGCACGAGCCAACAGTTTTCTGGAGAATATTTAAGGGAAAAACTTGGTGGTACTGAGGGAAAATATCACAACATTATTAATAAGTTAACATGCATATTAACTGAATAAGAAGAATGTACTGATATTACAACAGGGTAAGATGGTTGGTTAGGGAATTTGTATTCACAAGACTAATAAAAAAATACACAAGCTACAAACAATTGGTAAGGAAAGAAATTACTTGAAACTTAGAAGGGAAAATACTGGAAGAATGCTTCAAAGACTCTACACCCAAAAAGTCCTCTTTTATCCTTGCAAAGGCACACAATATATAGCAAATTAAATTTTCCCACCCTTCCTAAAAATAGCCTAAGGATGTCCTCACCCATGCATCCTAATTTTATCCTTTATTTAATAATAAATAAAAGGATAAAATAATACAAACTAGTGCAAGAGGCATTAATAGCCTTTGATTACATCTCAGTCAACTGAAGTTGATTGTTCTATTTTTAATCAGGCTGGCTGAATAATTTTTCCGAAAAAGGATTGCTTGCTTTGGGAAAGTAGCTCTCCATGGCATGCAACTTGTCTCTTCTCTGTTCTATCTTCTTGTGAAGCATCCAACAAATCAATTCTCTTCCCGTGAGTAAATAATTCAAATATTTGTAATATTTCCAAGGGAAACATCCAACATGGGACCACCTGCCATGTGTACATATTTTGATGTTGACATCTTTTGGCTTCAAATGGTCATAAGGGTGACATCTTACAAAATACCTCTAATTCCTTCAACCGTGGGGATCACCTTTGCACTTCACCATGGTTGGCCATCTGTGTGGACTTAGCATATTATTGTGTCTAGATGTACATGGGGGTCACTTGGTAAAAGGGCCACCATGTCATACTCGGCCACCTTCGTAACACATGCTATAGTATATACTTGCCACCCCATCATTGTCGGCCTTGGCATTATTTAAAGGGAAAATCTTGGAAATACCTTTTATTTTATCATTGCATAATGATTTGGTCGATTTTGTTACATTAGACACTCGGACTATAGTTGATCTTCTCGACATTTGAATGTAATGATTCTATTTTTTTAATCGATGTCATGGGCTAGACCCTTCTTCCATGGTGACTCACCCCTTGTAACTTTGGCAAAGGCATTTGTAACTTAAGTTGAGTTTGTTGGAAATTTAGTGATGCTCCTAGGCCATCTCGATCTTTATACCTCTATTTTTGATGTCATTGATCCTTGGACTCACAATTAAGGTTTTTGAATGTGCATTGATTGCGATCATTAGCATCTGACCATGATGGTTTGCTTGGAAAATGGAGATTGATTCCCATCCTTTGATCTTTGTACACAAATTTAGACCATTTGATCACTAACTCCATGTGAGTTAGGTTACACCAAACTTAGATTGGTGAGTTAAAACAACTAGAACTCCACCTTTGGTCATTTTTCCTCTGGTTCGCAGTGAAGCCCCACAAATTTTTCCTTCGACACCATTTTTGCATTGATCCTTAGAAGCTCGAAATTATGCCTTCTCCGGTCTACAAGGCTTTGTGATCATTTTTCAAAGGGGAGACTTTGCATCCTGGTTTGTAATTTATTTATCTCGGTCACTTTGGCTTTCTTAGCACTAACACCTTTAAAACCTTGTGTGTCTATATATTTTCATTGTATTATGATATCCGATCTCCGAAATCATTTTGGATGTTCATATTCTAAAGCCGTCATTAAGGTGAGTGTATCTCGAGCTTTCATTTTTCCATAATATGGATCTCAACCTATATTTCATAAAAAATAATTATTTATTTGTTATACCGCCATTCTTCTCTCTTTTTAGTTATGGGCATTACAAATTTCTTTTATGGGTTTCCCTGAAAAATGAGTTTCTTTCATGCTAAGCTTTACCTAAGCCGATATTTGTCATGGTCGTTATTGTATGAAATGTGAAATATATGTTTCTTGTTATTGAGGTTGATTTGACACTTGTGCTTTTTATGTTTCTCTAGGATTTCATGGCTTAGCCTTGGTCATCTTTGAGTGTTTGAGTTGATGCTAAAGCTCTCTATTTTTCTGCCATGGGCTTTACATTAAAATTTTGATTTGAAGTTCTGAAAATTCTGATTTATATGGTAAATTTTGTACCTCTCTCGAGTAGATCCGGGGTATTATCTAAAGCTATGGCTACTTGTATTTTCTCTTCCATTGTATGTATTTCTAGGGCTTTGTGTAACTTTCACTTTGGCTCAATTTGGGTGATTTGTATATCTATTTGTGTCACTATTTACTCTGTATTTTACTTTCGTTGTTCTAAAATCTTCACCCCGTATCGACTACAAATTTTCCCGAATTGTGCTTGAGAAAGGTCACCACGATTACTTGCTCATTGGATTTCTCGCATCTCTATCTATTTATTTTCGAGCTCGAATTTAATAGATTACCCATATATGGGTTCCGATTTTCTCAAATTACCATTTTATGTGATCATCGAGCTCTATCTTATAACAATGATTTGAGTATTTTCTAGAGGATGAAGCTAAGTCAACAAATATCAAATTTTGTGTTTTTATGTGCATTATCCCAAGTAGCCATTATTGTTCATTCAAAACTCTTTTACGTAGTTGTTATTGATATCTTCCTGGAGGCTTAAATAATGGAAAGGTGGCTTGGGCCATCATAATTTTGGTGTTTCTTCTCTTCTTCTATGACTGCTTTTACTTATCATTTGGGCTTGACCCGCATGTTTCTATGTAATGTTGTAGTTCACTAAGGCCTTGTCCATTTCTTCTACTTGATCCTCTTTGATTTTTTATTATCCATTCGATCTCTGTTGGGTTTGTGTCATCCGGCTTGGTAGACTCTTCACAAAAGAGCTCAAGCGGTTCACTATGATGGACCCAATCATTCACCAATGTGATTCACTACACAAGCCGAGAACATTTTGGGTCAATGTATTCTCAGTATAATCCTTGATTCCCTATGGATGTTTTTTTGATGTTTACTCAGATCTAAAATACTTGACTGTGAAAGTATAATAGTAGTTGCATTGTTTCTATCTATGAACTTGTAATCTATAAGTGCTTTTCTGAAAAATAGAAGCAATATTTTAACTGTTTTAGATATTATTTCCAGGGCATATACCTTGATTTAGATGCTTTATTTCCTTTCTACAATTGTTTCTTACTTAGATGCTTGCTGGAAAATTTGAAATGTTGATTTTTCATGGCGAAGCCCTAGAAAATTTTTCCAGAATCTTTTCTTTAATGCATTTCCAGAAATAGTAGTTGTATTTTCTGATCCAAAATACAGAAAGTAACACTTTTCTTGTTGAACTGATATAGCAATTGGAGAACTGAAAACTTATTAGTTGTTTATCTTGATCATGTGATGCTTTTATGCTTCCTGTATCACTTATTCGATTTGCATAGCTCTTTTAAAGAATTTAGTAATTGAAACCAACATGATGAAAAGTTGTAAATGTCCATTTTACATGGCGAAGCCTGACAAAATTTTCCTTGAATCTTCTCTCTCATCCTGTTTCAGTTGTAATCCCTTCTTTCCATTTAGCTTCAGCTTCTTGAAATCTGATTCTTCCTCTTCTGTCAGCAACTAAAACAAGTGTTTCCATCTTCCATTCTCTCCTCTCGTACTTTAAATTCTTGCATTTATAGAATAGTTACTAAACCTCGAGTTATAATCTTCCTTCTTTCCAAAGCATGTACTTATGACTTGTCAATTTTTCCCTACCGCAACCTATACCTACACACTTAAGAAAATAGTTAGAAAAATAATTAGGCTTTTTGGCCTCTCTTATGTCCATGTTATTCTCTTCTTTTCACTTTCTCCTTTCTGAGTGTATAAAGCATGTATGCAGTTTGATCTTCCAATAGAATATATCTCCTATTATTTGAGATTCATATGCATGAAATAGGATAGTGTAGGAATATGGTTTCATCCCTGAGCCAATAAATGATAGTTAACCTCTTTTATTTTCAGGTGCAGTGGCCTCTACAATGGAGATGAAGAAAAAGTTGGAGTGGAGATGCTTCGATCAAAGAAAGAAACCCCCAAGGCAATGATGGGTTAACTCATATTCCTTTACTTTCTCTTTCATGCATGTGTACCTTTCATTTCAGTAGTTATACTTTACTTTTCAATTACATTACATGGCTTGTGTGGAAACATTTGAAAACTCCTTATGAATAAAACATTGAATTCTGTAAATGAATTGTATATTTCTTTCTACATTTCTAATTTCGTATGGAACGTATGATGAATTAAACAACTTAGTAATATAATTGAATGTCTTAATCATGAAAGAAAGAATTTAGAGAACCTCGTAACATCCAAAGAATGAATTCTTATTTCTACATTCTGCACTTATGTTTGCTATTCCAAAACTTTACACTTCAGCTAGCTATTTTACTATTGGATGTTCTCATCAAGACAACACAACTATCCTTCGGGGCTTGTGTTCTTTTCTTTGAGGATAGTCATGAAATTGTAAAGTATGTGATCTGTTATGTTTTGTAACATCACACATAGCTGCATATTTCATGCAATCTTTTAAATAAATCAGCCATAACGACATAATTTGAAAATCTACCCTAGCTTAGGTATACTTCACCAATGTTATCTATCGTAACGAAGTTTCGAGTTTCCCATTTCTGCACAAGTGAATAAATTGTCAACGTGTTAACTACTAGAGGGAGTGTAACCTAGCACAAGAAATCCTATTTACGTTCTCTTATAAACTACGTAATAAACACATGCTTAAACCAATACATCCACTTGTGTCATTTAAATCCCCACATGAGATCAACCATTGAATATCACCTACTACCTTTGTTCAGTTTTGGGCCACTCACTAAGGTACAAAGGGCAAGTAGGCATAAGGGATAATGAGACCATTTTCCTTACACATCTCTTAAGTCAATATATTTTAAATACAATTGCATTTTCTAAGATTTACGAACAATTTCCACCCGCAAGATAAACCCTTTATCAACCAAGTTTTAGTTTACTTCCAATCGTACCTAAGGGTTAACTCCCCAACTAAATATGAGTATAAGCTAAGAGGAAAAAATTTATGCTAAATGACCATCAAGAAGGACCAAGGTAACCCATTTATCTCGAAAGGAACTAAAGAGGTCATTAGCAAGAGTTTAATCTTTTTCTACGCTTTTAATTTCTTCTTCGCTAAGAAGGATAACACAAGAAGACAAGTTATGCACGAATCTTATACTATGGTTGATTGTTGTGGTTAGATTCCTTTATTACATTTCCAATGTAAGAAACACAACACTCATTTATTTAGTCATTTATTGCACACTAGAAACGCACTACGCTTCCAAAGCATGGAGGGTGCTGGTGAGGGTGTGAAGTTTGGCTTTCCATTACTTGAAAAGTTCCATGTTCTTTTAACAAAACCATTTTCTACATGTTCTCGCCATCATTATAGTCCATGAGAACATGTTTCAAGAATTTAGTCAAAAATTTCTCATGCCAAATGTAAGTTTCCATGGTTTGCATACATATATACCAGAACACTTGAAACTACAACATATGAGAAAAGTCTACTTTTTGTGTTGGCTAGGAGGCACCTAAAAAAGGTAAATTGATCACGTGAAGACCTGTTTATTATATTGGTGTGATAGTGTGACTGGATCATAAGGAACCTCGTGCCTTATGAACCCTTCCCAAAATGTATTCCTTATGATAAGTTGTCTTGTTCCTTCAATCTGGCCGACACTACAAACACACCCAAGCCAATGCCATCAACTACCAATCTCCACCTCATAGAATTAAGATGTGTTACAAGTTGGAGGAGGTGTAACGATTTTTGTCTTCACCGTAATTATCGGTTTACTACTAGATTTACAATGTTTCCTTGGGTTCAAGATACTTGGAGACTCTAGATCTCAAAAAACGCTGATATAATTACAGAGAAAATACAAGTCTCAGGGTTCTTTTGAACGCATTCCAATCCAACCTATGATTTAATGTCATTCTCGGGAAATATAACCACCCAATCGACAACTCCTAACCTGGACAGAGACAAGGGGTGCTGAAAGTGGTTGTGGAATTGGGACAAGATTAGCAAATTATGTGAGATTGAAGTTTCCTAATCCTTTATGATTTTTCAGGTATGTCATTTCCTCTACTAAATACATTCAACAACACCAAACAATTATATCTATAAATATTATTATTATTTTTATATAAATATCAGTGCTTGTTAAGTTTTAAGTGGGACACAACATTTTATATATTTATATACTTTTTTATTACAGCTTAGGAACTACAATACCCCAACAACAATATATGGTCACACTATAAGAAATGGCTCTAGGGTACATCTACATATAAAGAGTTGTATGGAATATGATTGAGCATCAATCTCCTCCTATTTTTTAGTTCCTAATGTCGGAGTTGGGAGTGATTTGAGTCTTGGTCGAAGGATGTGCCATGTAAGGATCTATAATACCTACAACTTCTATACTACATAAAAATAAGGCTTTTCTAGATATGGTTGATGACCAATAAAATTTAGTAGGTCTTTTAATTAAAGGAGGATAAATTTACACTAGCATAGGAGTTGAGCACACTAATTAAATAGGAGGCATAATGAAATGCTGAATTGGAAGAAATGCTATAAAAATTTATTCTAGAATGCTTTAGGAAATAAGGAAAGAACATCTTTTCATTGGGTATTGTGGAAATTTTTACAAGCTTGATGAACTACGTTCATGAGCTATAAGATATTGTTTCAAAATTAGTCATCAAATACATAAATATAATGATTCTAAATGACACATATATAAATGAGAAATAATTATCTAATAATTTTTATATTAGCATATAGTATGAGGATACATGCAAAGCCTATGAAATAAAAGATAATTTTTAAGAATTTTTAAGTATTTTAAGTAATACTTTTAACATTAAGGATTGATAAAAGGAGTTGTTTGCAGAAAATGGGCTTTCAATAACCAATTGAAGTTGTAGAAAATAGTGAGGAAAATACAAAACAAGTAGTGAAATGAGTATGATGAAATAGTGGAAAACCTCATCGAGTACTTTACTCAAAAATCGATAGAGAATTCTTACACATTCCAACGCAAAGTAGATGGACAAGGTGCAAACCTCGGTTTTTGAATTTTTTATTTTTTTTAGATCTATATACTGTAGAATCTTGTATGTGGGTGAAAATTTATTACGCCTAAGGCGTTCCCTCTATGGTAAAGGCCCTACGAATGTTTCTAGGATCTGTGTGTTAAATTTGGCGGTTTGATGGTCGTCTTGATGTTTGTGTGTTTCCTCCCTATTTTAGCTTTTCTTTAATATTTTTAATAATTAACAATTTTAGCTTTTCTTTTTTACTAACAATAGTTTTAGCTTTTGTTTTTAATTAACAATTTTAGATTTTAATAATTTTTGTTGTGTTTTTCCTCCCTATTTTAGCTTTTCTCTACTATTTTTAATAATTTTGTTTTTAATAATTAACAATTTTAGCTTTTGTTTTTAATTAACACAATTTTAGCATTTTTTTAAATTAACAATTTTAGATTTTAATAATTTTTGTTGTGTTTTTACTCCCTATTTTAACTTTTCTCTACCATTTTTAATAATTTTGTTTTTAATAATTAACAATTTTAGCTTTTTGTTTTAAAGTACCAACAGCTTTTAGCTTTTTTTTTTAATTAACATTTTTAGATTTTAATAAATTTTGATGTGTTTTTCCTCCCTATTTTAGCTTTTCTCGTACTATTTTTAATAATTTTGTTTTTAATAATTAACAATTTTAGATTTTAATAATTTTTGTTGTGTTTTTCCTCCCTATTTTAACTTTTCTCTACTATTTTTAATAATTTTGTTTTTAATAATTAACAATTTTAGCTTTTGTTTTTAATTAACAACAATTTTAGCTTTTGTTTTTAAATAACAATTTTAGATTTTAATAATTTTTGTTTTAAATAATTTTAAGCACATGCATGATCTAAGAATAAGAAGATAAGTGCAAATTAAGATAATTGTTTCATTAAAAATAGAAAATCACCGAGTCGGCGAGCCCATATATACCAAGTCGAATGAATCAGCTATTATATTGAGCAGATACACTGGATTCATAGTACAAAAATGAGAGCATGTAAGCAATGAAAAAGCCAAGAAGTCGATTGATGTTTCATACACTACTTCTAGATTGGTAAGTTATGTTTTACACACCTTTACACGCTCCTTTAATAATTTATGGATGATACTTTTAGGGTTTAATCCTTGTATTTAGATGCAATACGTTTAGCATAATCACAATTGTTTATGGTTTCTACTGTTCGTACTTATATGCAAGATTTAAATAGCTAAATAATAGGTTTATGTAAAGCGTGTAGCATTGAAAGGGATTTATATATAGGCCATGCTACAATGTTTAATTTTGAGGTATTTTTATGGATAAGTTTTGGTTTCTTATTAAGGTTTTCCTTTTATTTGGTTAGGGGAGTGGGGGAGGGGTGGTTTGATCATTGGACCATTTTTTCTACAAGTTTTGAATACAAAGGATTTCATCATGAGAGGATACCCCACACCTCCGAATTTCAAAGTGTAAAACAATCCACCGGGTTTGAGTAATCTCTCGCTTGATCAATCGTATAAACCAAGAAAAAATCCAGATATCTTGTGCGGAAAAATAGAAATAAAACTCGAGACTAAGGCATGCCATAATGGTTCTCATCAAATCATAAAATGAAACAAGACCTTCAAATAACACAAAAATGAGTTCTAAAGTCGGACCATATCACTTGTCACAACATCCAAGTCTATATTCCATTCATAGTAAACTTCATGAATAGAAAATACCTATACTAATTGGTAATTTTGATTTCTAAATAAAGGAATCGAGTCCCATAACAAGCAATAATGTCTTATGTTTACCAACTTCTAGCCACAATCATCTCCAAAATTTTAAAACAACTGATATGCACCAAAATTTTTGAAGTCTTTTCTCTGTTAAAATACCATAACTATCAAGTACAATGTTTTCCTTGACATCAAGTATTTAATAAAAAGATACAACAGCCATCAAATAACTCCGTTGAAACCCATCTAGAACATCAGCTAATAACCATCGAGTATAATTACACAAAGAATATTAAGAACTGAAAATTAGAATACAACTTCATAAAGTAGGTAAGGGCTATATATAGAACTCAATTAATAGGGTCCATTTTATATGAAGAATCATTCTATAATTAGGTCAGACCTCATAAGATCATAAATTACACCAACACATAAGTCAATTAAAATGCTAATGTAGTCCCCTCTAAGACTACACCCTAGCATTTTCGTGGTAATTGAATAAATTTTTTGAGCTATGAATTTAATATCAATTTTAGCATGTTGATAATACGAATCATCGGTATGGTCGTAATAAATCGTGACTCCAACGATGTTAGTGTCCAACCATGAGTATGGTGAAGTTCATGTCCAAAATTACTTGATGGATACTTTGTTTCAAGTAGGTTTCGATAATTGATTTTTTTGTGTAAAGATTCAATGGATCCAAATTGAGGATATAGTTGAACCACATATTTCAAGCCCCTCTCAAACTCTAGAGTCTATAGTTATACTATTTAATTAGAAATATTTCTACCACTATTATATCTTGTATGCTTAAGTGTAATTATTTTAAAGTAAAAATATCAAAAACTAAATGGGGAACATTATGTGTCTCCTTCATTTTATTATGTTGGGATTAATTATAATATATTCAAATGGGCTTCTAAGACAGCTTCATATCTGATTACATTTAGAGAACTACCAACTAAAATGTGTGTCTAAATATATTTATTATATTCAATAGTATTAGACTATTAGTGAAGGGTTTCGAAGGGAATGCGATTATTTTATCTATAGTAAGGACTATAGAGAGTCCCTCAACTGGTGTATTTTTATTTCGAGGGATACCCCACACATTTAAATTTCAAAAGTGTAAAATAGTGCAATGGTTTGAGTAATCTCTCAATAGATTAAATCATATCAACCAAGGAAAAATCCAGATATCTTATGCGGAAAAATTGAAATAAAAAGCGATTAAGGCATGCCATAATGGATTTATCATCAAATCATAAAATCAAACAATACCTTCATATAACACAAAATGAGTTCTAAAGTCGGACCATATCACTTGTCACAACATCCAAGTCTATATTCGAGTCATAGTACACTTCAAGAAGAGAAAATACCAATACTAATTGGTAATTTTGATTCTTAAATAAATGAATCACATCCCATAACTAGTGATAATGGATCATGTTTACCAACTTCTAGCCACAACCATCTCCCAATTTTTGAAACAAATTATATGCACCAAAATTTTTGAAGTCTATTCTTGGTTAAAATCCCATAACTATCAAGTACAATGTTTGCCTCGACATCAAGTATTTAATAAAAAGATACAACAACCATCAAATAACTCATTTGAAACCCATCTAGCACATCAGCTAACAACCATCCGGTACAATTACACAGTAATATTAAGAACTAAAAATTAGAATACAACTTCGTAAATGAGTTAAGGGCTATATATAGACCTCAATTAATAGGTCCATTTTATACGAAGAATCATTTTATAATTAGGGCATACCTCATAAGATCATAAATCACACCAACACATAAGTCAAGTATCGGTAATGCAATGACCTCTAATACTACACCCTATAGCATTTTCAAGGTAATTGAATTACTTTGTGGAGATATGAATTTAATATCGCTTTTAGCACGTTGACAATGCAAACCATCATTATGGTCAAGCAATAAATCGGGACTCCAACGATGTTAATGTCCAACCATTAGTATGATGAAGTTAATGTCCAAGATTACTTGATGGATACTTTGGTGCGTTTAGATAAGTCCTTTTTGGTAAATATTCAATGGATCCAAATTGAGGATGTAGTTGAACAACAGATTTCAAGCCCCTCTCAAACTCTAGAGTTTATAGTAATACTATATAATTAGAAATATTTCTCCCATTATTATATATTATGCTTAGGTTTAATTATTTTACATTAAAAATATCAACAACTAAATGGGGAAACATTATTTTTGTAGAGAAACATTTGTGCAATTTATTCTAAACCATAATAACAAATACAATTTATTATCTTTTTATGTATGGCCTCTACTAATATAAAGTTTTTAATAACTCTTTATAATATTTTTGGTTTTGTTTTATTATAACTAAGAATGAAATTGAAAATATAGATTAATATTAATAGAGGAGTCCCTCCATTTGAATTCACATATACATTTAGTTTTATTAACTTCGTATTTCATTTTTTTGTAGGATATTTTCGAATCTCTTTCTTTGGATGTAAAGAAAAGAGTGTTATCTCTAGACAAACTTTAGGTGGGTTTCAATACTGATTGAAGTATTTATTCAATTGTTCTATTTATTGCATGTTATGGACTAAAAAATTATTGTAGAGAGTTTTCATGTTATTTGGTTTGGATTGTTCTATATATATTTGTAGTTGGCTCAAATAATTTTTCCGAAGTGACATGTGGGGGCACGTGCCTTCGTCCAATCACACACATTATCGACTATACAATAAATGTTTTTCTAACAAAATGTAACGACCCAAAAATCCACACACGAACAACACGCTCAAATACAAGATAATTTTTATTTTTTTCACTTGCTTGACATATAACATGATTTTGTCATCACCAAGGATAGAACTAACACTTTGAACAAATTAATACAAGGATGACCATAAAGGCAAAACGTCCACCTATCACAATACATTTTTTTTTCTTTTTGACACATAGAAGTCCAATCATAGAACACACTTACAGCTTAGGGGCCAACCACAATGAGATATTCTTGAGGGTTATTTATTTTAAAAGGACATCTTGCAATTCTTAGCTTACGTTTTCAAGGAGGCTCAAGATATGATTCGTATAATTCAACTTACCAAGCCAAGTTTATTCCTTTGACACCGAGTAATTATCTTTAAATC
Source organism: Taxus wallichiana var. yunnanensis (assembly GCA_018340775.1). Lineage (NCBI taxonomy): Eukaryota > Viridiplantae > Streptophyta > Pinopsida > Cupressales > Taxaceae > Taxus > Taxus wallichiana. Next base: position 77,336,288 of record CM031241.1, on the reverse strand, counting down.
TTCTCTATTATGACATTTATTTGCTTAATTCGCTTATCAAGAAAAAGGAGTATTTAAATTCCACAAGGCCATCTCGCTCACCACTAACGCTACTAAGATTCGCTTCTTGCCCACAAGACAACATGGTTTTAAGTTCAACACACTTAAGAGAAGAGATACAAGGTGCCTTGAAAAGGGTTAGAGGGAGAAGGTCGAGATGAAACATCTTTAGGACCTCATTAGTTATTACTAGTATTTAATTGAGCTAGGGCTCTTAACCGTAATTATCAACAACTTTACTTAGGCTTCGCTAAAAGTATTAACAAGGAGTAAAAATTTACTTTCCAAATGGCGGTGAGAATATGGTGAGGTCTCCAATTTTGTTTTCTCGGCTTATTAAATCTTATCATCTTCAAACAACTAACAATTCATTTCACCTTAGGGTCATTTTACAAATTTCACCATAAAAGGAATAATGTTCACTAGAGGAGCTAGGGTTATCATGTATAAAGTTTACTTGCAATGATAGTCTTGCCCTTGTTACTTAAAGAATTTCTTTCTCTCAAGTCAGTGACCCCTACGTTACTTTATTTGAATACAACTTTTAATTTAACTTCCGTAAGTATTAAACAATCCCATGTTAGTTTACTTATGACACTTTATTACTAAGTCATGTCAAGGTTTAACTCAAAATTTATTCTCAAGGCAAGGTCAGAAGAACACTCATTTACAAGAACAAAACAAGATTACATCAATTCTTAAAATACTGATACTCCAACAAAGTCACTCAACAACAATAACCAAATTTTCTTATAATTTCAATGATGGTCAAACAATACAAGGTTTCCAAAGTTCAGATGACAAAGTCCACAATACTTTATACTAAGACATTAATCCTCTTTTAAACTTTCCACTGGACGTTAACAATAGTTGAACAACATAAAAAGGTTTCGAGCAAAGGAACTTCTCAACTGAGGTTGATGACAAAAGTCTACAAATCTATCCCTCATCTACACGCAAAATCCATCTGCAGCAAATTTTCTACAAGAGTCAGTTCACGAGAACTGAGCAAGATAAGGCTACACAAAACCACCATAACTATTATCTAACAATACCACGAAAAGGAAGCACTTTATTACAAGAATTGGTTCAAACCTCTAAACACTATCAACACATCAAGTTATAATAAAGTCTTCATCATGCCAATCAAAGAAGGAGAAGACCTTGTACTTCAGTTAGGAGTAAAAGCAACGAAAGTATAGCAATCGTAAGAGAATGGCCCTTGGCCCTATAAGGAGAAAACAAATAATCTAGCAAAAAAATAGAATTCCCATCAAGTAAGTAATTAAACCATAATTACAAGATTAAGATTTGATATATACACCAACCATCTAGAAATTTATCAAAGGTACCAAACGCATAGACTAAATTAATATATTTCTAAAAGAACAAGAGTTGATCGGCCCAAGAAAGGGGAACCACGGGTTTCAAAAATTAACACAAAAAGCCATGTATAATCGAGTTTCAAACCGGAAATCAAATAAAGTATACACACAACATAAGTTTCGAGGCGAAAGCAAAGTATATTAGTTTTGACCATTAACTACAAAGATTTTCCAATCATCCAAGAAGGGTCAAAGTCTTACAGGCTAGTAGCAAACACGCGAGAGAAGAAGGGGGTTCCGTCCAACAAGAGTATACAATAATGTCATCAACAAATTTTTATAACACTAAAGATTTGCAAACCTCCACTACAATACTAATGTTTGGTTAATTTAAAATAAATTACCCATATCCCAAAACAACCATATTTTAAGGCAACCCTTGGTAACACAGTCAACCGTCACACAAATAGATACAAACATAATTTCTAAGTGACATTATCAAAACAAAACCTTCCGCTATGAATCCATAAGATTATCAAATGAAAGCTGAGTTTTTCCCGAAGATTAATCACATTTAAGGAAATTTCCATCACAAACTATTACGGTAATTACGTGCATAAAAACCGACCAATATTAATTAATAGCGTTAACATTACAAGGAGAAAAATAATGCAAGTTAGGAAAATATAGAAGAGCACCATCAACAATAATTCTGAGAGGGGAATTAGACCAAACTATTCTAGTGTCAACGAGGTACTGGATTCGCACAATGAAACCTCCAGCTTAGTTGATCCGAAAAGCTAGTTATGGTTCAAGTTGATAGGGATGGTCAAGGTACTTCTTGAGGATGGCCTTAAAAGCCTAGAAACAAGATGAAAGATAGTATAAGAGTCTAAACACGTGAGACGGAAAAACACATTACACACAAACCTTTTCATTCTACCAGTTTTAATACCAAAACTCTAAGCTGGCTAGCCCACGCATTGCTCACACAATCCTACAACCTTTCTTTCTCGATGCCAAAAGGTTATCAAAGGGACTTGCGAAGGGCTAACAAAAAAACATCAAAAGACAACTTGGGTGCTAGGGAGGAGCTTCATAGTTATCATAACTTACTTCCATAATATCGAAAATACTAGTTGATCAACATAATAACTTGCAACTCAATCACAGAGAAGAATTAATACATAAACAAACAGATGAAGGTCTATCATTCGAGTAAGAGAAACATAACATTCAGAGGAGAGGGCACACGCATCCTTTCGACCAACATACTATCAACGATAAAAGCTAAAACAAGAAGAAACAAGCAAAAAGGGAAATCTCCCATCATGACATCCAACTGACAAATCAATGCAAGGAAAAGTGGTTCGATTTCACAATAATTGTAAATATAATAGCAGTAGAAAGGTGTAGAAATATCTTGCCTATTTCTCCAGCTTCAACAGTCGTATGCACTCCCACACGGTCAAAGATAAGAACTGTAGGTACTGGAATCTGGGTGCACTAGTTCTAAGCGGTCCACATTCACGATCCGCGAGACCATGCAATCAAGAGGATTTTTGTCAAACAGTCACAGAGCATTGTTGTATCCAAAGTGACTCCATGCACTTGTGCTCAACTATTGCTTTCCTTGAGCTTTTACTTCTTGTGGGATTCGACAACCAACTCACATACCCTATACGTGCTACCACAAACACAAGTGATCTACACAAGGCCGGGAGGAGATATTTTCAGAGAAGAACCTAGCAAGGATGTCATGGAAGCAAATGTTGTCAGAGGAGATGGATTTACCCAAGTTACTCAGATTTGTTTCAACTTCCTATGCCTCCTCAACAAACCCATTCCAAAACATATCATGCAATCCTTGTCATGTTTACTTTGGCCATATTTCACTCAATGAATTTTGTCAAACAGGTTTGGGTGTCTTATTCTTGCTTCCACTTTTTCATATGTATCTATCTCAATGCACATCAAAATCAAAAAAATCATTTGACACAAAATTACATGCCTTGCCTCCCTTTCTCCATTATTTTCCAAGTTTCAAGGTGTCCTCAACCCACCCAATTTGTCCACAACCAACAATCATTGATGTCCAAAAGACCAAATTTATTTCAAGTTTTTCCTAAACCATCCGAACACTTTGTTGAGCATCCGCATCAGAGTAAAAATCCATCTTAAGACAGTTATGCGCCAAGACACTAAAGCAGATACAACAAGCAACAAAATCTCTTTTTTTTCAATCGAGAAGCTCCATGCCCTAACATTCAAAACACTCCCACTTTGGTATAGGCGTGGAGATGCTATCAAAGGTTGTGGAGTTTGGCTTTACACTTGATCTTTTTTGCATTTTCTTGTAAGTTTATAAAGCCATTTCAACATATCCATACTATACATAGTAATCCTAGACTTAACTCCCTCAATTAAGGATGACCAAATACTTCAAACTTTGCTTCATCATACACTTAAAAAAAGCTCTTAACCCAAAGTGCTCAAACGAGCTCGTGCATAATGCCACATTCAAATGCGGTGAATATCATGCTACAAAGCCAACCCCATGACTTAAAACAAAGGACACAAGACATAATGATTACATGATTACATGACGCGCTCCATTGCTCAAAAGGCATCTACCGTAATGATATAAATAAACCTTTTCCTTCATCGATTTGAGGACAACGTCAAACTCTCATCTTCAAACATTTCAAATTGCAAATTGAAGGTGTGATAATTCCACGAGAAAGCTTTATGCCTGCGCAAAATTAGTGACTTGTTGAAGAAGCTCACATAATTGCAAAGCAAAAAATGTGCTTCAGGAATATTTTGATATGAAACAGATCCACCCCTATGAGATCCTCTTCCATGAGTTACATCGTAGAACAAGCAAGGTCTCAAAGAGAGAATCTTTGAAAATACATTTCATCAGTCTCCCCGGGTAACACTCTTCTCATTCACTAAAAAGTCAATTTTCATTTTGATAAAAATATCTTGAAGGAGAATCCCGAATTTGAGGATATATTGATATCTAACCTGAGAAAAACAACATAGCAACATGGACATTTCCCACTTGTTGAATCAATCAAAAGGCTTCAACCAACCGTCAAAACTCACTCAATGCCTCTGCTAAGGACTCAGAATTGCTCAAAGACTGCGCAAAGCTCAAAAAAGCATGCTGCACACCCAAAGAAGAAAAGAACAGGAGGACAACCTTTGTGCCTGACCCACACACACCCTCACAAACACACGTGCAATATAATTTCGCAAACTCACCTCAGGATCAAAGGAAATCAAAAAAAAGCATTCTTCAAATGCCCACCACATTGTCAAACTTCACTGCAGAAAGCAACTACCCGCAATTTCCTTCTGCAAAATATTAGAAAAAAATTCAAATAAATATCCCTCATTTTATGTTTAAAATGTAATGCCTTAAAACCTGCTTCACGCAGACATGATTCTCCCAACTTCATCGTGAAGGGAGTGTCTCGAAAAAAGACGGTTGATCATCAAATGAATGAAGTGAACACCAATGCTAACGACTCAGAAAAGCAAAAAGATCAGCAAACAAGAACCAGAATGAGAGAGAAGCTCCATCAACCATCATGAAAAACCTATGATACACCCAACACTCCACCTATACGCATTGAAGAAGGAAATCAAAATAAGATCAAGGTGAAGAAAAAAATGGGACTCCACCGAATCTCCCATCTCCTCACAAAGCAAAGAAGGAAAAAACGCGGTGGTCAAAAAACATGTAGGTTGGTGGTTGGGAGGAGACCAAATGCATCCACGTGCAACAAGACCTGCCTAGTCGGCCAAGGTGGCAGTGGAGGGCAAGGTGGCAGAAATGGGAAGTCGATGCCCAACGGGCATTACATTCTCCTCCCCTTAAGAAAGCATCGTCCTCGATGCACATATACACAGAGGAAAAGAAATGGTACGCAACAAGGAATAGATAAAGAAGAAAACACACCCTATGGTTTAAAATTTTAGTTGATTAAAGCACGGCCACAAGGTAGCCTTAGGAACATTTGGTAGAAATTTTAACTTTCAATGTTCTGTGAAGATTGGCAGTTCTTTCTTGTTCATCATTTCATTAGTCTCTTTCCATTATCATTATTTCTAGTTTAATTTCTTTTAAAATTTCATCATTGAAGAGTTTTGGTTTATTCCTTATTGTGGGTGCCCAACATGAACTGCTAACACAACACCCTATCAGGTTCACAAGACACTACAGATTCACAAGCACACAAGTATATACTTCATGATTGTATTACACCACAAAAGGTTACTCAAATACGGAATAGAATAGGCACACTCCACATAACATAGTACTCGTCACACATCAATGACTGACATACAAAATACTCAAACAAAAGAGTACTACAATCCACCAGACATTTCCTCAATTCCATCATGAGGAAATTCACATAACACCAAACCAACTGCTATACATGTACATAGTGTCCACAAGGGAATCAATGACATATCCACAACATCACAACACATATCCATCTGACATGAGTAACACATACATCAAAATACCACTACCAAAACATCACAATAACTCAACATATATCCCAAACATCAACCATACACAAAAATATCATAAGCCTCCTCAAACTCTTATGCCTCCTCAAACTCTTATGCCTCCCTCAAGTCTCTTATGCCTCCTCAAACTCTCCTCCTCAAGTCTCTTATGCCTCCCTCCTCAAGCCTCTCTTATGCCTCCTCAAACTCTTATGCCTCCTCAATGCCTCCTCAAGGCTCTTATGCCTCCCTCAAGGAGGCCTCCCTCAAGGAGGCCGGTTGACCCTATGGTCCAAGACACATAGAGTTCGAACACTCCTAACCCAAGTGACATAATAACGCGTGGTTCAACAACCCGCTAGTTATCTGTAACTCCTTGGGGCGTACCCCCATACAACAAAGTGGGTCCATAGGTCCAACCATTCCATGGTGCATCCCATGACCCTATTCCACACATCACGACAATAGAACCAAAAACAACAATCCAATCAAAGTGCCAAGTGGCAAAGTACAAGCCTTGGGCAAGGCGGTAAAAATTCCAAATTTAAAAGAAGACCCAAAATCAAGCAAAATAAATGGCCAAATAGCCATAGTTAGTATCAAAATCCCCATGTTAGTGCCACAAACCAAGGAAATGCCCAAAATTGTAAAGCATGGCAATCAAGAAAAGTTACTGGTCCTTACAAAATAAAGTAAAAAGCTCAATTTACGAATAAAATCAACTTATAATAATGTCACATTACGATAACTGTGTGGCCTTATCTAGCCACCAAAGGGGTACTCAACGAGTTGCTAGCACTCGAAACATCGAGCCTCAGCTCGCAAAATACATATCAATAATACAACTGTCATCACCTCCATCTGAATCATCCCGCCACCACTTCGACAAGGCTAAACATAGTCATAGTTGCACTTAGGTTGCGTACATACACAACCACATAGGAGAGAGAGAGAAAGAATCACATGTTATCTACTAAACCGAGTTTCGCTCGAGTTATTGACCCATGGTACACCATTCCTCACTCTCAACATACACTTCTACCGATTACCCTCAAGGTCGGTTAGCGTAAGGTTCACAACATAACATACAACAACATCACTAACATAATGGTGGCACACACATAACTACCATAACGTCTTACATATGGTACATATACAAGGTAGATCACGATCATACATTCACTGAGTGTAACACATCACTTTACCACATTCTGCACCCAAAGTGCAATCACCATACGATAGGGTTCATACACTCACCGTATGACCCAAAATCACAACATGAAGCATTACATATTTGCACAGTCATACATACGATGAACATAGTACATCTCAACATAACATCCATTGCTACATAACAAGGTGGTACACACATTTCTTCAAAACATGGTAAAAACATCATGATACAACTCATTTCTTTTAACATCAATCTAGTCATACAACACATTGATACACCTACATATCACAATATGTCACAATGCTCCAACACTATGTCATCCACATTATAATTCTTTTCACACATCACAAACAATAATTCACACGTGAACTCTTCATAGAATCCACAAGAAGGAGAGAGAATACTCCCATCCCCAACATATCAACATGATCACAAACACGCACAAAGTGACATACACATCATGTGCGTTCACAATATCACAATTACGACATGGATCACATCACGCTTAAAGCACATTACTCTTCCAATATAAATCATCATCATGCAATACCATCATCTCCATGAAACAACATCATGTAACACCATCACCATCATGTAACATCACCATACAACACCAATCCGGCCCATAGGTTCGAGAGCATGAACCTACGCTCTGATACCAAGTGTAACGACCCAAAAATCCACACACACGAACAACACAGTGAAATACAGATAACTTTTTTTTGACTTGCTTGACACATAACATGACGCAACATGTCGTCACCAAGGATACAACTAACACTGTGAACAACTTGATACAAGGATGGCCATAAAGGCAGCACGGAAACGTTCACACCTATCAAGGACAATTTACTTTTCTTTTTGACAAGACAACATAGAAGTCCAATCACAGTAACACACTTACGCTAGGGCCAACCACAATGAGATATTCTTTGAGGGTTATTTATTTTAAAAGGACATCTTGCAATTCTTAGCTTACGTTTTCAAGGAGGCTCAAGATATGATTCATATAATTCAACTTACCAAGCCAAGTTTATTCCTTTTTACACTTGAGTAATTATCTTTAAATCTTCTCTATTATGACATTTATTTGCTTAATTCGTTTATCAAGAAAAAGGAGTATTTAAATTCCACAAGGCCATCTACTCACCACTAACGCTACTAAGATTCGTTCTTGCCCACAAGACAACATGGTTTTAAGTTCAACACACTTAAGAGAAGAGATACAAGGTGCCTTGGAAAGGGTTAGAGGGAGAAGGTCGAGATGAAACATCTTTAGGACCTCATTAGTTATTGCCAGTATTTAATTGAAGCTAGGGCTCTTAACCAGAATTATCAACAACTTTACTTAGGCTTCGCTAAAAGTATTAACAAGGAGTAAAAATTTACTTTCCAAATGGCGGTGAGAAAGATGGTGAGGTCTCCAATTTGTTTTCTCTGGCTTATTAAATCTTATCATCTTCAAACAACTAACAGTTCATTTCACCTTAGGGTCATTTTACAAATTTCACCATAAAAGGAATAATGTTCACTAGAGGAGCTAGGGTTATCATGTTATAAAGTTTACTTGCAATGATAGTCTTGCCCTTGTTTACTTAAAGAATTTCTTGCTCTCAAGTTGGTGACCCCTACGTTACTTTATTTGAATACAACTTTTAATTTAACTTCCGTAAGTATTAAACAATCCCATGTTAGTTTACTTATGACACTTTATTACTAAGTCATGTCAAGGTTTAACTCAAAATTTATTCTCAGGCAAGGTTGAGCAACACTCATTTACAAGAACAAAACAAGATTACATCAATTCTTAAAATACCGATACTCCAACAAAGTCACTCAACAACAATAACCAAATTTTCTTATAATTTCAATGATGGTCAAACAATACAAGGTTTCCAAAGTTCGATGACAAAAAGTCCACAATACTTTATACTAAGACATTAATCCTCTTTTAAACTTTCCACTGGACGTTAACAATAGTTGAACAACATAAAAAGGTTTCGAGCAAAGGAACTTCTCAACTGAGGTTGATGACAAAAGTCTACAAATCTATCCCTCATCTACACGCAAAATCCATCTCGCAAAAATTTTCTACAAGAGTCATTTCACGAGAACCGAGCAAGATAAGGCTACACAAAACCACCATAACTATTATCTAACAATATCATGAAAAGAAGCACTTTATTACAAGAATTGGTTCAAACCTCTAAACACTATCAACACATCAAGTTATAATAAAGTCTTCATCATGCCAATCAAAGAAGGAGAAGACCTTGTACTTCAGTTAGGAGTAAAAGCAACGAAAGTATAGCAATCGTAAGAGAATGGCCCTAGGCCCTATAAGGAGAAAAAAAATAATCTAGCAAAAATAGAATTCCCATCAAGTAAGTAATTAAACCATAATTACAAGATTAAGATTTGATATATACACCAACCATCTAGAAATTTATCAAAGGTACCAAACGCATAGACTAAATTAATATATTTCTAAAAGAACAAGAGTTGATCGGCCCAAGAAAGGGGAACCACGGGTTTCAAAAATTAACACAAAAAGCCATGTATAATCGAGTTTCAAACCGGAAATCAAATAAAGTATACACACAACATAAGTTTCAAGGTGAAAGCAAAGTATATTAGTTTTGACCATTAACTACAAAGATTTTCCAATCATCCAAGAAGGGTCAAAGTCTTACAAGCTAGTAGCAAACACGCGAGAGAAGAAGGGGGTTCCATCAACAAGAGTATACAATAATGTCATCAACAAATTTTTATAACACTAAAGATTTGCAAACCTCCACTACAATACTAATGTTTGGTTAATTTAAAATAAATTACCCATATCCCAAAACAACCATATTTTAAGGCAACCCTTGGTAACACAGTCAACCGTCACACAAATAGATACAAACATAATTTCTAAGTGACATTATCAAAACAAAACCTTCCGCTATGAATCCATAAGATTATCAAATGAAAGCTGAGTTTTTCCCAAGATTAATCACATTTAAGGAAATTTCCATCACAAACTATTACGGTAATTACGTGCATAAAAACCGACCAATATTAATTAATAGCGTTAACATTACAAGGGAGAAAATAATGCAAGTTAGGAAAAATAGAAGAGCGCCATCAGCAATAATTCTGAGAGGGGGATTAGACCAAACTATTCTAGTGTCAACGAGGTACTGGATTCGCACAATGAAACCTCCAGCTTAGTTGATCCGAAAAGCTAGTTATGGTTCAAGTTGATAGGGATGGTCAAGGTACTTCTTGAGGATGGCCTTAAAAGCCTAGAAACAAGATGAAAGATAGTATAAGAGTCTAAACACGCGAGACGGAAAAACACATTGCACACAAACCTTTTCATTCTACCAGTTTTAATACCAAAACTCTAAGCTAGCTAGCCCACGCATTGCTCACACAATCCTACAACCTTTCTTTCTCGATGCCAAAAGGTTATCAAAGGGACTTGCGAAGGGGCTAACAAAAAAAACGTCAAAAGACAACTTGGGTGCTAGGGAGGAGCTTCATAGTTATCATAACTTACTTCCATAATATCGAAAATACTAGTTGATCAACATAATAACTTGCAACTCAATCGCAGAGAAGAATTAATACATAAACAAACAGACGAAGGTCTATCATTCGAGTAAGAGAAACATAACATTCAGAGGAGAGGGCACACGCATCCTTTCAACCAACATACTATCAACGATAAAAGCTAAAACAAGAAGAAACAAGCAGAAAGGGAAATCTCCCATCATGACATCCAACTGACAAATCAATGCAAGGAAAAAGTGGTTCGATTTCACAATAATTTAAATATAATAACAGTAGAAAAGTGTAGAAATATCTTGCCTGTTTCTCCAGCTTCAACAGGTCGTATAGACTCCGCACGGGTCAGCATAAGAACTGTAGGTACTGGAATCCGGGTGCACCAGTTCTAAGCGGTCCACATTCACGATCCGCGAGACCATGCAATTGAAGAGGATTTTTTCAAACAGTTCACGAGCATTGTTGTATCCGAAGTGACTCCATGCACTTGTGCTCAACTATTGCTTTCCTTGAGCTTTTACTTCTTGTGGGATTCGACAACCAACTCACATACCCTATACGTGCTACCACAAACACAAGTGATCTACACAAGGCTGGAGGAGATATTTTCAGAGAAGAACCTAGCAAGGATGTCACGGAAAGCAAAGGTTGTAGGAGATGGATTTACCCAAGTTACTCAGATTTGTTTCAACTTCCTATGCCTCCTCAACAAACCCATTCCAAAACATATCATGCAATCCTTGCTTGTCCTTTGGCCATATTTCACTCAGGCATTTTGTCAAACAGTTTGGGTGTCTTATGCTTGCTTCCACTTTGTATATGTATCTACCAACGCCATGGCAATCAAAGCATTTGACACACCCCTTGTCCCTTCTCTATTATTTTCCAAGTTTCCAAGGTGTCTCAACCCACCCAATTTGTCCACAACCAACAATCATCATTCGCTGTCCAAAAGACCACATTTCTTTCAAGTTTTTCCCAAACCATCCGAACACTTTGTTGAGCATCCAGATCAGGAGTAAAAATCTGTCTTAAGACAGTTATGCACCCAGGACACTAGCAGATACAACAAGCAACAAAAATCTCTTTTTCAAAAGCATTGGAGAACGTCCATGCCCTGTTCAAACACTCCCACTTTGGTATAGGCGTGGAGATGCTATCAAAGGTTGTGGAGTTTGGCTTTACACCTGCTCTTTGCATTTGCTTGTAAGTTTATAAAGCCATTTCAACATATCCATACTATAGTCCCTAGACTTAGCATCCTCGATTAAGGCTGACCAGTCACTAGATTGCTTCAATGCAAACTAATATGCCTTGTGCCTTAACCCAAAGTGTTCTCACGAGCTCGTGCTAATGCCACATTCATGTGGTGAATATCAGCTACAAAGCCAACCCCATGACTTGAAGCTCGGACACAAGACATAATGATTACATTGCTCCCGGCTCAAAGGCATCTATCGTAATGATATATAAACCTTTTCCTTCATCGATTTGAGGACAACGTCAAACTCTCTGCAAACATTTCAAACGCATTTGAAAGTATGTGAAGGTGTGATAATTCCACAGAAACCTTTATGCCTGCCAAATTAGTGACTCGTTGAAGAAGCTCACATAATTGCAAAGCAAAATGTGCTTCAGGAATATTCTGATATGAAACAGATCCACCCCTATGAGATCCTCTTCCATGAGTTACATCGTAGAACAAGCAAGGTCTCAGTAGAGAATCTTTGCAAATACATTTCATCAGGTCTCCTGGTAACACTCTCACTGTCACAAAGTCGATTTTGATAAAAATATCTTGAAGGAGAATCCGAATCGAGGATGTATTGACATCTGCATGAGATAACAACATAGCTGGACATTCTGCTTGTTGGAATCACTCAAAAGGCTTCAACCAACCTGTAACACTCCCGGTGCCTTGCTAAAACCATGCAGTCGTTGCAGGATCCGCCATCAAAAGAACCCCGCAGAGCTATAAACAACGGTCTTTGCGCCACCTCTCTTACACACCCCATGCGCCGAACACAAGACTAGATATTCTCCTCCTGCATCCTTCATGCGGTCCTTCATGCCAGCTCTCGCCCACTCCACTCTGCCGCTCAATGCCGCCATATTTCCTTCTCTAAAATATCCCTCATTTTATGTTTTGGCCCTCCTGCATGCATTTGCAGCCATGATTCTCCCAACTTCATCGGTGAAGGGAGTGTCTCAGATTTAGCAGTATCAAATGAATGGAGAGCGAACACCAATGCTAGACTGTAAGAGCAAAAAAGATCAGCAAACAAGAACCAGGAACGAGAGAGAGCTCCATCCAGCCATCATGACAAACCTTACTACAGCGCGAACACTCCACCTATACGCATTGAATAGAGGATCCAAATGAGATCAAGGTGAAGAAAATCGGGACTCCACCGACTCCCGTCTCCCTCACGCAAGGACAGAAAAAACGCGGTGGTCATTACTGCTGTAGGTTGGGTGGTTGGGTGGAGACCAAATGCATCCACGTGCAAACAAGACCGCCAGCGGTCGGCCAAGGTGGCAATGGAGGGCAGGTGGCAGAAACGGGAGTCGATGCCCAACGGGCATTACACAAAACACCAACCGAAAACTAATGCAGAACTAACACAATAAACCCGAATTAAATACATACAACATCAACTATAAAATAAATTAACTATCGAAAATGATATCAAATGTATTCATGCACAAATTGCTAACAAGTTTGAAATGTAGAAACAACCTTAAAATTAAGTGGCCCCTCTATTTATCTACACTTACAAAATCAATCACACCAAGTATCAACATCAACTACAAAAGTAATAATTATACCTCTAAAACAAATAACACATACCCTTCGGCATTCACATTGCATGAAACAAATGTGGTTTCTAGTTTTAGTTTATGTGACGTTGACTTGTAGTTTTGGAGGGAATACAATTAAACACACTTGATTGTATAATTGTGAGTTACAAAATAACGCAAATTGATTGAAGAATAATATCGGCAGAGAACATGTGGTAACATAGGAATCATTGATTGCGATGATGATCAAACATCTTAGTTTTGAGGAACTTGCTTTAGAAGATAATATATTCATAGCTTTTTATATGTAGAGTCAAATCTATAGTTGAAAAATAATATGGTAATATGGAGTGAATGAGATATGTAATAGTTAGAGTTGGTTGTTGGATTTCGTTATTTGATTTTGGAAAAACTTTGTGAGCATATGTGTGAAGTATTATATATTTTTATTTTTTATTATATTTTCTTAAATTAATATTTAATTTTTGTAGTTTTTTTTTTTTTATAATAAGGTTTTTGAGATGTATTTACTATGTTTCATGTAAGATTTTCGAGCTAAAAAGTAACAAAATGTGTTAGTATAGATAGATTTTTTATCTTTGATATAGAACTTGACTAAGAGAAAGGTAAAAAAATCTTATAATCATATATTTTATGACTAACAAAGAGTGGAGACCATTCAAAAGATGAAAAACACACCAACAATGTCTAATTCAAATCAACAAATGGATAGTTCACAAACATCCAATAATCATGCAATATAATGACTATTAAATGTTTAGAGGACATCGTATGTGTCCACGTATATAAAAAATTTGTAAATTAACATATTATTCTTTTATTAACATATGAAAATTGTAAATTTAGAGAAGAAAGACTAATAATACAATTTTAATTTTCATATATAATATGTTTGAATATTCAATTTAATGCATAGAAATTATCTTTTGCATAATTACTATAATTGAAAAATATATATTTGAGCTAAAAAATTGTTATAAATGTGAGTTTTTCAGACATACATACATACATACATACATACATACATACATACATACATACATACATATATATATATATATATATATATATATATATATATATTTCAAAACATTTTTTTATAATTTAAAAATTCATAAAATGTGGTTAGTTTACACCTAACTCATGGATACCAAGGATTATAAGATAATTCCACCAAAACCACAACTGTTATATATTTGTTTATATTTACGTAATAACTACATACAAAAATGTTATCCAATTGTGACTAAACAAAATTCACTGAGTGCAAAAATTTGATGCAGTGACCTTTTGGAGGCCACAACTACATACCCACAAATATGTAATACATAACCAATACTACCTATACCATATAGATAAGATAAATAATAAAATAATTTAACAACCCACGCTTGGTTGCAGATACATATGCCTTGCATTGCTGCCCGCAAATATTACCTATACACTACCTATACCGTAGGGTGATATTTTTAATTTTAATACATGAATATTTTAAATCCTAATGGCCGTAAAGGGGATTCTTAGCTTTTTATCCATTGTATGATAGACATTTTCCCGCATCAAATGAATTCGAAATCAGTAGCTACAACCAAATAAAAAATACAGGATGGAAATAGTAGTAAGAATAATGATCTGTTTTATATCAAAACATGAGCGATTTTACAAAGAAAGCACAATCGTCGTGGTTAAATATGATTCGCAATCACCATCTACACGTCGATCGTGCCTTAAGAGTGCACAATTAAACTTGACGGACAGTTGTCTTTTCATTAAACTTTTTAACATTTGTATTTGAAAAGGATTTATGTCTCTAAAGGCACAGCTATAAGAGTTCTTCAACCGTTTTATTATTATAGTTTTTTTATATTTTTAGTATAAGTTTATGTGTGTGTGTCTATATATATATATAAATAATAGTTTTTAAAAGGAAAATAATTTTGAGGAATTTATAATGAATTGTGTAAAAGAATGACATTTTGGAATCCCTAAAACATTAATAAGGTAATACAATTTGTATATATAAGATAATTACGATTATATTTATGTTTCACCATTAAACGAGATTTGAGGCTATAAGTTGTAAGGAACATTTTTTATATTTGTGAAAAATATGCATATCACACTATTACTTTTTATTTATTTATAAAATTCATATTATATCATTGTTATATGCTCTTTAATTATTCTCATTCTATTATACAATTAACTATATTATATATATATATATATATATATATATGTATATATATCATAGGTACAAGTAGTTTGCACACTATAATTTGTATTTTCTCGTATTGTATTTTTCTTCAAACCCGATAACATATATATAGGAAATGGCATTCCTATAAAATAGGAAACTAATTTAACAACAATCTTTATTTATGTAGTATTGTTTATAACAATAATACATTTAATCATCTTACTAATAACCTACTAACTTACAATTAACTATTACATTAATTAATTACTCATTTAACGCGACTAATTAGTTCGGACATAATTATAAATATAATAACTTATTAATGTTCACAATAATGAATTCCTAACATTCAATCCCTTGTTATGAACATTATTAATTCTCAATATTCACCCCCTTAATGTGAACATAGGGAAGAACCATATTTCAAGAAGTTGACCCACCTTCCGAAAGTACTACTTACACCGGTACAAAATCCATTGATTATTTCTTTACTCTCGTAAAGGCGTGGTGTTGAGATGAATTATGCAGAATGCTTCCTTTGTCTTTGACTGTTGTGGGAATTTCTCTTCCTCCCTAGGCGCCCAAATTTTGAATCTCCAAGATCCACAAGCTTCACACTAGCTTGATAACCATCCCTTAAGTCTACCTTAAAATATTCTCCCGCTCCACAAAAGAGAGTCTTCTCAAAACATGAATCTTCCCCAAATTCTGAAAGGGGTTTATTCAACACACAACACACGTTGAAATAACATGAACTCTTAAAACATACACTAAAAATGTCACCAAAGCATTTCACGGCCTTGTCGTTTGCGTGTGAAGAAAGGTCGTTGATCACTCTCCAACCTCAGTTGTCCTCCATCCTCCTATGTGATGCTTCTATCTCAACGGAATGTGAACATGAAGCTCATATTGAACGTCATGTTCTAGTGATAATTCATTCGTAAGGATTTATTTTCTGACACTTTTGAGATTTTGGACACAGCAATACAACCATAACAAGACAAGAAAAAACCTAAAATCACCTATTGAACTTTTATGATACTTAGAGAATGGGCTACTAAGAAACAATAAAGACTTAGAGAAAATCTAACTAGAATCTACACCACATAAATAATAGATCCTAATAACAATTAACATCATACTTTTCTCTTGACTATAAGGAAAGTTTTAAAAAAATTGACCTCACGGCAACCAATTTAGATTGCTTGGCATGATTCAGTTTCTTTGTTTTACAATGTGATAATGTGGCAATGAGAGATTCCAAATGTATGCGTTTCCACCAATGCATGTGAATCTCACATATACGCTGTGTTATTGTTGGCTTGCTCAGCATAAAATAAAATACTTGACTTGTAAATCTTGGGCTAATCACGATGGATTTTTGGATCAGTGAAATGCATGAGGTGCTTCACAAGGCTCGAATAAATCTAATAGAATTATCTTGTATCTAACATGACCACCATATTGTAGATGCTCACAATGTGGATTGATTCAACACCGGATAGAAGAAGAATGTTTGGATGATATGTCCATGGAAGATTATTGATCCATAAAGCCCTGAGTTTTGGCATTTCCTTTACTACATAGAAGGTAGTTTTGTATTCTTTGATTTTTGTAAATCTGTGATCTGGGTTTTCCTATAATTTATACAGCTTTTAACTAATATATCTTCCTATAAAACCATTAAATTTAAAAGCATCCCAAGTTGTCAAAATAGAAAACCGATTTTTTCTTTAGATGGGTTTTACCATATATTTTCAAACTTTTTTACATATAATGCTCAAAAACTGACGGAACACTAATTAAACTCTACTTTCCACAAATTAAATACCTGCACTATAGTGTAATGGGATTTTGAATTTATTTATAGGAATTTTACCTCATGTTCCCATGCTTATTTTGTCTCTTGTTAAACATCACATCTACAATACCTCTCATACTCTTTATCTTTTATTCGGAGTAGTTGTTGTACTAGTTAAGACATTTAAATTTCCCTTTACTGCTTTTCCACTTATTTTTTGCAAGCTATTTTTTTTTCATTCTTCCTCTACGTGAAATTCCATATCCAGATGTATCTCTTGGGTGCCATGGTTGAAGGATTTCATTGTAAAATGTTTTCGTGAAAATTTCTTTGAATTGTAATGAAAATGTTTTTAGAAATTTTAGAACAAAAATCCATAACCTTATTCAACAAATTATCAATGGTTTTCAACCTGTAACTTAGAGCAAGGTATGGGCGCCATCAATGAGGCAGGCTACAAATGTTGAAAGCATTGTTTTCTTCTATCCTATGTCAAAATGGGATCCTTGGTTAGTGTATGCACCAAATGGATTTGTTGAAAAGGCTATAGAAACTTCCAAACAATGCAAATCAGCATGAGGACATGCATCTTATTTATGTGCACTTTTCATTGAAAACTATTACTTGTTTTGGGGTAGAGAAATGCATGAGGTTAACCAAGTTATATTTTTTTTCTTTCTTATTTCAATGACTCTAAGAGAACAACAACCAGGGATGTGGGACACATTGCTGTGTGGGAATTTCCCAAAATTATTAATGAGCCTTCTATTGCTCCATTGGCAACTTGAAAAGCAAGAAAGAATGAAGAAACCATACTTGTATTGACCTTGTTGGTGATGCAAATTGGAATAGCATTAGTGAGCCACAAACTATAATCGAAATGCCTAAAGATGATGTGGTCTCATCAAATGAGTGGATCTTGGGATTATTGTAAAAGGTATGGATCACACTTCAAACTAAACATTTCATCATTTAAATTATTTTATTTTTTTAATTTTTTTGGATTTGAGTATGTTGTATATTAAAATTAAAATGTAAATTAGGATGAATAATATGGATTTTACCTTTCCCAAAGATATATTTCTTTAAACTTTTAAGAAAAATTATTTTTTAGGCCTTTGGAACCATGCACATGGACCGTGTGTCAAAGGGTTAATGGGAAACAAAATCTCAAAAAGATACATGTTGACCCAAGACACCATAAATTTTCTTAACCAAGATGACTAACTCAACTATATGTCTTAACAAGGTGAGTTTCGATACCCTTTTAACAATTCAGCACTTTTGGTGATATTCCAATTTTACCAAATCACGATCGCTTTTGGCTTACAAATGTCATATGGATTTGGTATAACTGGAAAACACCTTAATCTACCTCTAGAAATCCTATGTTATAATTGAAACCTATTATATTTCGCCCATATTGTAAACAAATAAACTATGTAAAAAACACAGAATTCAATTAATTCGGGACATCAAATACATAGAGGAAGATTACATATATAGAGTTTGATCTCCTTGATTCTAGGAGTCAACACTCATCCCACATATCTCTCCTAATCCCCACAATATCTCACTCAAACTCTCAATCCCATTATTCTCTCACAACAAACATTATCTAGTTACAACTATTTACATGAGTTAACAACTCATAAATAGTTGTATTACATTACACTATATTATTTATTTCCACACTCATAATAATGTTCACAATATCTAATATTATTCCTAACATTCACTCCCCTATTGTTAACATTATTATTTCCACACATACACTCCCCTAATGTGAACAATGTAGAAAAGAATAGTTACACTTTCTCTGCAGCTTGCACACCCCTATTTGCTCATGATCTTGGTACACATATGGACCTCAGTCCAAGGTAAGAACCCCTGTTCATGAACCTCTGTTCATCCCCTTCAAGTATCATAATGCTGACTTTGTACTTGTGTTTTCTTCTTTCTATTACAACATTACATCAAGGAGGTTTATAAAAGGAAATCACAATTGAACAAGAATTTCTTTCTGTTCTTATTATAAAACACACAACTGAAATAAATTGGTCACCAAATCAGTACTGCGGCCTCACCGATGGTGCCGACTGAAAAAGGTCGCCGATCAACCTCCTTCCTCCATTGCCTCCGGCCTCCATATGAAATTTATATAAAGAAGGAAGTCTTCAAATCATAACCACTGAAATCACCCTCTGGTTCTTCCTTATCATCGCTTCTTCTTCATTGGGAATCATGGCATTTTCAATTTTTCCATCAAGTAAATCTCTTGCTCTTTTCATGCAATTTATGGAAAGGTGTCCAGTTGTTGTGCAATAGTAGCAAGTGATATGTTTCTTTTTATCTCTAGAATTAGATACTTTCTTGAATCTTCCTTTATCATATGACCTATTTTTACCAAACATTGATGTTTCTTCGAAATAATATTATTATTTGTTCTATTTTCTTCCTCCATGAGAGATGATATCAAATCTTCTAAACTAGGATTTACTTTACTCAAAGTAAATACAAGTGTTAGAATAATCGGTGGCATACTATTTAAAAATAATGATTTTGCATCATCATCTTTCACATCAATTTTTATTCCCACTAGTTGATTTGAAATAAAATGAAATTTACTTATGTGATCAACCATACTCTCACCTTCTTCCATCTTGAGCCCGAATAGTTTTTACTTGAGTGTCACCGCTGCACTCCCTGTTTGAGATCCAAATAGCTTGTTCAAAGTAGTCCATATGAAATTTGAACTTTTTGATAAATCAATATGATGCAAGTAAGCATCAGAAAATCCAAGACCAATAATTGCTATTGCTTTCCTATCCTTGCTTTCCCATTTGGTGGCTTCATCAACATCAGTTGGTTTTGAAATTTTACCTTCAACAATTTCCCACAAGTCTTTATTTATCAAAAGTAATTGAGTTCACACTTGCCATGTGTGAAATTATTTTCCATTGAATTTTTGTAATGGGATTTCCATTATGGATGTCGAACTCAGTCGAAAATGCACCCTTACAATAAAGTAAAATTTTACTTTCAATTGGCAGTAGAAAGCATATAATCAATGAAAAGATCTTGAAAAAACATACATTTTCAAAAAAACATCACCTCAATCTGAGTTACGAGGTGAAAGATATGACACTTTTAAGTTCTAAGTCCAACTTCTTTCTGGACCCTTTCCAAAAATATCATATCAATAATACAACTATCATCATCTCTGTTTGCATCATCCCACCACCACTTAGACAAGGATCAACATAGTCAAAATCACATAGGTTGAATCCATCGGATAACGATATCGGGGATAGAAAGGAGTACAAGTCGCCATCTACCGAGACTAAGGTATCCATGAAACACAATATGTATGACAACCGTTGAGCAAGTATCAAACATACCAAATGAACAAAAGTGGGTTTTCAATCTATGTAAAGCTCCACTTCCTATCTCGTACTCGGCTTGAATGAATGGTCAACAAGACACATTTCCTCCCTCCAAACATACACCTTTTACCAATTTCCCTTAGGTTCGGTTAGTTTAGGGTCCACAACATAAAACATAACTACATCACTCCAACAATGGTGATTCACGCACATTAACCATAGCATCTTACGCATGTTATATATACATGGTATAATAAAATAATTACTTTATAGGGTTACGATACATCACTTAACACATAATGCACCTGAAGTGTAATGACTATGCAATAGTGATTATACGTTCACCATATGACCCTAAATCACGCCATGAACCATCACAAATTACACAATTTATAGGTATGAATAACACAATGTCTAACATTACAACATATAGTCAATTGCAATTAAAACATGGTGACACACTATTCATCATCAGCATGGTGAAAATATCATGATATAATATAATTATCTTTACACCAATTTTTTCATGCAATACATCAATACAAATTCATATCACACATTGCAAAAATGCTCCAACAATCCGCAATCCACAATAATATTCCTTTTACACACAACAAGGTGGTACATCACACATGAATTCCTCATTGAATCCATGAAAGGAGAGTGAATACTATCATCACAAGCAGATCAATAGGATAACAAATACGCAATAAGTGACATGCTAAACATTTGCGTTAACAATATCACAATTATGACATTGGTCACATAACAACATATATCACATTACTCTTCCAATCTCAACTACCACCATGAAAACCATCACAACTCCCGTCTGTCCCAGGATGTTCGAGAGCATGAACCTCCGCTCGATACCAAGTGTAATTCCCATATTTAAAACACACAAAAAATAATAGTAAAACAAATGTCGGGATATATATATATATTTTACTTAGATTTGTCATTACACATCGTCACAAGGGCTCCAATTAAAGAAAAATCAACAACGCATATGACACTTATATAATTCATTAACTCACATGACACATGACAACACCTTACAAATGTCGATGCCACACTTACCCCAATGAATGAATACTAGCAATGACCCACCCAAAGAAAAGCACTCAAGGATTTGCAAACCCACAACACATCATTACCATAATTTCATCTTATTTACGATTAACACTCTAAGTATATTATTGCGCAAGGATAATTTTCTCCTTTTTCCACCTACAACTTCTTAAGTTCATTCCACATTTAACTTACAAATTGACCATTTTAAGTTGGCTTTTTATGCTTTACGGAAATTTCCATAACTTACATAATATTTGGCATATTTCATATTGCATACAAAGTTCTTAATTCTCTTGTTCTTATGTTAAGAATATTACTTTCAAACATTTATTTAATGTTTAAATTTTACCCTCTACTCAAGTTAATCTCACATGATATCAAGAAAGCAATATTACGCTTTAAGGGGGGTTTACATTCAAGATACCTTTTTCCCATAAATATTCTTCGATCATGGTATCTTTATTTCCCGATTCAATATTCCCACAACAAGAAATTATATATATATATATATATATATATATATATATATATTATTTGTATATATATATGTATGTATGTATGTATGTGTGTGTATATATATATATGTATGTATGTATGTATGTATGTATGTATGTATGTATGTATGTATGTATGTATGTATGTATGTATGTATGTATGTATGTATGTATGTATGTATATATATATATATATATATATATATATATATATATATATATATCTTTTTCTTAGGTTTTACCCTCACCAAGGGAAATTCATATTCTTTGTAACACAAGAAAATGTATAATTGAGTTAGATGGACTCCAAGAGTTATATTATACCTAACTAAAAATCTCATTTTAATCTTATATGCTTTACTCTTATATCGCACTATGGTCACATTGCTAGCATTGTTTTATAACATTTGTACACAAAATAAAACATACTTTTCACCAATGGGTTCTGTTATCTCTCTCGAAAGTGCACCCCGTAGAGAGATGGCTGCAGTTTTTCTAAGCCTACAACATTGGTATCTCTCTTTCATGATACAATGGAAACACCTCGTGTCCGTGGGTATACCTATTTTGAGGTGAGTCTCCAGATCAAGACCAATTCCTTTATGATGTATCCTAGATTGATTATCCGGGTTTTAACGAAAATATGACTATAAAAATAAATGAATTAAGGTGATACATCAAACTTATATGAGGTCTTTCACTAAGTATATGCACAAATGATATGGGAAGGGTTTCTTGATGCACGAGCCTACGGTTTTCTGGAGAATATTTAAGGGAAAAACTTGGTGGTACTGAGGGAAAAATATCACAAGATTATTAATAAGTTAGCATGCATATTAACTTTATAAGCGTAATGTACCGATATTACAACAGGGTAAGATGGTTGGTCAGTGGAATTTGTATTCACAAGACTAATAAAAATACACAAGCTACAAACAATTGGTAAGGCAAGAAATTACTTCAAACTTAGAAGGGAAAATACTGGAAGAATGCTTCAAGACTCTATATCAAAAAGTCCTCTTTTATCTTTGCAAAGGCACACAATATATAGCAAATTAAATTTTCCCACCCTTCCTAAAAATAGCCTAAGGCTGTGCTCACCCATGCATCCTAATTTTATCCTTTATTTAATAATAAATAAAAGGATAAAATAATACAAACTAGTGCAAGAGGCATTAATATCCTTTGATTACATCTCAGTCAATCGAAGTTGATTGTTCTATTTTTAATAAGGTCAAGTTGAATAATTTTTCTCAAAAAAGGATTGCTTGTGGGCAAGTATCTCTCCATGGCATGCAACTTGTCTCTTCTCTGTTCTATCTTCTTGTGAAGCATGCAACAAATCAATTCTCTTCCTGTGAGTAAATAATTCAAATATTTGTAATATTTTCAAGGGAAACATCCAACATGGGACCACTTGCCATGTGTACATATTCGATGTTGACATCTTTTGGCTTCAAATGGTCATAAGGGTGACATCTTACAAAATACCTCTAATTCCTTCAACCGTGGGGATCACCTTTGCACTTCACCATGGTTGGCCATCTTTGTGGACTTAGCATATTATTGTGTCTAGATGCACATGAGGGTCACTTAGTAAAAGGGCCACCATGTCATACTCGGCCACCTTCGTAACACATGCTATAGTATATACTTGCCACCCCATCGTTGTCGGCGTTGGCATTATTTGAAGGGAAAAGGTTGGAAATACCTTTTATTTGATCATTGCATAAATGATTTGGTCAGCTTTTGTTACATTAGATACTCAGACTATAGTTGATCTGCTGGACATTTGAATGCAATGATTCTGTTTTTTTAATCGATGCCGTGGGCTAGACCCTTCTTCCATGGTAACTCACCCTTGTAAATTTGGTGGTGGCATTTGTAACTTAAGTTGAGTTTGTTGGAAATTTATTGATGCTCCTAGGCCATCGATCTTTATACCTCTATTTTTGATGTCATTGATCCTTGGACTCACGATTAAGGTTTTTGATCAGCATTGATTGCGATCATGGGTCAATAAAGATTCGACCATGATGGTTTGCTTGGAAAATGGAGATTGATTCCCATCCTTTGATATTTGTACCACAAATTTAGACCATTTGATCACTAACTCCATGTGAGTTAGGTTACACCAAACTTAGGTGGGTGAGTTAAAACAACTAGAACTCCACCTTTGGTCATTTTGCCTCTCAGTTCACGGGTGAAGCCCAAAAACTTTTTCCTTCGACGCCATTTTGCATTGATCCTTAGAAGCTCGAAATTATGCCTTCTCCGGTCTACAAGGCTTTGTGATCATTTTTCAAAGGGGAGACTTTGCATCCTGGTTTGTAACTTATTTATCTCAGTCGGTTTGGCTTTCTTAGCACTAACACCTTCAAAACCTTGTGTGTCTCTATATTTTCATCAGTATTATGATATCGATCTCCGAAATCATTTTGGATGTTCATATTCCAAAGCCATCATTAAGGAAGGTGAGTGTATCTCGAGCTTTCATTTTTCCATAATATGGATCTCAACCTATATTTCATAAAAATAATTATTTATTTGTTATACACCATTCTCTCTCTTTTTAGTTTTGGGCATTACAAATTTCTTTTATGGGTTTCCCTGAAAATGAGTTTCTTTCATGCTAAGCTTTACCTAAGCTGATATTTGTCATAGTTGTTATTATATGAAATGTGAAATATATGTTTCTTGTTATTGAGGTTGATTTGACACTTGTGGTTTTTATGTTTCTCTAGGATTTCATGGCTCACCTTGGTCATGTTTGAGTGTTTGAGTTGATGCTAAAGCTCTCTATTTTTCTGCCATGGGCTTTACATTAAAATTTTGATTTGAAGTTCTGAAAATTCTGATTTATATGGTAAATTTTTGTACCTCTCTCTCGAGTAGATCCGGGGTATTATCTAAATCTATGGCTACTTGTATTTTCTCTTCCATCAGTATGCATTTCTAGGGCTTTGCGTAACTTTCACTTTGGCTCAATTTGGGTAATTTGTAGATCTATTTGTGTTAGCTATTTACTCTCTATTTTACTTTCGTTGTTCTAAAATCTTCACCCCGTAATAAGACTAAAAATTTTCCTGAATTGTGCCTAAGAAAGGTCACCACGATTACTTGCTCATTGGATTTCTGCATCTCTATCTATTTATTTTCGAGCTCGAATTTAATAGATTACCCATATATGGGTTCTGATTTTCTCAAATTACCATTTTCTGTGATCATCGAGCTCTATCTTATAACAATGATTTGAGTATTTTCTAGAGGATGAAGCTAAGTCAACAAATATCAAATTTTGTGTTTTGATGTGCATTATCCCGAGTAGCCATTATTGTTCATTCAAAACTCTTTTACGTAGTTGTTATTGATATCTTCCCTGGAGGCTTAAATAATGGAAAGGTGGCTTGGGCCATCATAATTTTGGTGTTTCTTCTCTTCTTCTATGACTGTTTTACTTATCATTTGGGCTTGACCTGCATGTTTCTATGTAATGTTGTAGTTCACTAAGGCCTTGTCCATTTCTTCTACTTGATCCTCTTTGATTTTGTATTATCCATTCGATCTCTATTGGGTTTGTGTCATCTAGCTTGGTAGCCTCTTCATAAAAGAGCTCAAGTTGTTCACTATGATGGACCCAATCATTCCTCAATGTGATTCACTACACAAGTGAGAACATTTTGGGTTAATGTATTATGTATAATCCTTGATTCCCTATGGATGTTTTTTTGATGTTTACTCGGATCTAAAATACTTCACTGTGAAAGTATAATAGTAGTTGCATTTTTTCTATCTATGAACCTGTAATCTATAAGTTCTTTTATGAAAAATAGAAGCAATATTTTAACTATTTTAGATATTATTTCCAGGGCATATACCATGATTCAGATGCTTTATTTCCTTTCTCAGAATCGCTTTTCTTACTTATATGCTTCTTTGGAAAATTTGAAATGTTGATTTTTCATAGCGAAAGCCCTAGAAAGTTTTTTTCCATAATATTTTCTTTAATGCATTTCCAGAAATAGTAGTTGTATTTTCTGATCCAAAATACAGAAAGTAACACTTTTCTTGTTGAACTAATATAGCAATTGGGAACTGAAAACTTGTTAGTTGTTTATCTTGATCATGTAATGCTTTTATGCTTCTTGTATCACTTATTCGATTTGCATAGCTCTTTTAAAGAATTTAGTAATTGAAAACAACATGATGAAAAGTTGTAAATGTCCATTTTACATGGAGAATCCTTGTCAAAATTTTCCTGCAATCTTCTCTCATCATCTGCTTCACCAGTAATCCCTTCTTTTCATTTACCTTCAACTTCTTGACATATGATTCTTCCTCTTCTGCATTGCAATTAAAACAAGTGTTTCCATCTTCAAGTCTCTCCTTTGTACTTTAAATTCTCTCATTTATAGAATACTTACTGAACCTCGAGTTATAATCTTCCTTCTTTCTAGCATGTACTTATGACTTGTCAATTTTTCCCTACGCAACCTATACCTGCACACTTAAGAAAATAGTTAGAAAAATAATTAGGCTTTCTGGCCTCTCTTATGTCCATGTTCTTCTCTTCTTTTCACTTTCTCCTTTCTCGAGTGTATAAATCATGTATGCAGTTTGATCTTCCAATAGAATATATCTCCTATTATTCTAGATTCTTATGCATGAAATAGGATAGTGTAGGAATATGGTTTGATCCCCGAGCCAATAAATGATATTTAACCTCTTTTATTTTCAAGTGCGGTGGCCTCTATAATGGAGATGAAGAAAAAGTTGGAGTGGAGATGCTTCGATCAAAGAAAGAAACCCCAAGGCAATGATGGGCTAACTCATATTCCTTTACTTTCTCTTTCATGTATGTGTACCTTTCATTTCAGTAGTTATACTTTACTTTTCAGCTTACATCCCATGGCTTGTGTGGAAACATTTGAAAACTCCTTATGAATAAAACATTGAATTCTCGTAAATGAATTGTATATTTCTTTCACATTTCTAATTTCTATATGGAATGTATGATGAATTAAACAACTTAGTAATATAATTGAATGTCTTGATCATGAAGGAAAGAATTTAGAGAACCCGTAACATCAAGTAATGAATTCTTATTTCTACAAACAAGCACTTATGTTTGCTATTCCAAAACTTTACACTTCAAATAGCTATTTTGCAATTGGATGTTCTCATCAAGACAACACAACTATCCTTTGGGGCTTCTATTCTTTTGCTTGAGGATAGTCATGAAATTTTAAAGTATGTGATCTCGTTATGTTTTGTAACATCACACATAGCTGTAGATTTCATTCAATCTTTTAAATAAATCAGCCATAACGACATAATTTGAAAATCTACCCTAGCTTAGGTATACTTCACCAATGTTATCTATCGTAACGAAGTTTCGAGTTTCCCATTTATGCACAAGTGCATAAATTGTCAACAAGTTCACTACTACAGGGAGTGTAACGTAGCACAAGAAATCCTATTTACGTTCTCTTATAAACTACATGTAATAAACACATGCTTAAACCAATACATCCACTTTTGTCATTTAAATCCCCACATGAGATCAATCATTGGAATATCACCTACTACCTTTGTTCAGTTTTGGGCCACTCACTAAGGTACAAAGGGCAAGTAGGCATAAGGGATAATGACACCATTTTCCTTACACATCTCTTAAGTCAATATATTTTAAATACAATTGCATTTTCTAAGATTTACGAACAATTTCCACCCGCAAGATAAACCCTTTATCAACCAAGGTTTAGTTTACTTCCAATCGTACCTAAGGGTTAACTCCCCAACTAAATATGAGTATAAGCTGAGAGGAAAAAATTTATGCTAAACGAACTTCAAGAAGGACCAAGGTAACCCATTTATCTCGAGAGGAACTAAAGAGGTCATTAGCAAGAGTTTAATCTTTTTCTACGCTTTTAATTTCTTCTTCACTAAGAAGGATAACACAAGAAGACAAGTTATGCACGAATCTTATACTACGGTTGATTGTTGTGGTTAGATTCCTTTATTACATTTCCAATGTAAGAAACACAACACTCATTTATTTAGTCATTTATTGCACACTAGAAACGCACTACGCTTCAAAGCATGGAGGGTGCTTTGGTGAGGGTGTGAAGTTTGGCTTTCCATTGCTTGAAAAGTTCCATGTTCTTTTAACAAACCCATTTTGTACATGTTCGCCATCATTAAAGTCCATGAGAACATGTTTCAAGAATTTAGTCAAAAATTTCTCATGCCAAATGTAAGTTTCCATGGTTTGCATACATATATACCGTAACACTTGAAACTACAACATATGAGAAAAGTCTACTTTTGTGTTGGCTAGAGGCACCTAAAAAGGTAAATTGATCACGTGAAGACTTGTTTATTGTATTGGTGTGATAGTGTGACTGGATCATAAGGAATCTCGTGCCTTATGAACCCTTCCCAAAATGTATTCCTTATGATAAGTTGTCTTGTTCCTTCAATCGATCGACACTACAAAAACACCCAAGCCAATGCCATCAACTACCAATCTCCACCTCACAAAATTAAGACATGTTACCAGTTGGAGGAGGTGTAAGGATTTTTGTCTTCACCTGTAACTATCAACTTACTACTAGATTTACAATGTTTCCTTGGGTTCAAGATGCTTGGAGGCTCTAGATCTCAAAAAAAGTGCTCATATAATTACACAGAAAATACAAGTCTCAGGGTCCTTTTGAACGCATTGCAATCTAACCTATGATTTAATGTCATTTTGGGAAATACAACCACCCAACCGACAACTCCTAACCGGACAGAGAGACAGGGGGTGCTTGAAAGAGGTCGTGGAATTGGGATAGTACTAGCCAATTACGTGAGATTGAAGTTTCCTAATCCTTTATGATTTTTCGTATATCATTTCCTCTACTAAACACATTCAAGAACACCAAACAATTATATCTCTAAATATTATTATTAGTTTTATATAAATATTAGTGCTTGTTAAGTTTTAAGTGGGACACAACATTTTATATATTTATATATTTTTTGTATTACGCTTAGGAACTACAATACCCCAACAACAATATATGGTCACTGTAATGCCCTCGTTTCTACGTTACACTGCTCATCCCGCGGTGATCAAGTGCTAAGCATGGAGTGTCTTTGTGCCTTCGCGACCTCGATTGCTGACCATTATGACTATAATTGATAATTATTTTACAAGATGTAAAATGATAATAATGATAATAATAATATTAATAATGACATTACGATTGTATTATCGATCAACGATTGTATTTTATTATTACTTTCTTTATATCGATTGTTATCGATATCATCCTCTGTTATCATTAAACTATCCTTTTGATTTTTTTGTCGCTCCCACTGATCGAGCCTTGTTGCGCAAATGAGGAAAATTATGTTTTGTGGTGGCGCCACGGTTTGGGAGTGGTGTTCGCATAAATATTTCATTTAAATACTCAACCCCGTTCTCCTCCTAGGTCGACTGATCCCGCAATCTTAGAATTGTTTTAAATTACTAATTTTAAATATGGATTTTTATGTCCCCAACCTACCTTGTCTCTCCCTTTTGATCTCCTTGTGTACCACGTTTGGCGTGGGGAAGGAAAGGTTAATGTTTTTTTTTTTACTTTGTTTCCTTGGTAGGCTGGAGGTGGGTGGCTTTAATGGCCACCTGCCATTGCATTAAAAACCCCCTGCACCTTTCTTGGCGTGTTCAAATTTCCTGGTTGGTGGCCGCACATGCCCCATTTATTAATTTCTTTTGACTTGCAATCTGCTGTCTTCTGCCCTGGCCGCGTGAGTTGTGTGGTGTGAAGGGATTTTTGCTTGGTGTGGCCGCTTGGTCTCGTTTTTTTTAATCAGAGCTCTTGCAGACTGGTTCCGTGTTGAGGAGGGGCGTGGAAAATTGCTGGAGATACGTGGTGGGTTCTAAATCCCTTGCTTGGCTGCATTTCCCCTTCCTTGCTGCTGCTCCTTCCCTATTCCAAACGTGCAGGAAAATGGAGGTTAGGCACTCAAAAAAAATGGAGTTTGGGCGCAGTAATGGGTTGATATGGTGGTTAGAAGAAGCTACAAGCCAGGCAGCAGGCATGTTACAGTAAGGTAGAAGCCTTTTTGAGTGCCTCCAACAAGCAGGTTGTCCAACTATGTTGTTATCTGTTCAGTATCGACTGCATCCTCAAATTTGGGATTCTCCTTCAAGGTAATTTTTATCAAAATTGATTAAGTGACAGTAAGAGTGTTACCAGGAGACCTGACAAATTTTATGGCAAAGATTCTCTATTGAAACCTTTCTGCTTGTTTTACGATGTAACCCATGGAAGAGGATCTCATAGAGGCAGATCTGTTTCATTTCAGTGTATTCATGAAGCACGATTTGCTTTGCTATTATATGAGCTTCTTCAATGAGTCACTAAGTTGGCAGGCATAAGGGTTTCTGTTGGAATTATGACACCTTACAAGCTACAAATGAAATGTTTGCACCAAGATTTTGATGTCATTCCCCAATCTAATGAAGGAAAAGGTTTATATATATATATATATATCATTACGGTAGATGCCTTTCAGAGCCAGGAGCGATGTAATCATTATGGTCTTCCTCCCTCGCCTTTTCTCGGGGAAGCTTTGTTGTGTTTGAAACACCAGGGTTCGTGTCACTGTGTCATTTCATGTCACAGGCTGCTCATATATTTGGGGGATCTGCCCGATACAAGGATCTCTTTACAGTGCAAAATGCAAGTAATCGTGTTTGGACTGTTACTGCTAATTATTCCATGCAAGTCAGTAAGCACTCTGTCCCTCCTCTGGCAATGCTCATAACCAGTTGGCAGTGTTGGCAGCATACACTGGGGATGCACTAGGTGCAATTTATCATTACTGCCGCAGTCTTGCAGTTTCTACTGGTGTTGTATGTAATTTAATTCTGTGTAATATCTCATGACCGAGCCCCATCGGATGAGATATACAGGACTTAAAGATTGAGTCAGCATGTTTGCACTTGTTAGAAACATTTCAATTGCACGGTGAATGAATCTTGCAACCATCTTTTTGAAGCGGTCCTCAGTATTGTTATAGTTTCTGACATTATCTCTAGCCGTGTCAAAACTGGCACAAAGTATCTGCAGTGTGCAGCAACAACACAAGTGGAGTAATAGTTTATTGATCTATTGGAATTCTGCAGCCACTTCTGATTTGATTGATTATCTATTGTCTGCGAATTGCATGTAATAATGATGCTAGGGGTTAATTGTCTTGGAGTGGTTTTGAGACGTTGAACGTTGTAAAAAGGTGCATTATCGTAATTTGCATTCAACTTCGTATTTATGCTACAAAATTGACTTGGAGACTTCTCATTAAGAAGTGTTTAAGGTTGACTGAAGATGGAAGGAAATCACCGAGCTTTCAAGCAGAGCCAATGTGAAGAAGACATATGTGCTTGGGAGATTCGACCTGAGGATGGTTGTTGCTGGTCCGAGCAGTGTCCTTGAAACCTTCTGAATCTAGAGAAAAAGGCAAGATATTTATACACCTTTCTACTGCTATTATATTTACAATTATTGCGAAATCGAACCGGTTTTTCCTTGCAATGATTTGTCGGTTGATGTCATGATGGGAGATTTCCCCTTTACTCGCTTGTCTCTTCTTACATTTTATTTTATCATTGTCAGTATGTTGGTTGAAAGGATGTGTGTGCCTTCTCCTTTGGGTGTTATGTTTCTCTTGCTCGAGTGATAGACCTTCGTCTCAGCCGGTTTATGTATTTATTTTTCTCTGCGTTTGAGTTGCAAGTTATTATGTTGATCAAACTAGTATTTTTGATATCATGGAAGTAAGTTTATGATAACTATGAAGCTCCTCCCAGCACCCGTGTTTGTCTTTTGACGTTTTTGGTTAGCCCCTTCGCAAGTCCCTTTGATAACCTTTTGGCATCGAGAAAGAAAGGTCAGTAGGATTAGGTGAGCAATGCGTGGCTAGCCACCTTAGAGTTTTGGTATTAAAACTGGTAGAATGAAAAGGTTTGTGTGCAATGTGTTTTGCCGTCTCACGCGTTTAGACTCTTATACTATCTTTCATCTTGTTTCTAGGATTTTAAGGCCATCCTCAAGAAGTACCTTGACCATCCCTATCAACTTGAACCATAACTAGCTTTTCGGATCAACTAAGCTCGAGGTTTCATTGTGCGAATCTAGTACCTCGTTGACACTAGAATAGTTTTGGTCTAATCCCCCTCTCGGAATTTTTGTTGATGGCGCTCTTCTATTCTTCCTAACCTACATTATTTCTCCTTTGCAGTGTTAACGCTATTAATTAATATTGGTCGGTTTTTATGTACATAATTGCCGTAATAGTTTGTGATGGAAATTTCCTTAAATGTGATTAACCTTTGGGAAAAAATCAGCTTTCATTTGATAGTCTTATGGATTCATAGTGGAAAGTTTTGTTTTGATAATGTCACTTAGAAGTTATGTTTGTATCTTTGTGTGACGGTTGACTGTGTTACCAAGGGTTCCCTTAGAATATGGTTGTTTTGGGAAATGCATAATTTATTTTAAATTAACCAAACATTAGAATTGTTGTGGAAGCTTACAAATCTTTAGTGTTATAAAATTGTTGACAATATTGTATACTCTTGTTTGATGGAACTACCTTCTTCTCTCACGTGTCCGCTACTAGCCTGTAATACTTTTCCCCTTCTTGGATGATTGGTAAATCTCTTTGTAGTTAATGGTCAAAACTAGTATACTTTACCTTCGCTTCGAAACTTATGTTGTGTGTATACTCTATTTGATTTCTGGTTTGAAACTCAATTATACATGGCTTTTTGTGTTAATTTTTGAAACCCGTGGTTCCCCTTTCTTGGGCCGATCAACTCTTGTTCTTTTAGAAATATATTAATTTAGTCTATGCATTTGGTACCTTTGATAAATTTCTAGATGGTTGGTGTATATATCAAATCTTAATCTTGTAATTATGGTTTAATTACTTACTTGATGGGAATTCTGTTTTTTGCTAGATTATTTGTTTTCTCCTTATAGGGCCAAGGGCCATTCTCTTACGATTGCTATACTTTCGTTGCTTTTACTCCTAACTGAAGTACAAGGTCTTCTCCTTCTTCGATTGGCATGATGAAGACTTTATTATAACTTGATGTGTTGATAGTGTTTAGAGGTTTGAACCAATTCTTGTAATAAAGTGCTTCCTTTTCGTGGTATTGTTAGATAATAGTTATGGTGGTTTTGTGTAGCCTTATCTTGCTCAGTTCTCGTGAACTGACTCTTGTAGAAAATTTGCTGCAGATGGATTTTGCATGTAGATGAGGGATAGATTTGTAGACTTTTGTCAATAACCTCGCTTGAGAAGTTCCTTTACTCGAAACCTTTTTATGTTGTTCAACTATTGTTAACGTCCAAAGGGAAAGTTTAAAAGAGGATTAATGTCTTAGTATAAAGTATTGTGGACTTTTTCTTCCGAACTTTGGAAACCTTGTATTGTTTGACCATCATTGAAATTATAAGAAAATTTGGTTATTGTTGTTGAGTGTCTTTGTTGGAGTATCGTATTTTGAGAATTGATGTAATCTTGTTTTGTTCTTGTAAATGGGTGTTGCTATAAACTTGCCTTGAGAATAAATTTTGAGTTAAACCTTGACATGAATTAGTAATAAAGTGTCATAAGTAAACTAACATGGGATTGTTTAATACTTCTGGAAGTTAAATTAAAAGTTGTATTCAAATAAAGTAACGTAGGGGTCACCAACTTGAGAGCAAGAAATTCTTTAAGTAAACAAGGGCAGGACTATCATTGCAAGTAAACTTTATATCATGATAACCCTAGCTCCTCTAGTGAACATTATTCCTTTTACGGTGAAATTTGTAAAATGACCCTAAGGTGAAATGAACTGTTAGTTGTTTGAAGATGATAAGATTTAATAAGCCAGAGAAAACAAATTGGAGACCTCACCATCTTTCTCACCGCCATTTGGAAAGTAAATTTTTACTCCTTGTTAATACTTTTAGCGAAGCCTAAGTAAAGTTGTTGATAATTCTGGTTAAGAGCCCTAGCTTCAATTAAATACTGGCAATAACTAATGAGGTCCTAAAGATGTTTCATCTCGACCTTCTCCCTCTAACCATTTTTCAAGGCACCTTGTATCTCTTCTCTTAAGTGTGTTGAACTTAAAACCATGTTGTCTTGTGGGCAAGAACGAATCTTAGTAGTGTTAGTGGTGAGCAGATGGCCTTGTGGAATTTAAATACTCCTTTTTCTTGATAAACGAATTAAGCAAATAAATGTCATAATAGAGAAGATTTAAAGATAATTCCTCAAAGTGTCAAAAGAATAAACTTGACTTGGCAAGTTGAATTATACAAATCATATCTTGAGCCTCCTTGAAAACGTAAGCTAAGAATCGCAAGATGTCCTTTTAAAATAAATAACCCTCAAGAATATCTCATTGTGGTCAGGCCCTAATCGTAAGTGTGTTCTCGTGATTGGACTTCTATGTTGTCTTGTCAAAAGAAAAAATGTATTGTCCTTGATAGGTGTGAATGTTTCCATGCTGCCCTTATGGCCATCCTTGTATCAAGTTGTTCACAAGTGTTAGTTATATCCTTGGTGACGACATGTTGCGCCATGTTATGTGTCGAGCAAGTCAAAAAAATTATCCTGTCTTTTTACCGTGTTGTTCGTGTGTGTGATTTTCAGTGTCGTTACACTTGGTATCGTGAGCGTAGGTTCATGCTCTCGAACCTATGGGCCGGATTGGTGTTGTATGGTGATGTTACATGATGGTGATGGTGTTACATGATGATACTACATGATGATGATGATGTTGCATGATGGTGGTAGATATTGGAAGAGTAATGTGCTTTAAGCGTGATGTGATCCATGTCGTAATTGTGATATTATGAACGCACATGATGGGTATGTCACCTTGTGCGTGTTTGTGATCATGTTGATGTGCTAGGGATGGGAGTATTCTCTCTCCTTCTTGTGGATTCTATGAAGAGTTCACGTGTGAATTACTGTTTGTGGCATGTGAAAAGAATTATAATGTGGATGACATAGTGTTGGAGCACTGTGGCATATTGTGATATGTAGGTGTATCAATGTGTTGTATCATGACGTTTTTACCATGTTTTGAAGAAATGTGTATACCACCTTATTATGTAGTAATGGATGTTATGTTGTGATGTACTATGTTCATCATATGTATGAATTGTGCAAATATGTAATGCTTCATGTTGTGATTTGGGGTCATACGGTGAGTGTATGAACCCTATCATATGGTGATTGCAATTTGGGTGCACAATGTGGTAAAGTGATGTGTTACACTCAGTGAATGTATGATTGTGATCTACCTTGTATATGTACCATATGTAAGACGTTATGGTAGTTATGTGTGTGCCACCATTATGTTAGTGATGTTGTTGTATATTATGTTGTGAACCTTACGCTAACCGACCCTGAGGGAAATTGGTAGAAGTGTATGTTGAGAGTGAGGAATGGTGTACCATGGGTCAATAACTCGAGCCAAAACTCGGTTTAGTAGATAACATGTGATTCTTTCCTCTCTCCCTATGTGGTTGTATGTACGCAACCTAAGTGCAACTATGACTATGTTTAGCCTTGTCGAAGTGGTGGCGGGATGATTCAGATAGAGGTGATGACAGTTGTATTATGGATATGTATTTTGCGAGCAGAGGCTCAATGTTTCGAGTGCTAGCAACTCGTTGAGTACCCCTTTGGTGGCTAGATAAGGCCACACGATGATCGTAATGTGACATTATTATAAGTTGATTTTATTCGTAAATTGAGCTTTTTACTTTATTTTGTAAGGACCAGCAGCTTTTCTTGATTGCCATGCT
The DNA here is from genome assembly GCA_018340775.1 of Taxus wallichiana var. yunnanensis. Taxonomy (NCBI): domain Eukaryota; kingdom Viridiplantae; phylum Streptophyta; class Pinopsida; order Cupressales; family Taxaceae; genus Taxus; species Taxus wallichiana. Next base: position 77,300,019 of record CM031241.1, on the reverse strand, counting down.
TTACAATTTTGGGCATTTCCTTGGTTTGTGGCACTAACAAGGGGATTTTGATACTAACTATGGCTATTTGGCCATTTATTTTTCTTGATTTTGGGTCTTCTTTTAAAATTGGAATTTTTACCACCTTGCCCAAGGCTTGTACTTTGCCACTTGGCACTTAGATTGGATTGTTGTGCTGGTTCTATTATCGTGATGTGTGGAATAGGGTCATGGGATGCACCATGGAATGGTTGGACCTATGGACCCACTTTGTTGTATAGGGGTACGCCCCAAGGAGTACAGATAACTAGTGGGTTGTTGAACCACGCGTTATTATGTCACTTGGGTTAGGAGTGTTCGAACTCTATGTGTCTTGGACCATAGGGTCAACCGGCCTCCTTGAGGGAGGCATAAGAGTTTGAGGGAGGCATAAGAGTTTGAGGGAGGCATAAGAGACTTGAGGGAGGCATAAGAGTTTGAGGGAGGCATAAGAGTTTGAGGGAGGCATAAGAGACTTGAGGAGGCATAAGAGTTTGAGGGAGGTTTATGATATTTGTTTTGTATGGTTTATGTTTCAGGATATATGTTGAGTTATTGTGATGTTTGGTAGATGTCTTTTGATGTATGTGTTACTCATGTCAGATGGATATGTGTTGTGATGTTGTGGACATGTCATTGATCCCTTGTGGACACTATGTACCTGTAGCATTTGTTTGGTGTTATGTGAATTCGTTTCATCGATGCAAATTGAGGAAATGTCTGGTGGATTGTAGTACTCTTTTGGTTGAGTATTTTGTATGTCAGTCATTGATGTGTGACAAGTACTATGTTATGTGGACTGTGCCTATTCTATTCCGTATTTGTGTAACCTTTTGTGGTGTTATACAATCTTGAAGTATACACTTGTGTGCTTGTGAATCCGTAGGGTCTTGTGAACCTGATAGGGTGTTGTGTTAGCAGTTCATGTTGGGCACCCACAATAAGGAATAAATCAAAACTCTTCAATGATGATATTTTTTAAAAGAAACTAAAACTAGAAATAATGATAATGGAAAGAGACTAATGAAATGATGAACAAGAAAGAACTGCCAATCTTCACAGAACATTGAAAGTTAAAATTTCTACCAAATGTTCCTAACGTTACCTTGTAACCGTGCTTTAATCAAGTAAAATTTTAAACTAGATAGGGTGTAATTTCTCGTTTACCTATTCTTGGTTACGTGCCATTTCCTTCCCTCTATGTAATGTCGCATCGAGGACGATGCTTTCTTAAGGGGAGGAGAATGTAATGCCTTGTTCTACGTTACACCTGTTCATCCTAAGGCGATCGAGTGCCAAGCATGGAGTGTCTTTGTGCCTTCATCGACCTCGATTGCTGACCATTATGACTATAATTGATAATTATTTTACAAGTCAGAAAATGAAAATAATGATAATAATAATAATAATGACATTATGATTGTATTATCGATCAACGATTGTATTTTATTATTACTTTATTTATATCGATTGTTATCGATATCATACTCTGTTATCGTTAAAATATCCTTTTGATTTGTTTGTCGCTCCCGCTGATCAAGCCTCGTTGCGTAAATGAGGAAGAGTATGTTTTGTGGTGGCACCACGGTTTGGGAGTGGCGTTCGCGTAAATATTTCATTTAAATACTCAACCCCGTTCTCCTCCTGGGTCGACCGATCCCGCAATCTTAGAATTGTTTTAAATTACTAATTTTAAATATGGATTTTTATGTCCCCAACCTACCTTGTCTCTCCCTTTTGATCTCCTTGTGTACCACGTTTGGCGTGGGGAAGGAAAGGTTAATGTTTTTTTTTACTTTGTTTCCTTGGTCGGCTGGAGGTGGGTGGCTTTAATGGCCACCTGCCATTGCATTAAAAACCCCCTGCACCTTTCTTGGCGTGTTCAACTTCCTGGTTGGTGGCCGCACATGCCCCATTTATTAATTTCTTTTGACTTGCAATATCTTCATCTTACGCCTCGCCGCGTGAGTTGTATGGTGTGAAGGGATTTTTGCTTGGTGTGGCCGCTTGGTCTCATTTTTTTTAATCAAAGCTCTTGCAGACTGGTTCCGTGTTGAGGAGGCGCGTGGAAAATTGCTGGAGATACGTGGTGGGTTCTAAATCACTTGCTTGGCTATATTTCCCCTTCCTTGCTGCTTCTCCTTCCCTGTTCCAAACGTGCAGGAAAATGGAGGTTAGGCACTCTGAAAAAAAATGGAGTTTGGGCACAGTAATGGGTTAATATGGTGGTTAGAAGAAGCTACAAGCCGGCAAAGCACGTTACGATGGTAGAATCCTTTTTGGGTGCCTCCAATAAGTAGGTTGTCTAACTATGTTGTTATCCTGCTCGTGATCGATTGCATCCTCAAATTCGGATTTTCCTTCAAGGTAATTTTTTATCAAAATCGATTAAGTGACAGTAAGAGTGTTACTAGGAGACCTGATGAATTTTATGGCAAAGATTCTCTATTGAAACCTTTCTGCTTATTTTACGATGTAACCCATGGAAGAGGATCTCATAGAGGCAGATTTGTTTCATTTCAGTGTATTCATGAAGCACGATTTGCTTTGCTATTATATGAGCTTCTTCAGCGAGTCACTAAGTTGGCAGGCATAAGGGTTTTTGTTGGAATTATCACACCTTACAAGCTACAACTGAAATGTTTGCACCGAGAGTTTGATGTTGTCCCCAATCTGATGAAGGAAAAGGTTTATATATATATCATTACGGTAGATGCCTTTCAGAGCCAAGGAGTGATGTAATCATTATGGTCTTCCTCCCTCGCCTTTTCCCGGGAAGCTTTGTTGTGTTTGAAACACCAGGGTTCGTGTCACTGCGTCGTTTCATGTCACAGGCTGCTCATATATTTGGGGGATCTGGCCCGATACAAGGATCTCTTTGCAGTGCAAAATGCAAGTAATCGTGTTTGGATTGTTACTGCTAATTATTCCATGCAAGCTGCAGCGCTCTGTCCCTCCTCCGCAATGCTCATAACCAGTTGGCAGTGTTGGCAGCATACACTGGGGATGCACTAGGTGCAATTTATCATTACTACCATAGTCTTGTAGTTTCTACTGGTGTTGTATGTAATTTAATTCTGTGTAATATCTCATGACCGAGCCCCATCGGATGAGATATACAGGACTTAAAGATTGAGTCAACATGTTTGCACTTGTTAGAAACATTTCAATTGCAAGGTGAATGAATCTTGCAACCATCTTTTTGAAGCGGTCCTCAGTATTGTTATAGTTTCTGACATTATCTCTAGTTGTGTCAAAACTGGCACAAAGTATCTACAGTGTGCAGCAACAACACAAGTGGAGTAATAGTTTATTGATCTATTGGAATTCTGCAGCCACTTCTGATTTGATTGATTATCTATTGTCTGCGAATTGCATGTAATAATGATGCTAGGGGTTAATTGTCTTGGAGTGGTTTTGAGACGTTGAACGTTGTAAAAAGGTGCATTATCGTAATTTTCATTCAACTTCGTATTTATGCTACAAAATCGACTTGGAGACTTCTCATTAAGAAGTGTTTAAGGTTGACTGAAGATGGAAGGAAATCACCGAGCTTTCAAGCAGAGGCAATGTGAAGAAGACATATGTGCTTGGGAGATTCGACCTGAGGATGGTTGTTGCTGGTCCGGGCGGTGTCCTTGAAACCTTCTGAATCTAGAGAAAAAGGCAAGATATTTCTACACCTTTCTACTGCTATTATATTTACAATTATTGTGAAATCGAACCGCTTTTTCCTTGCATTGATTTGTCAGTTGGATGTCATGATGGGAGATTTCCCCTTTCTGCTTGTCTCTTCTTGTTTTTGCTTTTATCATTGTCAGTATGTTGGTCGAAAGGATGCGTGTGCCTTCTCCTCTGGGTGTTATGTTTCTCTTGCTCGAGTGATAGACCTTCGTCTGTCGGTTTATGTATTTATTCTTCTCTGCGTTTGAGTTGCAAGTTATTATGTTGATCAAACTAGTATTTTCGATATCATGGAAGTAAGTTTACGATAACTATGAAGCTCCTCCCTAGCACCCAGGTTTGTCTTTTGACGTTTTTTGTTAGCCCCTTCGCAAGTCCCTTTGATAACTATACGCCGGGCGACAGCGCGTGAGAATCTACAAGTGACTCTTCCGCGTGCTGACCTCTCGAGGTCGTGCCGAGACAAATGGTGGGGGTAGAATATGCGACAAACTAGTTAGGCGGTCTAATGTCTTCGACACGCACTAGTGGAATTTGCGAATCTAAGGCAAAGAAGGCCCTTCTAACTTGGATCGGTGTGATAGATCGATCAGCGAGATGACCGCCAAGGCTCCAATCAATATCGAGCTCTGGCGTGATTCGATCTATGGGTTGCGGAATACGTGGAAAATGACCTGGGATTGTTTCGTGTATATCTCCCGATAAGGTCATATAGTGGATGATGAATATAATCGATTCTACGGATGATTTTCTGGCCTAGTCCAGAATTCCCTAGCTTCGTTAGCCACTGTATCTAGTAAAGACAGTTGTTCGATGATGATAGGTGGAAGTGGAGTGGACCTAAATACCAAGGTGCGTAGGCTAGCGTCTATATCGGATTGACCTGTGGATTCGTTGGGCTGTGGGATCTGTGGATCACAACCATATACTCTTGGTTGTTGTGGCCTGTTATGGTCATATGTGGGATCAAGTTCTAATCCCTAGTATCCAGTAGTCGTATGCTTTCTCAACTTCTATGTTTAAAACCAATAGTTGTGCAATCTTCTCAGAATACCTTATAGGCATTCTCGCAACCTGGATTCTTAAGCTGGTATCTATATCTACGAGGGTGTCTCCAAATGGTCAGGAACTAGAGGATCACACCCGAATGTTTGTTCTCTTTCGAGCCCTTCTACAGTCATGTGGATGTTTTCTAGGGTAATCTGTAGTTTGGCTAACTTGACCAAAATGCATGTGCTTGGTTGTCTTCTATGTTTAATCCTCTTAACTGAGAACTGATCAGTTGTAAATCTGTGGTTGTTCGGAATACTTGTATCCTAATATTTTGGTCTATGTCAACTATCGCTATGACAAGGTTTGGTTGTGACACGATTGGCTCAAATATATATTCTCTGGGCTCTTGAGGTCCCGTGATTGTCATACGAAACAAAATGCAATCTAACTGTAATGAAACAAATTCTAACTACATGAAATAAATCTAACTGCATATAACTTTTATTCTTCTAAGAAATATTCTAATAATTTTAAGGAAAGCAAACTATTTTAAGCGTATCTAGAAATAATAACTAAACAATAATTTGAAACAGACAAGATAACCGAGTGTAGTTATTTTCCTGTGCGATTTTGTAGAATTACTCTAAATAAAACAGTTTGTCTAATCTACCGGCAAGATTCTCGATCCTACCTCAGAAGTGAGGAGTGAATCATAGTTTCTCAGAAACTATCAATCCCCACAGCTTCCTTGGAAATGTCGAGAATAGAACGAAATGAAATAAAGTGATTAACTACTCTATTTGATATGAATCTGACTAGAACTTTGAAATTTAAAACTTGGACTCCGTAGAACAGTGGCGAATCCGATGGTGTATGTGATCTCGTCCCCTCAGTATGATCTCCTCGTTCTTTTGTGTTCACGTGGATCCAGAAAAGCGTGTAATGCTAGCACCGATAGGAGTAGATTTTGGGATAAGGACAGCTCAGAATGCAGACCGAGAATGCAAGTAGGAGAGGGATAGCGCAAGAGTACAGAGCTTGGTTTATGCGATTCCTAGCGGGATTTTACTACGAGTCATGCAACATGAAGTGACCAGAACCTGTAACTATCCTATATGAAGAGCAAAACCTGCAACTTTAATGGCTTCCCAAGCTATTCTGTTCCAAAATAAAGACACTGCTCGCACAAGTTGGATATGTGGCTTACCAACAGCTGAATAAAGCTAAACAGGCATACAATGAATTAAACTAGGAACTCCGAGACATAACGAAAGTAAATCTACAGCAAAGAGAAATTCAGAGGCAAACTTCTAACTGGATTGGATGAAGCAACAACACTGCCTGCACAAGATGGGTCTGTGGCTTACTAACAGCTGAACAATACTAACCAAGTATGAAATGAACTATGCTATCAATCCTAAGCAAGCTAACAGACCAAAACACTGAAAATCAGAAGACTCTAACAAGGAAATGGTGGCCAAAAACTCCAGACCAAATTCTTCACCCTTTGCATGTGCACAAACCATGCATTTATAGGAATTCAAACACCCAAGAACCAAAACCAAATTGAACTCCTAAACAATAAACAAAGGAAAAACACTGTTGTAGGGGACCAAAAACATAAATGCATGCTCAAGTCGGCAAGGAAAAGCTGGTGAATCGTGATATTTCACGCGAGTCACGTCAAAAGAGTGTTCTGGAAAACGCGCACAGACCGCGGCCGCTCGAGCGGGCGGCGGTTATAGGGACCGCCACCCGATCGGGTGGCGGTTTCATCACCAAGGTCAAGAGGCTAAGGAAAGAGGGAAAAAGGGGAAAACAAAGGGCACGGGGCTAAGTGGGGCATGCGGGATGTTAACGTGTACTCCGAGGGCTTTTCCGGATCCCGAACACCTCATGAGGAGACTCAGTATCATCATCGGGGCACTTGTTACATCACTGCTCGGCAAAGACAAGACCTACAATTTTGGGTACGTACATATTTCCCCCTCGAGAAGCGTTTTAGCCATGAAGAGGCATAAAGCGGTGGGTCCGAGTATGGCAGTCCCAAATGGGGAGTTAGAAGCTATACCTTGCTCGTCCATGTGTTGAAATGACGCCATCGAAATTCCCGCCGCCGCAAAACGAAAAGAGAACTCAAGTGCGGATAGATGCAATAACTTAGAAGATAAATGCTAAAATAATAGGGAAGGAGAACGTACCATTCGTGCGGGGATAAAACTTACCTCCATCGCCTCCAAACCTGCGAAAAGTCATTTTAAAACGAAACAGAACGATACATATATGAAAGTGGGCCCATTTTCCTATTCATTTGCACGAGTTGATTTGATTGGTTTTGATCTCTGGGACCCATGGTGACAGCTTTCTCGCGAGTAGAGTCAAAACGTTTAGCAGCGAGATCGTGATCATGCCTCCACGTGCGGGGAACGCCGACCTCGGTGATCACAGGTTGGTTTTCTTCAACTTTGTGTTTTTCCCCTTTAAAATTGAAATGTTAAATTCGTCATAATGGGGGGGTTATTTTTGAAAATGTTAGGTTCAAAAGGTCTACCTAGGGGGGGCACCTACTGGGTAGGCTGCATTTTTAGTTTAAATGGTCTATTTTTGCTTTTTTGGGCTTTTTGGGGTTAACAACCCGCGCGGGTTTTCGGACCGCGACCGCCACCCTGGCCAGGGCGGCGAGCATGACCACCGCCCTTAAGGCGGCGGTTACAAAACCGCCCCCTGCTCAGGGCGGTGGTTTTGCACAGAATGCAAAAGAACTTAACTTTTGAGATTGCACTTGTATTTTTATCATTTCTATATGCTTTTATGACTCTCTCGATATTGATTAGATACTAACTTGCCCTGTTTTGTGTGTTTTTGGGTGCATGCAGGTGAGGGAGGAGTATATCAGATGGAGCCGAGAGAGAGAGTGTGACTGGCTCTCCGGGGTGTTGGATGCCCTTTCTCAGGATGAGGAGGATACATTACAGAGGGCTGGTATATTGCGTATATCGCGCATGCCCCATGTCACGCCATCTAGTCACATTCTTTGTGACTTATTCTCATATTGGGATGCAGATCGGAACACTTTCCGATTGCCAGGGGTCCGCGGTGAGTGGACCATCACTTTGGAGGATGTCTACCGTATCCTGGGGGTCCCGATTATCGGGAGGAGACTCACGCTGGAGACGGCAGGGTCCCGAGCACAGATTGCACAGTGGGATGGCTACATGGGGGATGCAGCCATCTCCACGGGGACGAAGAAGGGATTGAGAGTTCGATCGATTCCTTCTTTTCCCATCCCCATATTTCGACAGGCTATCATGGGGATCCTTGCCTCGAGGCTGATCGGGGACAAGGGAGGAGATACTTTATTATACTACTGGGCCCCCATCATTGCACAGATAGAGGGGCATGGCCGGATATATGCCTGGGGCGCAGATATTCTGGGGACCACCTACCATGACTTATACAGGGTGGTCCGTTTGCAGGGACAGTCATTGAGCCACCCGACTCTAGTCATGAGTTGGGTGTATGAGCATTTTATTCCTTATGGCAGAGGGGTAGAGGTGGCAGACCCAGGGGCTGTGAGGGCAGCTAGATGGTCAGATATGTCGGTGCTTAGAGTGCCTCACTGCCCAGCCTTGCCTCCCTTACCACAGCAGATATGGAGGCGACGCCGTACCGGCTTATGGCCGGCATATGGGGCGAGGAGACCCTTACATTGATCTCCTGCTCCACCACAGGGCAGCTTATCGACCACGTGGGATGGGTGGAGGTACACCCTTTTGGCAGAGTTCCTCAGCAGTTCGGCCTTCCATATGCGGGCATGCTTCCCCCATCGACACCAGTTTACAGATCAGTCCGCGAGGCTAGAGGGGGCCTAGAGGCCGTGGTTGGACAGGTGATCACTCCTGGCACTCCTATTGCAGCCGGAGGGTAGTTCGGGGCTAGAGGGAGAGCCGGTGTGCCCCGGGCACCTTTGCTTCAGATTGCTGCGGGTCCCGCTCATACAAGAGCGATGACCCTATAGATATTGACTCCGATTCCGAGGATTTTACGAGAGGGAGGGTCGAGGAGCGGAGACGGATGATAGCGATCCTGAGTGGCATGACACTCAGGACATCATGCAGGCAGAGAGGGCCGAGCAGAGTGCAGAGAGAGAGACTCTAGCTTCAGAGGAGCCACTCTCCCAGGGCCATGGTGGAGAGGATGAGTCCGTTGCGGGGCGTCATGTTGCTCCTACTACAGGAGCAGCCCTCGGTCGGCAAGCAGAAGATCTCGCGTGTGCACTGCCCTAGCGACCCATCTTGGAGGCCCGGTGATCCGAGTAAGTTATCCTTTCTTCCTTTCAATGCTTGTTTAGTTTAGGATTTGTTTTAATTGCTATTTCTCCTTGTGTTTTGATATTGTATCTTTTAGCCTCTTGTCTAGTTTCTAATTCGTTTTTCTTCTTTGTTTGCAGAGACTGTTGACGAGTGGCGGGATCTAATCCGCAGGGTATGCACTGATTCTCTGATGATCCCTATGGATAAGACCCGTGTGGAGCTATCTGTAGATGCTGGGGAGCCTTCAGCAGCTAGTAGGCATACCGACGTCTTCTCTCCCGTTTGGTACGTGGCCAGGATGGTGTCGACTCTCCGTACAGATTTGGCAGGCTATAGGACAGCCGAGCATCTTATGAGGAGCCATTCTCATGGGGAGACCGCGGCTGCCCCTCGGGACCCTGAGCCCTCCGTGCATTCAGAGCGCCGGCATAGCCGGAGCCCTAGGCGAGGGCGCGCACCTTCAGAGGGGTCGCGCAGGGGTTGAGAGGCGACTTGGCCCTGTATGCTTTATACTGTAGATTCTTTTGTATATCACGGGCTCTTTAAGCGTTTTGACCATGCCTAGAGCATGATGGCATTGTATATAAACATTGATTATTTATATATATGCATTCATTTTTGGATCAAAACTTGTCACTGTTGTTTTCCCTTTCTGTTTCCAACTTCCTCGTGTATACTACGATGTATGCTTTATATGCTTTTTTAGAATGTATGCAATGGAGAACAGATGATGTAAATGCTTGCTTTCTTTTTGTGTTTCATGATGCTGATATATGATATTGTAGATATATTGTGATCTTAAATCTTAGCTTCATGAGCAATTTGGATGCCTCATGTTTGTTTTGGCAAAGTGATGAAAATAACCAATTATGATGAATAGATTAACTTACCCCACTCCTAACTCCACGCAACTAGTAAGATGCGAGGGCTCATCACCAAGAGCCAAGAAGGCGCAAGTTATGAAATATGGTGAAATGATAGTGATGAAAGATAGAAAAAGCTTTGGTGGAACCAAATTGAAAACTACAAGCTTACTCCACCCGAATGACTTCATTGTTTCGGATGCAACTTTCTTTTTGCGGTTTATCCGGACTTAGACATGTAGATGGCCACATAGTAGACAAAATCTGGATTTTTAGGATTTTAACTCTCTTGGAATTTTGAACATCTGATTCATTCGTTTTTGACTCAAAGTTTGAATAGTTTGTTTATGACCTTTTAATGTTTGCATTGTCTAGAGGACCCCCTACACTTTGCCCCATGCTACCTGTAAGAAGCATGGGTTTATCACCGTGGGAAAGGCATAGGCAAGTAAGGGCATTTCCATCCTTTCCCAACCCTACGTCACTAGTAAGAGACGCAAGCTCATCACCGAAGGTTGGTGGGGCAAGGAAATGTGTAAAAATAAAATTTTCTGTTTAATCACTTTTTGACTTGTCTTTTTGAGTAAAATGTCAGTATATGCTTATTTCCAAAGAGATGTGTATATGGGATAGATGTGACACCATGAAGCTTCTAGAACAGACCATAGGCAAGACACCTATCCTAAGAAGAAATCAAAGCGAGAACAAACTTGTAGATCTTGGTATGGTTACCGTTAAGACTTCGTCATGTCTGATTTTATTTGATAAAAGATTCTGAAGTGATTGATGATATCGTGAAAATGGAGAGATATGATTAGAAAGTTTTGTGCCAACAACATCATGAGTTTGTAATGAATTACTTTGAGAATAGATTCCTTGATCACAATTTGTGTAAGAACAAGTGGAAAAAATGATCTAAATCTATATGAAGATGCAATGTAGATAGTTATATAAGCGAAAGTAGGCTAATGCTTATGCGTAGAAATGCTTGAGGTGCGAGGGGAATTGACTGTTTCACCAAATTCCTCACCTTCTAGCGTGCATAAGAGGTATGCACCATTTCCATAGTCCTTCATGACTCGGTATGGGCCCAACCATTTGGGCCGAAATTTCCTTCCTTCGCCGGTCTTCTTGTCGATCCGGCTGTCTAGTCTTAGAACTAGATCACCTTCGTATATATCACGTTCATAGACCTTCTTGTTATATTGCCGAAACATTCGGTCAAAGATAAGCTCTATCATGCCGCTGCTCAAAGATCTAACCTAGTTTCATCTAAGCTTTCTAATTGGGAAAGACGTGCTTCTCTGTAAGCGTCTTCATCCGTAATCCTTGTAGTGAAATACGGAGACTCGGGTATTTCGACCTCAAGCTTCGCCCCAAATACTAGCGAGAAAGGAGTTGCTCCCATTGGTGTTCTTATTGAGGTTCGGTGGACCCACAAGGCCAGATATAAATTCAAATGCCAATCTCGCTTGTTTTCTTTCATCGTTTTAAGGAGAATGGCTTTCAGCGTTTTGTTTGTTGCTTCAGCCTGCCCATTGGCTTGGGGATAATACAAGGAAGCCGTATGATGGCTTATTTTAAATTTTTTGCATAGTTCACGAACTTCCTCATTCTTGAAAGAAGTTCCATTATCTGAGATAATGATTTGCGGGATACCGTACCTGCAAATGATTTGATTTAAAATGAACTTAGCGATTACAGAACCAGGTACAGTAGTAAGAGGCATGGCCTCCACCCATTTGGTAAAATATTCAGTGGCCGTGATTATAAAATTATGGCCGTCTGTGGATGAGGGAGAGAACTTCCCTATCAAGTCCAGGCCCCATGTAGAAAAGGGCCATGGAGTTGCGATTGGTTGTAGAGCTTGTGCTGGCATGTGGATCTCGTGGGAGAATTCTTGGCACTTATGACACCTGCGTGCAAACTCTATCGCGTCATGTTCTAGAGTGGGCCAGAAATAGCCCATTCGATGTATTTTTCGAGCGGTGGCATGGCCACTGAAGTGACCTCCACATAGACCGCTGTGGGATTCATGGAGAATCCTCTTGGACTCTTCTGTGTCAACACACCTTAAGAGCATTCCATCGAATGATTTTCGATAGAGCACCTGCTCTATAATGAAATATTTAGCTACGATTATGTGTAACCGCCTTCTTTGTTGCGGTGTAACTACCTCCGGGTATGTATGGTCCATGATATAATTAATGATGTCAGTGTACCAAGGACACTCAGAGATAGTGGGTCGTTTTTCAATGTAGTATACGCATTTATTTGGAAAGTCTAAATCTACTAGATTGCCTCCATCTAATGGGTTTTCGGTAACCAATCCGCGATGATTTGTCCTTTAACCGACTTCTAGTTTACAAATGTTAATTCGAACTCTCCCATTAAGGTTATAAAACGTCCAGCCTTTTTAGACAAAGAACCTTGTGTGAGAAAAGTTCGTAAATGGTCTATTTTTACCATGACCTTCATTTCTTGATTCAAATATAATGTCTTAGGCGTTTAGTGGTAAAGACTATGGCAAGGCATTCTCGTTATGCCTGTGTATAGCGTGTTTCATAGTCGAGCAGTGTTCGGCTAATGAAATAAATCACACGTTCTCTCTTGTTATCATCTTCTTGGGCCAACATACAGGCCAGCGAGACATTGGTAGCTCGCGAATATAGGATTAATGGGCGATCTAGCTTAGGTGGCATTAGCGTAGGTGGTGATAACAAGAAACACTTAACTGTGTTGAAAGCTTCATTGCAGTCTTCGGTCCAATCAATGCTATAGTCTTTCTTGAGTAAATTGTTGATTGGATGAATAGCGAAGCTTAAGTCCGGGATGAATCTTCGGATTGTACCTAGCTTTCCGAGAAATGACCTGATTTCAGATTCGTCCAAAGGTGGGACCATTTCGAGGACAGCCTGAATTTTGGTTGGATCAACATCAATCCCTCATGATGATATGATGTAACCTAGGAGCTTTCCTCCTGTTACACCAAAGACACATTTCTCTGGGTTTAGTGTGACTCCGTGTTCTATTAAACATGAAAGAATGACGCGGAGTACTTTGGGATGGTCACAATGCTTCTTGGCCTTAGCCAACAAGTCATCTACGTAGGATTCCACGATTTTATGAATTAAATCGTGAAATATATAAGTCATAGCCCGCTGGTATGTAGCACCAACGTTTTTGAGACCGAAAGGCATGACAGCATAGCAATAGGTTCCCCAAGGAGTTATGAACGTGGTTTTAGCTTGATCTTGCTCGGATATTCTGATTTGGTTGTATCCTGAGAATCCATCCATGAGAGACAAGAGTTCAAAACCAGCTATTGCATCAACAATAACGTCTATGGATGGTAATGGGAAATCGTCTTTAGGACACGCTTTGTTGATGTCTCGAAATCTATGCAAATGCGTATCTTTCCGTTCTTCTTGAGAACGGGAACGATATTAGATACCCATTGGGAGTAGTCAATTGGCTTGATGAATTGTACCTGAAGGAGTTTTATTACTTCCTCTTTTACCATGAGAGCTACTTTGGGTTTCATGGGTCTTGATTTTTGTTTAATTGGCTTTGCATCTGATCTAGTGACGAGGTTGTGTACCGCAATGTGGGGTGCAACTCCCGTCATCTCCTTGTAATTAAATGTAAATGCCTTCTGATGTTCTTTGAGAACCTGAGTATGTATTTCCACTTCTTCTGGTGTCAACGAAGAACCTAGTTTCAATATTCTTGGTTCATCTTCTGTCCCGATGTTGACATCGATTGTTTCTTCGATTAAAGAGGCGTTACCCTCTTCAAAATCAGGTGGTGCTGGAGGTAAATCTATATCATCCCCATTTCCTATTGCGTATATGTTAGGTTCCATTTGTGAGGAAGATCCGTTACGGGATTTCCGAAGTAGGAAGACGAATGTGGAATCAGGGATAAATCTAGCATGTGATAGGAGAGATGTAGTGCTGCATAGGCATTTAAGTAATCCAAAGTAGCCGCATCATTTCCAACATGGTCTAGGATGGTAGATTCACTTCCGCTTGAAAGAGGATTTGTCATTGTTTTTATCAATGGTTCATCACGAATGGATACTGTGAAGTGAGTATCTTCTAGCTCATTTCTTGGAGTAAAACGTGATGCTGAGGTTGCTATTGAATCGGCGAGAAGATTTTTCTCTCACGGGATCGCTTCAATGGATATGAAGTTAAACGCCTTGCTTAAATCTAATACAAGCATTTTTGTAGAGTTGTAAATGTTTGGCTTTAGTTTCATATACTTCAGAAACTTGGTTTGTTACTAATTGTGAGTCTCCCAAGACTCTGATGTTATTAATACCAATTCTTCTAGCTAAGGTGAGGCCAAGGAGGAGGGCTTCGTACTCAGCGCCATTGTTTGTGCATTCAAAGTTTAACTTAAAAGAGAATGGGAGGACCTTCTCCTCGGGCGAAGTAAGAATTATACCTGCCCCCGCTCCATAACGACATTTAGCTCCATCGAAATGGAGAGTCCAATACTTAGCCGAGAGTGTAGATGTTGGGGCATCTGCTGCGTTTGCACACTCTACTTCTACCATACAAAGATCCTCTCATCGGCAAGGAACCAACACCTAGGAAAATCCCATGCCTACTTTGAATCGAATGGTAAGAACATTGGTGAATCTTGTTCTATTAACTCAACGATTTTAACAAAGAGTCCCTAATGATACTGTTTCTTTAGTTTTACCTTTAGGGGTTGGAATTGTTTTGGCTATCTTTGGTAGTTTCAAGATCCATCGTAGGTATCAAATTTTCCTCTGGCTTTGGGTCAGAGGGTTTATTAAGTTGGTTTGTTGGCAGTTCAAATTCTGAGTGCACCCCTGGTCTTTTCTTTAAATCAGCTAGGTGCAAATCGTAAGGTTTTGGATCACCTTTGGCTACAAATACCTTTCCCAGATGCAATAATCTTACTTCTTGAAATAGCGTGGAACGGATTGCCTTCATTCGATGTATCCAAGGTCGGCCGAGGATCATATTATAGTTAGTTTCCCGATCTATAATATAAAACTCGGTCAAGATGGTTTTGGGCCCTAAGGTGACCGGCAGTATTATAGTTCCTATCGAAGTGGCTTTAAGGCTATCATAGCCTCTCAAGGTATTTCGTGTAGTGGAACAATTTGTTTCTCCATATCCAAGTTTTTGGAGGAAATAGAAAGGGACTATGTTAATCATGCCCCCATCACAACCATTGCCCGTTTACATAGTTATTATAAACCCCACTTGCAAGTGTAAGGTCAATCACCTCGGCGTGCGATCTCAGCATCTGTGGGCATTTTACTTATTTCGAAAATGAATTCGACATCCTTGTCTGGCTGCCCCAGAGGGTGGATATCAAAATCTACGTGATTTACTTGTGTTTCGGGAGGTGGAGTGATGTTAATTAGATGGCCTAGACCTAATGCTTCTAAAAGAGCAGCTCTGTGAGGGGGAGAGTTCTTTAGTAAGTCCAAAAATGAAATGTGTGAAAAGGTCTTTGTTAGGTCACTAATTAAATCATAGGCACCGATGGGTTTTTCAACTATTTGCTGACTCTTATCTGTCTCTGGCAGATGACTTGGGCTTGGTTGAGAGAAATACTCTCGTGTTCTTGTTATAGCTTCGATAGGTAGTTCAACATCTAATTCTACCAAACTGACTATCTTAGGTCTTGGTTGAGCTCCCAACTGTGGCGCGACTGACGGATTTAATGAAGTCGAGGCTTCATGGTCATTGTTTCCCGTCACTACACCTTTGTTTGTTCTGGTTGGATTCAGCCTATTGCTGTCATGATTTGGGAGCGGATCATTAAAGATCTTGAGGGGAGCATTCTGAGGAGAAACTACCCCTGTGAGAGTATTTGGTGATGATGAGATGGGATCTGCCAAGAACAGGTCTGTGAAGAACTGTCTTTGTTCTTCTGGCAAACGTTGCATAAATTTATTGTAGTCACGACACGTTCTAGTGTCGTGACCATGAATTTTATGGAAACCACAATAAGAATTGGGGTTATAATTCCTGTTTTGTTGGTTTGGTGTGTATTGTGGCCTAAAATTCTGATCAAACTATTGCCTATTAGGACCAAAGTTTTGGAATTGTTGTTTTTGGTTTTGACTTTGGTTTTGGTAACCAAATGAGTTTTGGCTTGGCCCTTGTATGGGATTTTTCTGTTGTTGTTGTTGTTGTTGTGATGGTTAAAATCCACCGTATTGACCGCTGGGGTAAAGTTGTTGTTTCAATTTTGGTTGTTTGTTTGTGACGGAGTATTAACGACATTTACCCTCTTGAGCTGGTCGATTACCCCATCCGTTGTTACCCCACGATTTTTGTTAAGGATTTTGGGTCCTTGATTGACATTGGTGGTAGTTGTAGTATTTTGAGTGGAGGTGATTAATCTCCCATTTGCTCCATATGTCTTACGACCACTATCTATCGCTTGCTTGATCTATTTGCAGAGTGCTCTCAAGTACTTAATCATAAGTCCTTAGTGGGAACTTCTCGACTTCTTCTTTCACTTCTCTCTGTGAGAGAATGAAGGAATAAATCACATAGTTCCATCTCGATCCATGTTTGGAGCACTTGCTAAAGAGTAAAGAAATGTAAGCCACCTTTGGATGAAATGGGCGCATGCATTCATTCTGCTCTTTGTTTGATGTGCAAGAATTCCCGATTCCTGTTCTTAGCGGTTTTGTTCATGTCGAAGGCTTTGATGAACTCTGACACGAGTTGTTTAAATGAATGTATGGAAGCCTCAGGTATTCTATAATACCAATCGAGAGCAATGCCCTCCAGTGTTTTGGGGAATATTTTAGCAACAACCCCATCCCAAGGAGTAATTCTCGTATGGGCTGTAGCGTAAGCTTTGATATGTGCGTTTGGATCTCCCTCACCCTTGAACTTAGGCAAATCAGGGAGAGGTCTTGGAAGCATGACACTTCGTATGGTGAAATCTAAGGGTTCCTTTAGGTATTCTGAATAAGTCCCTATCGCATAGCTTTCGACCATCGATGGTGTTTGCTGAGGGAGTAGTGGTGGGATAGGTTGTTGATACGGTGCAGTGTACGCGTTGGCAGGGGCATAGGGAGGTCCCTGCGTTTGAGAAAACATGCCGGGAGAGGAGAACATATCTCCTTGTGGTGATTTAGAGTATATGTTTAAGTAGGACGGGGTATTGTCAAGGAATAGACTGTTCGACACTAGACCGGGAGGAATAGTGTTAGAGATGATAGGCCTTGTTGGCGTTTGTTGTGGATATTGAGGAGGCATGCCTAACGTGCCTACTCCCGTAAGGAGATCTACCTGACCAGAGTGGTATGGAGGATTGGAACTTCCTGTTTGTATGAACGGAGAATTTTGACTTGCTTGAGCCAGTTCTAACCCTCTCACTCTTTCTACTAACGTTGAAATGACTTCATTTGGTGAAGTCACGGTACTTTTCCTGAGCGGCGTTTGTTGTATACCTTGGTGTTGTAAAGGTACGTGATATCTTGTCATAAATTGATCGCTATCTTGCCAAGTTTCTCCCAGAATATTTCCTGTATGCAGTGGCATAGAGGTATTTTCTTGAAAAGAGATTTCAGGTTGTATTTGTAAACCTCCTATAGATGGGTACATTCCCCGGGAGCGTTGTTCACTCCTAGGATAACGTGTTGGCTGTCCATCATCTAAGACCAGGTATGGATCTGATTGCCTACTAATTTGTGGTCTGAGTATCATTTGAGGAGACGAACTAGATTCTCCGGTAGAACGTCATATTGTTTGAACCTGAAGGTTCTGTTTGTTGAGTTCGAGGGGGTTGATCCAACTCCTCAGTTTGAAAAGATGAACTATATCTAATTCTTGGGGTTTGTGTTGACAACTGATTAGTTGAATAGTTGTCACCCCATACCGAGAGCGAGGGTGATGATTGCCTATTCTGTTGGGCGTAGTATGCCTCAAGACCCAGGAGGGGTCTGCCATATGCATCGAATCCCGACATATTCGGGGGGTATATGAATACCCGCAGAATAATGGAAAGGAGCGAAGGTGAAAGAGAGAAGATGAAACTTCTCAAAGAGAAGGTGAAACAATTGTTTGTTTCACGTCGGGTTCACAAATTTTGTATGCCGGAAAAGTGACAGGCGAGCATGAGAATCTACAAGTGACTCTTCCGCGTACCCGACCTCTCGAGGTCATTCCGAGACAGCCGGTGGGGGGTAGAATATACAGACAAACTAGTTAGGCAGTCTAATGTCTTCGACACGCACTAGTGGAATTTGCGAATCTAAGGCAAAGAAGGCCCTTCTAACTTAGACTGGTGTGATAGATCAATTAGCAAGGATGACCGCTCGAAGGCTCCAATCAATATCGAGCTCTGGTGTGATTCGATCTATGGGTTGCGAATATGTGGAAAATGACCTCGGGATTGTTTCGTGTATATCTCCGATAAGGTCATATAGTGGATGATGAATATAATCAATTCTATGGATGATTTTCGGCCTAGTCCGAATTCCCTAGCTTCGTTAACATTGTATCTAGTAAAGACAGGTTGTTCGATGATGATAGGTGGAAGTGGAGTGGACCTAAATACCAAGGTGTGTAGGCTAGTGTCTATATCGGATTGACATGTGGATTCGTTGGGGCATGTGGGATCACATGGATCACAACCATATGCTCTTGGTTGTTGCAGCCTCGTTATGGTCATACGCGGGATCGAGTTCTAATCCCTAGTATCCAGAGTCGTATGCTTTCTCAAACCTTCTATGTTTAAAACCAATAGTTGTGCAATCTTCTCGAATACCTTACAGGCATTCTCACAACCTAGATTCTAAAGTGGTATCTATATCTACGAGGGTGTCTCTCAGTCATTCATGTGGAACTAGAGGATCACACCTAAATTTTTGTTCTCTTTTGAGCCATTCTACGAGTCATGTGGATGTTTTCTAAGGTAATCAGTAGTTTGGTTGACTTGACCAAAACGCATGTGCTTGGTCGTCTTCTATGTTTAATCCTCTTAACCGAGCCGATCGGTTGTAAATGCATGGTTGTTCGGAATACTTGTATCCTAAGATTTTGGTCTATGTCAACTATCGCTGTGACGAGGTTTGGTTGTGGCACGATTGGCTCAAATATATATTCTCTGGGCTCTTGAGGTCCCGTGATTGTCATACGAAACAAAATGCAATCTAACTGTAATGAAACAAATTCTAACTACATGAAATAAATCTAACTGCATATAACTTTTATTCTTCTAAGAAATATTCTAATAATTTTAAGGAAAGCAAACTATTTTAAGCGTATCTAGAAATAATAACTAAACAATAATTTGAAACAGACAAGATAACCGAGTGTAGTTATTTGCCTGTGCGATTTTGTAGAATTACTCTAAATAAAACAGTTTGTCTAATCTACCGGCAAGATTCTCGATCCTACCTCAGAAGTGAGGAGTGAATCATAGTTTCTCGATTATTTGTTTTCTCCTTATAGGGCCAAGGGCCACTCTCTTACGATTGCTATACTTTCGTTGCTTTTACTCCTAACTCGAAGTACAAGGTCTTCTCCTTCTTCGATTGGCATGATGAAGACTTTATTATAACTTGATGTGTTCATAGTGTTTAGAGGTTTGAACCAATTCTTGTAATAAAGTGCTTCCTTTTCATGGTATTGTTAGATAATAGTTATGGTGGTTTTGTGTAGCCTTATCTTGCACAGCTTCTCGTGAACTTACTCTTGTAGAAAATTTATTACATGATGGATTTTGCGTGTAGATGAGGGATAGATTTGTAGACTTTTGTCATCAACCTCGCTTGAGAAGTTTCTTTGCTCGAAACCTTTTTTATGTTGTTCAACTATTGTTAACGTCCAAAGGTGGAAAGTTTAAAAGAGGATTAATGTCTTAGTATAAAGTATTGTGGACTTTGTCTTCTCGAACTTTGGAAACCTTGTATTGTTTGACCATCTTTGAAATTGTAAGAAAATTTGGTTATTGTTGTTGAGTGACTTTTTGGAGTATCGTATTTTAAGAATTAATGTAATCTTGTTTTGTTCTTGTAAATGAGTGTTGCTATAACCTTGCCTTGAGAATAAATTTTGAGTTAAACCTTGATATGACTTAGTAATAAAGTGTATTAAGTAAACTAACATGGGATTGTTTAATACTTACGGAAGTTAAATTAAAGTTGTATTCAAATAAAGTAATGTAGGGGTCACCAACTTGAGAGCAAGAAATTCTTTAAGTAATCAAGTGAACATTATTCCTTTTATGGTGAAATTTGTAAAATGACCCTAAGGTGAAATGAACTCATTAGTTGTTTGAAGATGATAAGATTTAATATGATAGAGAAAACAAATCGAGACCTCACCATCTTTCTCACCACCATTTGGAAAGTAAATTTTTACTCCTTGTTAATACTTTTAGCGAATCCTAAGTAAAGTTGTTGATAATTTTGATTAAGAGCCCTAGCTTCAATTAAATACTAGCAATAACTAATGAGTCCTAAAGATGTTTCATCTCGACCTTCTCCCTCTAACCCTTTTCAAGGCACCTTGTATCTCTTCTCTTAAGTGTGTTGAACTTAAAACCATGTTGTCTTATGGGCAACAATGAATCTTAGTAGTGTTAGTGATGAGCAAATGGCCTTGTGGAAATTAAAAACTCCTTTTTCTTGATAAACGAATTAAGCAAATAAATGTCATAATAGAGAAGATTTAAAGATAATTACTCGTGTCAAAAGAATAAACTTGGCTTGCAAGTTGAATTATACGAATCATATCTTGAGCCTCCTTGAAAACGTAAGCTAAGAATTGCAAGATGTCCTTTTAAAATAAATAACCCTCAAGAATATCTCATTGTGGTTGGCCCTAACTGTAAGTGTGTTCTGTGATTGGACTTCTATGTTGTCTTGTCAAAAGAAAAAAATGTATTGTCCTTGATAGGTGTGAACGTTTCCGTGCTGCCCTTATGGCCATCCTTGTATCAAGTTGTTCACAGTGTTAGTTGTATCCTTGGTGATGACATGTTGCGTCATGTTATGTGTCGAGCAAGTCAAAAAAATTATCCTGTCTTTTACTGTGTTGTTCGTGTGTGTGGATTTTCGGTCATTAGCATACCACACTATAAGAAATGGCTCTAGGGTACATCTACATATAAAGAGTTGTATGGAATATGATTGAGCATCAATCTCCTCCTATTTTTTTAGTTCCTAATGTCGGAGTTGGGAGTGATTTGACTCTTGGTCGAAGGATGTGCCATGTAAGGATCTATAATACCTACAATTTCTATACTACATAAAAATAAGGCTTTTCTAGATATGGTTGATGACCAATAAAATTTAGTAGGTCTTTTAATTAAAGGAGGATAAATTTACACTAAGCATAGGAGTTGAGCACACTAATTAAATAGGAGGCCTAATGAAATGCATAATTGGAAGAAATGCTATAAAAATTTATTCTAGAATGCTTTAGGAAATAAGGAAAGAACATCTTTTCATCAAGTAGTCTTGTGGAAATTTTTACAAGCTTGATGAACTACGTTCATGAGCTATAAGATATTGTTTAAAAATTAGTCATCAAATACATAAATATAATGATTCTAAATGACACATATATAAATGAGAAATAATTATCTAATAATTTTTATATTAGCATATATGATGAGGATACACGCAAAGCCTATGAAATAAAAGATAATTTTTAAGTATTTTAAGTAATACTTTTAACATTAAGGATTGATAAAAGGAGTTGTTTGCAGAAAATGGGCTTTCAATAACCAATTGAAGTTGTAGAAAATAATTGACGAAAATACAAAACAAGTAGTGAAATGAGTATGATGAAATAGTGGAAAACCTCATCGAGTACTTTACTCAAAAATCGATAAACAATTCTTACACATTCCAATGCAAAGTAGATGGACAAGGCGCAAACCTCGGTTTTTGAATTTTTTATTTTTTTTGGATCTATATACTGTAGAATCCTGTATGTGGGTGAAAATTAATTACGCCTAAGGCGTTCCCTCTATGGTAAAGGCCCTACGAATGTTTCTAGGACTGTGTTAAATTTGGTGGTTTGATGTTTGTGTGTTTCCTCCTATTTTAGCTTTTCTTTAATATTTTTAATAATTAACAATTTTAGCTTTTGTTTTTCATCAACAATGGTTTTAGCTTTTATTTTTAATTAACATTTTTAGATTTTAATAAATTTTGTTGTGTTTTTCCTCCCTATTTTAGCTTTTCTCTACTATTTTTAATAATTTTGTTTTTAATAATTAACAATTTTAGCTTTTGTTTTGATTAACACAATTTTAGCATTTTTTAAATTAACAATTTTAGATTTTAATAATTTTTGTTGTGTTTTTACTCCTATTTTAACTTTTCTCTACTATTTTTAATAATTTTGTTTTTAATAATTAACAATTTTAG
This sequence comes from Taxus wallichiana var. yunnanensis, assembly GCA_018340775.1. Classification (NCBI taxonomy): domain Eukaryota; kingdom Viridiplantae; phylum Streptophyta; class Pinopsida; order Cupressales; family Taxaceae; genus Taxus; species Taxus wallichiana. Next base: position 77,277,751 of record CM031241.1, on the reverse strand, counting down.
CTTTTTTAAAAAGTACCAACAGCTTTAGCTTTTGTTTTTAATTAACATTTTTAGATTTTAATAAATTTTGTTGTGTTTTTCCTCCTATTTTAGCTAAATAATAGGTTTATGTAAAGCATGTAGCATTGAATGGATTTATATAGGCCATGCTACAATGTTTAATTTTGAGGTATTTTTACGGATAAGTTTTGGTTTCTTATTAAGGTTTTGCTTTTATTTGGTTAGGGGAGTGGGGGAGGGGTGTTTTGATCATTGGACCATTTGTTCTACAAGTTTTGAATACAAAGGATTTCACTGCAGAGGGATACCCCACACCTCTGAATTTCAAAAGTGTAAAACAATCCACTCGTTTGAGTAATCTCTCAATAGATTAAATCGTATAAACCAAGGAAAAATCCAAATATCTTGTGCGGAAAAATAGAAATAAAAAATCAGACTAAGGCATGCCATAATGGAGTTCTCATCAAATCATAAAATGAAATAGTACCTTCAAATAACACAAAAATGAGTTCTAAAGTCGACCATATAACTTGTCACAACATCCAAGTCTATATTCCATTCATAGTAAACTTCATGAATAGAAAATACCTATACTAATTGGTAATTTTGATTTCTAAATAAAGGAATCGGTCCCATAACAAGCAATAATGTCTTATGTTTACCAACTTCTAGCCACAATCATCTCCAAAATTTTAAAACAACTGATATGCACCAAAAATTTGAAGTCTTTTCTCTGTTAAAATACCATAACTATCAAGTTCAATGTTTTCCTCGACATCAAGTATTTAATAAAAAGATACAACAGCCATCAAATAACTCCGTTGAAACCCATCTAACACATCAGCTAATAACCATCGAGTATAATTACACAAGAATATTAAGAACTGAAAATTAGAATACAACTTCATAAAGTAGTTAAGGGCTATATATAGAACTCAATTAATAGGTCCATTTTATACGAAGAATCATTCTATTATTAGGTCATACCTCATAAGATCATAAATCACACCAACACATAAGTCAATTACTCGCTAATGTATTCCCCTAAAATCGCACCCTAGCATTTTCAAGGTAATTGAATAACTTTGTGGAGCTATGAATTTAATATCAATTTTAGCATGTTGATAATACGAATCATCGGTATGGTCGTGCAATAAATCGGGACTCCAATGATGCTAGTGTCCAACCATGAGTATGGTGAAGTTCATGTCCAATATTACTTGATGGATACTTGAGTAGGTTTCGATAATTGCTTTTTTGTAAAGATTCAATGGATCCAAATTGAGGATATAGTTGAACCACATGTTTCAATCCCTCCCAAACTCTGAGTCTATAGTTATACTATTTAATTAGAAATATTTCTACCATTATTATATCTTGTATGCTTAAGTGTAATTATTTTAAAGTAAAAATATCAAAACTAAATGTGGACAAATTATGTGTCTCCTTCATTTTATTATGTTGGGATTAGTTATAATATATTCAAACAGCTTCTAAGATAGTTCATAACTGATTACATTTAGAGAACTACCAACTAAAATGTGTGTATAAATATATTTATTATATTCAATAGTATTAGACTATTAGTGAAGGGTTTCAGAAGGGAATTTGATTATTTATTCTATAGTAAGGATCGTAGAGAGTCCCTCAACTAGTGTATTTTCACTGCAGAGGGATACCCCACACATCTGAATTTCAAAAGTGTAAAATAGTCCACTGGTTTGAGTAATCTCTCAATAGATTAAATCATATCAACCAAGGAAAAATCCAGATATCTTGTGCAGAAAAATTGAAATAAAAAGCAGACTAAGACAGGCCATAATGGAGTTCTCATCAAATCATAAAATGAAACAGTACCTTCAGATAACACAAAACTGAGTTCTAAAGTCAGACCATATCACTTGTCACAACATCCAAGTCTATATTCCAGTCATAGTACACTTCAAGAAGAGAAAATACCTATACTAATTGGTAATTTTGATTCTTAAATAAATGAATCACATACCATAACTAGCGATAATGGCTCATGTTTATGAACTTCTAGCCACAACCATCTCCCAATTTTTGAAACAAATTATATGCACCAAATTTTTCAAGTCTTTTCTCGGTTAAAATCCCATAACTATCAAGTACAATGTTTGCCTTGACATCAAGTATTTAATAAAAATATACAACAACCATCAAATAACTCATTTTAAACCCATCTAGCACATCAACTAACAACCATCCAAAGACATTTACACAAGAATATTAAGAACTAAAATATTAGAACACAACTTCATAAATGAGTTAAGGGCTATATATAGACCTCAATTAATAGGTCCATTTTATACGAAGAATCATTTTATAATTAGGGCATACCTCATAAGATCATAAATCACACCAACACATAAGTCAAGTACTAGTAATGCAATGCCCTCTAATACTACACCCTATAGCATTTTCAAGGTAATTGAATTACTTTGTGGAGATATGAATTTAATATCGGTTTTAGCACGTTGATAATGAAAACCATCATTATGGTCAAGCAATAAATCGGACTCCAACGATGTTAATGTCCAACCATTAGTATGATGAAGTTAATGTCCAAGATTACTTGATGGATATTGAAGTACGTTTAGATAAGTCCTTTTTGGTAAATATTCAACGGATCCAAATTGAGGATGTAGTTGAACAATGATTTCAAGCCCCTCTCAAACTCTAGAGTCTATAGTAATACTATATAATTAGAAATATTTCTCCCATTATTATATATTATGCTTAGGTTTAATTATTTTACATTAAAAATATCAAAAACTAAATGGGGAAATATTATTTTTGAGAGAAACCTTTGTGCAATTTCTTCTAAACCATAATAAAAAATACAGTTTATTATCTTCTTATGTATGGCCTCTACTAATATACAGTTTTTAATAACTCTTTATAATCTTTTTGGTTTTGTTGTATTATAACTAAGAATGAAATTGAAAATATAGATTAATATTAATGGAGGAGTCCCTCCTTTTGAATTCGCAGATACATTTAGTTTTATTAACTTCCTATTTCATTTTTTTGTAGGATATTTTTGAATCTCTTTCTTTGGTTGTAAAGAAAAGAGTGTTATCTCTAGACAAACTTCGGTGGGTTTCAATACTTTGATTGAAGTATTTATTCAATTTTTCTTTTTATTGCATGTTATGGACTAACAATTTATTGTAGAGAGTTTTCATGTTATTTGGTTTGGATTGTTCTATATATATTTGTAGTTGGCTCAAATAATTTTTTCAAGTGACATGTGGGGGCACGTGCCTTCGTCAATCACACACATTATCGACTATACAATAAATGTTTTTCTAACAAAACACCAACCGAAAACCGATGCGTAACTAACACGATAAACCCGAATTAAATACATACAACATCAACTATAAAATAAATTAACTATCGAAAATGATATCAAATGTATTCATGTACAAATTGCTAACAAGTTTGAAATGTAAAACAACCTTAAAATTAAGTGGCCCCTCTATATTTCTACACTTACAAAATCAATCACACTGTTATCAACATCAACTACAAAAGTAATAATTATACCTCTAAAACAAATAACACATACCATTCGCGTTCACATTGCATGAAACAAATGTAGTTTCTAGTTTTAGTTTATATGACGTTGACTTGTAGTTTTGGAGGGAATACAATTAAACACACTTGATTGTATAATTGTGAGTTACAAAAGAACGCAAATTGATTGAAGAGTAAATCGGCAGAGAACATGTGGTAACATAGGAATCATTGATTGCGATGATGATCAAACATCTTAGTTTTGAGGAACTTGCTAGAAGATAATATATTCATAGCTTTTTATATGTAGAGTCAAATCTATAGTTGAAAAATAATATGGTGATATGGAGTGAATGAGATATGTAATAGTTAGAGTTGGTTGTTGGATTTCGTTATTTGATTTTGGAAAAACTTTGTGAGCATATGTGTGAACTATTATATATTTTTATTTTATATTATTTTTTTTTAAATTAGTATTTAATTTTTGTAGTTTTTTTTTTTATAATAAGGTTTTTGAGATGTATTTACTATGTTTCATGTAAGATTTTCGAGCTAAAAAGTAACAAAATGTGTTAGTATAGATAGATTTTTTATCTTTGATATAGAACTTGACTAAGAGAAAGGTAAAAGAATCTTATAATCATATATTTTATGACTAACAAAGAGTGGAGACCATTCAAAAGATGAAAAACACACCAACAATGTCTAACTCAAATCAACAAATGGATAGTTCACAAACATCCAATAATCATGCAATATAATGACTATTAAATGTTTAGAGGACATCAAGATGTGTCCACGTATATAAAAAAATTTGTGTCTCATTTTATATTTTTCTTTAGCAATTTAGGAACGAGAATATTTTCTTGTTTTGTTTACCTACAACTTTATTTATTTGCAGAAAATATGTAGTAAGTGACCAAGGATTTAAAATTCAGGCATATTATTCTTTTATTAACATATGAAAATTCTAAATTTGGAGAAGAAAGACTAATAATACAATTTTAATTTTCATATATACTATGTTTGAATATTCAATTTAATGGATAGAAATTATCTTTTGCATAATTACGGGTATAATTGAAAAATATATATTTGAGCTAAAAAAATTGTTATAAATGTGAGTTTTTCAGATATACATACATACACACACACACACACACACACACACACACACACACACACACAGATATATATATATATATATATTTTTTCGAAACATTTTTTTCATCATTTAAAAATTCAGAAAATGTGGTTAGTTTACACGTAACTCATAGATACCAAGGATTATAAGATAATTCCACCAAAGCCACAACTGTTATATATTTGTTTGTATTTAAGTAATAACTGCATACAAAAATGTTATCCAATTGTGACTAAACAAAATTCACTGAGTGCAAAAATTTGATGCAGTGACCTTTTGGAGGCCACAACTACATACCCACAAATATGTAATACATTTCCAATACTACCTATACCATATTGATAAGATAAATAATAAAATAATTTAACAACCCACGCTTGGCTGCAGATACATATGCCTTGCATTGCTGCCCGCAAATATTACCTATACACTACCTATACCGTAGGGTGATATTTTTAATTTTAATACATGAATATTTTAAATCCTAATGGCCGTAAAGGGGATTCTTAGCTTTTTATCCATTGTATGATAGACATTTTCCCGCATCAAATGAATTCGAAATCAGTAGCTACAACCAAATAAAAAATACAGGATGGAAATAGTAGTAAGAATAATGATCTGTTTTATATCAAAACATGAGCGATTTTACAAAGAAAGCACAATCGTCGTGGTTAAATATGATTCGCAATCACCATCTACACGTCGATCGTGCCTTAAGAGTGCACAATTAAACTTGACGGACAGTTGTCTTCTGATTAAACTTTTTAACATTTGTATTTGAAAAGGGTTTATGTCTCTAAAGGTACGGCTATAAGAGTTCTTCAACCGTTTTATTATTATAGTTTTTATATTTTTAGTATAAGTTTATGTGTGTGTGTCTATATATATATATATATATATATATAATAGTTTTTAAAAAGGAGAATAATTTTGAGGAATTTATAATGAATTGTGTAAAAGAATGACGTTTTGGAATCCCTAAAACATTAATAAGGCAATACAATTTGTATATATAAGATAATTACGATTATATTTATGTTTCACCATTAAACGAGATTTGAGGCTATAAGTTGTAAGGAACATTTTTATATTTGTGAAAAATATGTATATCACACTATTACTTTTTATTTATTTATAAAATTCATATTATATCATCGTTATATGCTCTTTAATTATTCTCATTCTATTATACAATTATATATATATATATATATATATATATATATATATATATATATATATATATATATATATATATATATATATATATATACATATATGTACAAGTAGTTTGCACACTATAATTTCTATTTTCTCGTATTGTATTTTTCTTCAAACCCGATAACATATATAGAGGAAATGGCATTCCTATAAAATAGGAAACTAATTTAACAACAATCCTTATTTATGTAGTATTGTTTATAACAATAATACATTTAATCATCTTACTAATAACCTACTAACTTACAATTAACTATCACATTAATTAATTACTCATTTAACGTGACTAATTAGTTCGACAATTATAAATATAATAACTTATTAATGTTCACAATAATGAATTCCTAACATTCAATCCATTGTTATGAACATTATTAATTCTCAATATTCACCCCCTTAATGTGAACACGGGAAGAACCATATTTCAAGAAGTTGACCCACCTTCAAAGTGCTACTTACACTTGTGTACAAAATCCATTGATTATTTCTTTACTCTCGTAAAGGCGTGGTGTTGAGCTGAATTATGCAGAATGCTCCTTCTTCTTTGGGCTCCTGTGGGACTTTCTCTTCCTCCCTAGGCGCCCGAATTTTGAATCTCCAAGATCCACAAGCTTCACACTAGCTGGATAACCATCCCTTAAGTCTACCTCGAAATATTCTCCTGCTCCCCAAAAGTGAGTCTTCTAAAAACATGAATCTTCCCCAAATTCTGGAAAGGGGTTTATTCAACACACAACACAGTGAAATAACATGAACTCTGAAAACACACACTAAAAATGTCACCAAAGCATTTCACGGCCTTGTCGTTTTGCGTGTGAAGAAAGGTCGTTGATCACTCTCTAACCTCGCCTTGTCCTCCATCCTCCTCCTCTGTGATGCTTCTAGCTCAACGGAATGTGAACATGAAGCTTATATTGAACGTCATGTTCTAGTCATAATGCATTCGTAAGGATTTATTTTCGACACTTTTGAGATTTTGGACACAAAGAATACAACCATAACAAGACAAGAAAAAACCTAAAATCACCTATTTGACTTTTATGATACTTAGAGAATGGGCTACTAAGAAACAATAAATACTTAGAGAAAATCTAACTAGAATCTACACCACATAAATAATAGATCCTAATAACAATTAACATCATACTTTGCTCTTGACTATAAGGAAAGTTTGAGAAAAATAGACCTCACGGCAACCAATTTAGATTGCTTGGCATGATTCAGTTTCTTTGTTTTACAATGTGATAATGTGGCAATGAGAGATTCCAAATGTATGTGTTTCCACCAATGCATGTGAATTTCACATATACGTTGTGTTTTTGTTGGCTTGCTCGATTAAAATAAAATACTTGACTTGTAAATCTTGGGCTAATCACGATGGATTTTGGATCAGTGAAATGCATGAGGTGATTCACAAAGCTCGAATAAATCTAATAGAATTATCTTGTATGTAACATCACCACCATATTGTAGATGCTCACAATGTGGATTGATTCAAGACCGTAGAAGAAGAATGGTTGGATGATATGTCCATGGAAGATTATTGATCCATAAAGCCCCGAGTTTTGGCATTTCCTTTACTACATGAAGGTAGTTTTGTATTCTTTGATTTTCGTAAATCCGTGATCCGGGTTTTCTTATAATTTATACAACTTTTAACTAATATATCTTCCTATAAAACCATTAAATTTAAAAGCATCCGAAGTTGTCAAAATAGAAAAATGATTTTTTCTTTAGATGGGTTTTACCATATATTTTCAAACTTTTTTTTACATATAATGCTCAAAAAACTGACTTTAACACCGATTAAACTCTACTTTCCACAAATTAAATACCTGCACTATAGTGTAATGGGATTTTGAATTTATTTATAGGAATTTTACGTCATGTTCCCATGCTTATTTTGTCTCTTGTTAAACATCACATCTACAATACCTCTCATACTGTATCTTTTATTCGAAGTAGTTGTTGTAGTAGTTAAGACATTTAAATTTCCCTTTACCGCTTTTCCACTTATTTTTTGCAAGCTACATTTTTTTCATTCTTCCTCTACGTGAAATTACATATCCCAATGTATCTCTTGGGTGCCATGGTTGAAGGATTTCATTGTAAAATGTTTTCGTGAAAATTTATTTCAATTGTAATTGTAATGCCCTGTTCTACGTTACACCTGTTCATCCTTCGGCGATCGAGTGCTAAGCATGGAACGTCATTGTGCCTTCGTCGAACATTGGTGGGATTCACCTTGGTCACAAGGAATACTCAATCATCTCCCTCTTCATCGTGTTGCTGGTGTCGTGTTGTTGTTGTCGTTACTGGCCCTTGCAACGCTTGTTACGATTTCCTTGTTAAAGGAAAATCATGTTCTCTTTTACCGTACTTGTTTGTCGGCCCTTATTAATAGGATTAATAATTATTATTATTATTAGGTTATAAAATAATAATAATAGTATTATTATTTTAGTTGTCGAATAACAATTACTATTATTATTATTTATTTATTTATTGTGTCGATTTCAGGAATATTATTAATTACCTGTAAGTTACCTTGTTTATTTATTTTTTTTTAATGGCCACTCTCGAAGACTGAACCCCGATTCACGCATGAGGAGGACCCTTTTCATGGGTGATGCCATTACTTAGGAAGTGGTGTTCGTTCTTAGCGTTTAACATTTTTTTTGTGGCCGTCCAAATCTATTTGTGTGCGGTGTATACATACTTTCCTTTTCGTTAGTGTTTTGGTTGTATGGGGGCATCCACCCACCCCAACTAATTTGTTTACCCTTGCTGGCCACGTACACTTGTTTCCTTTTGTTGAAAACCTGGCCTTTAATTAGGCGTGGAGGAAGAGCACTTACCACTCATTCTTTTTTTAGCAAGGCGTGTTGGTCTTTCCTTTGGTTTGAATGCCAAGTGGGGGCGTTCACCGCCTTCTTTCTAAATGACCTTTCAACCACTTCAGACCTGTATCTTTTATGACCTGCTCTACTTTTTGTTGACTTCCTCATGCCTTTGTCTGCCGCGTCTTGGGGGAAGGAAACCCCTGTTTTGGGGAGTCTTTTGATTGGTTTTAGACTAGTTTTGCTCGAGCATTCTTCCCTGGCCGCGTGGGCTCCTCCGGAGACTAGTCGCTACAATTTAATGGAGTTTCCTTTCAAGTTTGCCTTTTTGGACATGCGCTGGGAGGATGTTGGCTAGGTTGTGGAGTCTGGGTGTGCTCCAAGCAAGCTAGTGTAGAAGAGCGTGTTCCCTCCACTTCCTTTGGGTGTTGCGAGGTGTGTGCTTTGGTCGAGAGCCTCAGAAACGACTCGCACAGGTTTTAGCCAGCAAGAGGAGTGTTACAGTTGGTTGAAGCCTTTTGAGTGCTTCCAACAAGCAGAATGTCCAGCTATGTTGTTATCTGTGTAGTATCAATGCATCCTCAAATTCAGGATTCTCCTTCAAGGATATTTTTATCAAATCGACTATGTGATAGTGAGAGTGTTACCAGGAGACCCGATGAAATTTTTTACAAAGATTCTCTATTGAAACCTTTCTTACTTGTTTTACGATGTAACCCATGGAAGAGGATCTCATAGAGGCGGATCTGTTTAGTGTAGTGGGTTGTGTTGTTGAGATGCTGAGAATGATCAGCGTGTTTGCTTCTGTTGGATCTGTTTAGTGAGTGGATTGTACAGGTTGAGCCAAAGTTTCATAAAGATGCTGACAAGTTAAAGATATTAGTTCCTTTTGAGGAATGCATTCATATAAAATCTAGTAATGCTAAAGTGGTAAAGGTCCTTGAATATATTCTTCTCACGCACAGTGGAAACAACTTCAATGTTCTTGTAGATCCAACTTCCCTTTCTGAAGGAGTGCATTACTTTGAAGTCTACGGTATAGATTGCAAGGCCACATTGGTGGTCCTCTATTTAGAGTACTGTGACAATAATAAAAAACTATATCCTTAAAAATGAATCCTCCAGCAACTTATTTTTAAGGGTTTTCCTTTTTAGCAGGTCACATTGAGTAGAGATTTATTGAAGTTCCAATTGGTTCTACATGGGTGGAGGCTACCATGCGAGCTTCTGGTTTTGACACTCCTCGACGTTTTTTTATTAAACTGTCTTCAAATTTGTCCTAAAAGTCGATCTCTTCAGTGGGAGAGTGTTGTAACATTCTTGTCTCCATCATTGAAAAGCTTCAGCCATAGAGTTGAAAGTGGTCGAACAGTGGAAATAACTATAGCTCAGTTCTGGTCTAGTGGAAATGGTAGTCATGCAACAACGCTTGTAGATTTGGAGGTCGAATTCCATGGAATTAGTGCAAATAAGGAAGAGATTCTTCTTTCTGGTTCTGATGCACCTACCAAGATTGATGTGAAGGCCTTATCAACTGAGACACTTGCTCCTGTTGCAGTTTTGACAAAAGTCAGAGTTCCATATCGGCCTGTCAAATCAGTTCTTCTTCCCCTCCCTACAACATTGGACAGATTTCCATCTGGGACACAAATATATGGGTTGACATTGACATACAAGTTTACTGTGGCTGAGGCATGCGACGTGTTAGCACATGTGCCACTGCTTAATAACCGCATTTATGATACACAGTTTGAATCACAATTTTTCATGATATCAGACATAAACAAGCGTGTATTGGCCATGGGAGATGTATATCCAAAGGATACAAAGCTTCCAAAGGGTGACTATACCTTGCATTTTTTTACTCGTGCATGACAATACATGTTACTTGGAAAAGTTGAAAAAGATGGTTTTGTCCATTGAGAGAAACTTGGAAAAAAAAAAATTATCTTTGGCCCATCGCGAGTCTCAGTACGACTGTTGAAGCCGGGAGAAATAAGCAAGATATTTCTACACCTTTCTACTACTATTATATTTACAATTATTGTGAAATCGAACCACTTTTTCCTTGCATTGATTTGTTAGTTGGATGTCATGATGGGAGATTTCCCCTTTCTGCTTGTCTCTTCTTGTTTTTGCTTTTATCGTTGTCAGTATGTTGGTCGAAAGGATGCGTGTGCCTTCTCCTCTGAATGTTATGTTTCTCTTACTCGAATGATAGACCTTCATCTGTTTGTTTATGTATTAATTCTTCTCTGCGATTGAGTTGCAAGTTATTATGTTGATCAACTAGTATTTTCGATATTATGGAAGTAAGTTACGATAACTATGAAGCTCCTCCCTAGCACCCAAGTTGTCTTTTGACGTTTTTTTGTTAGCCCCTTCGCAAGTCCCTTTGATAACCTTTTGGCATCGAGAAAGAAAGGTTGTAGGATTGTGTGAGCAATGCGTGGGCTAGCCAGCTTAGAGTTTTGGTATTAAAACTGGTAGAATGAAAAGGTTTGTGTGCAATGTGTTTTTCCGTCTCACGTGTTTAGAATCTTATACTATCTTTCATCTTGTTTCTAGGCTTTTAAGGCCATCCTCAAGAAGTACCTTGACCATCCCTATCAACTTGAACCATAACTAGCTTTTCGGATCAACTAAGCTGGAGGTTTCATTGTGCGAATCCAGTACCTCGTTGACACTAGAATAGTTTGGTCTAATCCCCTCTCTCGAATTATTACGATGGCGCTCTTCTATTTTTCCTAACTTGCATTATTTTCTCCTTGTAATGTTAACGCTATTAATTAATATTGGTCGGTTTTTTATGCACGTAATTACCTTAATAATTTGTGATGGAAATTTCCTTAAATGTGATTAATCTTCTGAAAAACTCAGCTTTCATTTGATAATCTTATGGATTCATAGCGCGAAGGTTTTGTTTTGATAATGTCACTTAGAAATTATGTTTGTATCTATTTGTGCGATGGTTGACTGTGTTACCAAGGGTTGCCGTAAAATATGGTTGTTTTGGGATATGGGTAATTTATTTTAAATTAACCAAACATTAGTATTGTAGTGGAGGTTTGCAAATCTTTAGTGTTATAAAAATTTGTTGATGACATTATTGTATACTCTTGTTGGATGGAACCCCTTCTTCTCTCGCGTGTTTTTTACTACTAGCCCGTAAGACTTTGACCCTTCTTGATGATTGGAAAATCTTTGTAGTTAATGGTCAAAACTAATATACTTTGCTTTCACTCGAAACTTATGTTGTGTGTATACTTTATTTGATTTCCGGTTTGAAACTCGATTATACATGGCTTTTGTGTTAATTTTTGAAACCCGTGGTTCCCTTTCTTGGGCCGATCAACTCTTGTTCTTTTAGAAATATATTAATTTAGTCTATGCGTTTGGTACCTTTGATAAATTTCTAGATGGTTGGTGTATATATCAAATCTTAATCTTGTAATTATGGTTTAATTACTTACTTGATGGGAATTCTGTTTTTGCTAGATTATTTGTTTTCTCCTTATAGGGCCAAGGGCCATTCTCTTACGATTGCTATACTTTTGTTGCTTTTACTCCTAACTGAAGTACAAGGTCTTCTCCTTCTTTGATTGGCATGATGAAGACTTTATTATAACTTGATGTGTTGATAGTGTTTAGAGGTTTGAACCAATTCTTGTAATAAAGTGCTTCCTTTTCGTGGTATTGTTAGATAATAGTTATGGTGGTTTTGTGTAGCCTTATCTTGCTCAGTTCTCGTGAACTGAATCTTGTAGAAAATTTGCTGCAGATGGATTTTGCGTGTAGATGAGGGATAGATTTGTAGACTTTTTTCATCAACCTCAGTTGAGAAGATCCTTTGCTCGAAACCTTTTTATGTTGTTCAACTATTGTTAACGTCCAATGGAAAGTTTAAAAGAGGATTAATGTCTTAGTATAAAGTATTGTGGACTTTGTCATCTGAACTTTGGAAACCTTGTATTGTTTGACCATCATTGAAATTATAAGAAAATTTGGTTATTGTTGTTGAGTGACTTTGTTGGAGTATCAGTATTTTAAGAATTGATGTAATCTTGTTTTGTTCTTGTAAATGAGTGTTGCTACAACCTTGCCTTGAGAATAAATTTTGAGTTAAACCTTGACATGACTTAGTAATAAAGTGTCATAAGTAAACTAACATGGGATTGTTTAATACTTCTGGAAGTTAAATTAAAAGTTGTATTCAAATAAAGTAACGTAGGGGTCACCAACTTGAGAGCAAGAAATTCTTTAAGTAAACAAGGGCAAGACTATCATTGTAGGTAAACTTTATAACATGATAACCCTAGCTCCTCTAGTGAACATTATTCCTTTTATGGTGAAATTTGTAAAATGACCCTAAGGTGAAATGAACTGTTAGTTGTTTGAAGATGATAAGATTTAATAAGCCAGAGAAAACAAATTGGAGACCTCACCATCTTTCTCACCACCATTTGGAAAGTAAATTTTTACTCCTTGTTAATACTTTTAGTAAAGCCTAAGTAAAGTTGTTGATAATTCTGGTTAAGAGCCCTAGCTTCAATTAAATATTGGCAATAACTAATGAGGTCCTAAAGATGTTTCATCTCGACCTTCTCTCTCTAACCTTTTTCCAAGACACCTTGTATTTCTTCTCTTAAGTGTGTTGAACTTAAAACCATGTTGTCTTGTGGGCAAGAATGAATCTTAGTAGCGTTAGTGGTGAGCAGATGGCCTTGTGGAATTTAAATACTCCTTTTTCTTGATAAACGAATTAAGCAAATAAATGTCATAATAGAGAAGATTTAAAGATAATTACTCAGTGTCAAAGGAATAAACTTAGCTTGGTAAGATGAATTGTACGAATCATATCTTGAGCCTCCTTGAAAACGTAAGCTAAGAATTGCAAGATGTCCTTTTAAAATAAATAACCCTCAAGAATATCTCATTGTGGTTGGCCCTAACTGTAAGTGTGTTCTGTGATTGGACTTCTATGTTGTCTTGTCAAAAAGAAAAGTAAATTGTCCTTGATAGGTGTGAACGTTTCCGTGCTGCCTTTATGGCCATCCTTGTATCAAGTTGTTCACAGTGTTAGTTGTATCCTTGGTGATGACATGTTGTGTCATGTTATGTGTCAAGCAAGTCAAAAAAAAATTATCCTGTATTTCACTGTGTTGTTCGTGTGTGGATTTTTGGGTGGGTCGTTACACTTGGTATCAGAGCATAGGTTCATGCTCTCGAACCTATGGGCCGGATTGGTGTTGTATGGTGATGTTACATGATGGTGGTTGTGTTACATGATGTTACTACATGATGATACTGCATGATGATGATGATGTTGCATGATGGTGGTAGATATTGGAAGAGTAATGTGCTTTAAGCATGATGTGATCCATGTCGTAATTGTGATATTGTGAACGCACATGATGTGTATGTCACCTTGTGCGTGTTTGTGATCATGTTGATATGTTGGGATGGGAGTATTCTCTCTCCTTCTTGTGGATTCTATGAAGAGTTCACGTGTGAATTATTGTTTGTGATGTGTGAAAAGAATTATAATGTGGATGACGTAGTGTTGGAGCATTGTGGCATATTGTGATATGTGGGTGTATCAATGTGTTGTATGACTAGATTGATGTTAAAAGAAATGAGTTGTATCATGATGTTTTTACCATGTTTTGAAGAAATGTGTGTACCACCTTGTTATGTAGCAATGGATGTTATGTTGTGATGTACTATGTTCATCATATGTATGATTTGTGCAAATATGTAATGCTTCATGTTGTGATTTGGGGTCATACGGTGAGTGTATGAACCCTATCGTATGGTGATTGCACTTTGGGTGCAGAATGTGGTAAAGTGATGTGTTACACTCAGTGAATGTATGATTGTGATCTACCTTGTATATGTACCATATGTAAGATGTTATGGTAGTTATGTGTGTTAGTGATGTAGTTACATGTTATGTTGTGAACCTTACGCTAACCGACCCTGAGGGAAATCGGTAGAAGTGTATGTTGAGAGTGAGGAATGGTGTACCATGGGTCAATAACTCGAGCCAAAACTCGGTTTAGTAGATAACATGTGATTCTTTCCTCTCTCCCTATGTGGTTGTATGTATGCAACCTAAGTGCAACTATGACTATGTTTAGCCTTGTCGAAGTGGTGGCGGGATGATTCAGATGGAGGTGATGACAATTGTATTATTGATACATATTTTGCGAGTTGAGGCTCGATGTTCCGAAAAGCTAAGAACTCGTTGAGTACCCCTTTGGTGGCTAGATAAGGCCACACATTTATCGTAATGTGACATTATTATAAGTTGATTTTATTCGTAAATTGAGCTTTTTACTTTATTTTGTAAGGACCAAAAACTTTTCTTGATTGCCATGCTTTACAATTTTGGGCATTTCCTTGGTTTGTGGCACTAACATGGGGATTTTGATACTAACTATGGCTATTTGGCCATTTATTTTGCTTGATTTTGGGTCTTCTTTTAAATTTGGAATTTTTACCGCCTTGCCCAAGGCTTGTACTTTGCCACTTGGCACTTTGATTGGATTGTTGTGCTAGTTCTATTGTCGTGATGTGTGGAATAGGGTCATGGGATGCACCATGAAATGGTTGGACCTATGGACCCGCTTCGTTGTATAGGGGTACGCCCCAGGAGTTACAAATAACTAGTGGGTTGTTGAACCACGCGTTATTATGTCACTTGGGTTAGGAGTGTTCGAACTCTATGTGTCTTGGACCATAGGGTCAACCGGCCTCCTTGAGGGAGGCATAAGAGTTTTGAGGGAGGCATAAGAGTTTGAGGGAGGCATAAGAGACTTGAGGGAGGCATAAGAGTTTGAGGGAGGCATAAGAGACTTGAGGGAGGCATAAGAGTTTGAGGGAGGCTTATGATATTTGTGTGTATGGTTGATGTTCTGGGATATATGTTGAGTTATTGTGATGTTTGGTAGTGGTATTTTGATGTATGTGTTACTCATGTCAGATGGATATGTGTTGTGATGTTGTGGATATGTCATTGATTCCCTTGTGGACACTATGTACCTGTAGCATTTGTTTGGAGTTATGTGAAATTTTCATCGATGTAAATTGAGGAAATGTCTGGTGGATTGTAGTACTCTTTTGTTTGAGTATTTTGTATGTCAGTCATTGATGTGTGACGAGTACTATGTTATGTGGACTGTGCCTATTCTATTCCGTATTTGAGTAACCTTTTGTGGTGTAATACAATCTGAAGTATATACTTGTGTGCTTGTGAATCTGTAGTGTCTTTTTTAACCTGATAGGGTGTTGTGTTAGCAGTTCATGTTGGGCACCCACAATAAGGAATAAACCAAAACTCTTCAATGATGAAATTTTAAAAGAAATTAAACTAAGAATAATGCTAATGGAAAGAGACTAATGAAATGATGAACAAGAAAGAACTGCCAATCTTCACAGAACCTTGAAAGTTAAAATTTCTACCAAATGTTCCTAAGGCTACCCTGTGGCCGTGCTTTAAATCGACTAAAATTTTAAACCATAGGGTGTAATTTCTCCTTTACCTGTTCTTGGTTACGTGCCATTTCATTCCCTCTGTGTAATGTCGCATCGAGGACGATGCTTTCTTAAGGGGAGGAGAATGTAATGCCCTGTTCTACGTTACACCTGTTCACCCTTCGCGATCGAGTGCTAAGCATGGAACGTCATTGTGCCTTCGTCGATCATCGTGGGATTACCTTGGTCACAGGGAATACTCAATCATCTCCCTCTTCATCATGTTTGCTGGTGTCGTGTTGTTGTTGTCATTCGGCCCTTAACGCGCTTTATGATTTCCTTAAAGGAAAATCATGTTCTCTTTTACCGTACTTGTCTTGTCGCCCTTATTAATAGGATTAATAATTATTATTATTATTAGGTTAGAAAATAATAATAATAGTATTATTATTTTAGTTTTCGAATAACAATTACTATTATTATTATTTATTTATTTATTGTGTCGATTTCAGGAATATTATTAATTACCTGTAAGTTACCTTGGTTATTTATTTATTTTTTTAACGGCCGCTCTCGAAGACTGAGCCCCGATTCATGCATGAGGAGGACCTTGTTCATGGGTGATGCCTCTGCTTAGGAAGTGGTGTTCGTTCTTAGCGTTTAACATTTTTTCTTGTGGCCGTCTAGATCTCTTTGTGTGCGGTGAATACATACTTTCTTTTTTCGTTAGTGTTTTGTCAGTATGGGGGGGACATCCACCCACCCCAACTAATTTTTTTACCCTTGCTGATCGTCACTTGTTTCCTTTTGTTTTTTGGCCTTTATTAGCATGGAGGAAGAGCACTTACCACTCATTCTTTTTTTAGGCAAGGCGTGTTGGTCTTTCCTTTGGTTTGAATGCCAAGTGGGGGGCATTGGCACTTCCTCCTTTTCTAAAAACCTTTCAACCACTTCAGACCTGTCATCTTTTATGACCTACTCTACTTTTTTTGACTTCCTCATGCCTTTGTCTGCCGCGTCTTGGGGGAAGGAAACCCCTGATTTGGGGAGTCTTTTGTTTGGTTTTAGACTGGTTTTGCTCGAGCATTCTTCCCTGGCCGCGTGGGCTCCTCTGGAGACTGGTCGCTACACTTTAATGGAGTTTCCTTTCAAGTCTACCCTTTTGACACGCGCTGGGAGGATGTTGGCTAGGTTGTGGAGTCTGGGTGTGCTCCAGCTGCAAGCTAGTGTAGCAGCGTGTTACCTCCACTTTCTTTGGGTGCTGCGAGGTGTGTTCTGGTCGAGAGCCTCAAAGAATGGCCTTATGCAATAGGTTTTAGCCAGGCGGCAGGAGTGTTACAGGTTGGTTGAAGCTTTTTGAGCACCTCCAACAAGCGTAATCATCCAACTATGTTGTTATCTCTGTGCAGTATCAATGCATCCTCAAATTCGGGATTCTCCTTCAAGGATATTTTTATCAAAATCGACTATGTGATAGTGAGAGTGTTACCAGGAGACCTGATGAAATTTATTACTAAAAGATTCTCTATTGATTTCTTTGTTTTACGATGTAACCCATGGAAGAGGATCTCATAGAGGTGGATCTGTTTAGTGTAGTGGGTTGTGTTGTTGAGATGCTGAGAATGATCAGCGTGTTTGCTTCTGTTGGATCTGTTTAGTGAGTGGATTGTACAGGTTGAGCCAAAGTTTCATGAAGATGCTGACAAGTTAAAGATATTAGTTCCTTTTGAGGAATGCATTCATATAAAATCTAGTAATGCTAAAGTGGTAAAGGTCCCTGAATATATTCTTCTCACGCACAGTGGAAACAACTTCAATGTTCTTGTAGATCCAACTTCCCTTTCTGAAGGAGTGCATTACTTTGAAGTCTACGGTATAGATTGCAAGGCCCCATTGCGTGGTCCTCTATTTAGAGTACCTGTGACAATAATAAAACCTATATCCTTAAAAATGAATCCTCCAGCAACGATTTTTCAGGGTTGTCCTTTTTAGCAGGTCACATTGAGCGGAGATTTATTGAAGTTCCAATTGGTTCTACATGGGTGGAGGCTACCATGCGAGCTTCTGGTTTTGACACTCCTCGACGTTTTTTTATTAACTGTCTTCAGATTTGTCCTAAAAGTCGATCTCTTCAGTGGGAGAGTGTTGTAACATTCTTGTCTCCATCATTGAAAAGCTTCAGCCATAGAGTTGAAAGTGGTCGAACAGTGGAAATAACTATAGCTCAGTTCTGGTCTAGTGGAAATGGTAGTCATGCAACAACGCTTGTAGATTTGGAGGTCGAATTCCATGGAATTAGTGCAAATAAGGAAGAGATTCTTCTTTCTGGTTCTGATGCACCTACCAAGATTGATGTGAAGGCCTTATCGCTGCTTTTGACAAAAGTCGAGTTCCATGCTCCTTCCCCTCCCTACAACATTGGACAGATTTCCATCTAGGACACAAATATATGGGTTGACATTGACATACAAGTTTACTGTGGCTGAGGCATGCGACGTGTTAGCACATGTGCCACTGCTTAATAACCGCATTTATGATACACAGTTTGAATCACAATTTTTCATGATATCAGACATAAACAAGCATGTATTGGCCATGGGAGATGTATATCCAAAGGCTACAAAGCTTCCAAAGGGTGACTATACCTTGCATTTTTTTTACTCAGGCATGACAATACATGCTACTTGGAAAAGTTGAAAAAGATGGTTTTGTTCATTGAGAGAAACTTGGAAAAAAAAAAATTATGCTGGCCCGTGCGGAGTCTGTACGACCTGTTGAAGCTGGAGAAACAGGCAAGATATTTCTACACCTTTCTACTGCTATTATATTTACAATTATTGTGAAATCGAACCACTTTTTCCTTGCATTGATTTGTCAGTTGGATGTCATGATGGGAGATTTCCCCTTTCTACTTGTCTCTTCTTGTTTTTTCTTTTATCGTTGTCGATGTTGGTCGAAAGGATGCGTGTGCCTTCTCCTCTAAGTGTTATGTTTCTCTTACTCGAATGATAGACCTTCGTATGTTTGTTTATGTATTAATTCTTCTCTGCGATTGAGTTGCAAGTTATTATGTTGATCAACTAGTATTTTCGATATTATGGAAGTAAGTTATGATAACTATGAAGCTCCTCCCTAGCACCCAAGTTGTATTTTGATGTTTTTTTGTTAGCCCCTTCAAGTCCCTTTGATAACCTTTTGGCATCGAGAAAGAAAGGTTGTAGGATTGTGTGAGCAATGCGTGGGCTAGCCAGCTTAGAGTTTTGGTATTAAAACTGGTAGAATGAAAAGGTTTGTGTGCAATGTGTTTTTCCGTCTCGCGTGTTTAGACTCTTATACTATCTTTCATCTTGTTTCTAGGCTTTTAAGGCCATCCTCAAGAAGTACCTTGACCATCCCTATCAACTTGAACCATAACTAGATTTTTCGGATCAACTAAGTCGAGGTTTTATTGTGCGAATCCAGTACCTCGTTGACACTAGAATAGTTTGGTCTAATCCCCCTCTCAGAATTATTGTTGATGGCGCTCTTCTATTTTTCCTAACTTGCATTATTTTCTCCCTTGTAATGTTAACGCTATTAATTAATATTGGTCGGTTTTTATGCACGTAATTACCTTAATAGTTTGTGATGGAAATTTCCTTAAATGTGATTAATCTTCGGGAAAAACTTAGCTTTCATTTGATAATCTTATGGATTCATAGCGGAAGGTTTTGTTTTGATAATGTCACTTAGAAATTATGTTTGTATCTATTTGTGTGATGGTTGACTGTGTTACCAAGGGTTGCCGTAAAATATGGTTGTTTTGGGATATGGGTAATTTATTTTAAATTAACCAAACATTAGTATTGTAGTGGAGGTTTGCAAATCTTTAGTGTTATAAAAATTTGTTGATGACATTATTGTATACTCTTGTTGGACGGAACCCCCTTCTTCTCTTGCTTGTTTGCTACTAGCCTGTAAGACTTTGACCCTTCTTGGATGATTGGAAAATATTTCTAGTTAATGGTCAAAACTAATATACTTTTCTTTCACCTCGAAACTTATGTTGTGTGTATACTTTATTTGATTTCCGGTTTGAAACTCAATTATACATGGCTTTTTGTGTTAATTTTTGAAACCCGTGGTTCCCCTTTCTTGGGCCGATCAACTCTTGTTCTTTTAGAAATATATTAATTTAGTCTATGCGTTTGGTACCTTTGATAAATTTCTAGATGGTTGGTGTATATATCAAATCTTAATCTTGTAATTATGGTTTAATTACTTACTTGATGGGAATTTTGTTTTTTGCTAGATTATTTGTTTTCTCCTTATAGGGCCAAGGGCCATTCTCTTACGATTGCTATAATTTCGTTGCTTTTACTCCTAACTAAAGTACAAGGTCTTCTCCTTCTTTGATTGGCATGATGAAGACTTTTTATAACTTGATGTGTTGATAGTGTTTAGAGGTTTGAACCAATTCTTGTAATAAAGTGCTTCCTTTTCATGGTATTGTTAGATAATAGTTATGGTGGTTTTGTGTAGCCTTATCTTGCTCAGTTCTCGTGAACTAACTCTTGTAGAAAATTTGCTGCAGATGGATTTTGCGTGTAGATGAGGGATAGATTTGTAGACTTTTGTCATCAACCTCAGTTGAGAAGATCCTTTACTCGAAACCTTTTTATGTTGTTCAACTATTGTTAACGTCCAATGGAAAGTTTAAAAGAGGATTAATGTCTTAATATAAAGTACTGTGGACTTTGTCATCTGAACTTTGGAAACCTTGTATTGTTTGACCATCATTGAAATTATAAGAAAATTTGGTTATTGTTGTTGAGTGACTTTGTTGGAGTATCAGTATTTTAAGAATTGATGTAATCTTGTTTTGTTCTTGTAAATGAGTGTTGCTACAACCTTACCTTGAGAATAAATTTGAGTTAAACCTGACATGACTTAGTAATAAAGTGCCATAAGTAAACTAACATGGGATTGTTTAATACTTCTGGAAGTTAAATTAAAAGTTGTATTCAAATAAAGTAACGTAGGGGTCACCAACTTGAGAGCAAGAAATTCTTTAAGTAAACAAGGGCAAGACTATCATTGTAGGTAAACTTTATAACATGATAACCCTAGCTCCTCTAGTGAACATTATTCCTTTTATGGTGAAATTTGTAAAATGACCCTAAGGTGAAATGAACTGTTAGTTGTTTGAAGATGATAAGATTTAATAAGCTAGAGAAAAAAAATTGGAGACCTCACCATCTTTCTCACCACCATTTGGAAAGTAAATTTTTACTCCTTGTTAATACTTTTAGCGAAGCCTAAGTAAAGTTGTTAATAATTCTGGTTAAGATCCCTAGCTTCAATTAAATACTGGCAATAACTAATGAGGTCCTAAAGATGTTTCATCTCGACCTTCTCCCTCTAACCCTTTTCCAAGGCACCTTGTACCTCTTCTCTTAAGTGTGTTGAACTTAAAACCATGTTGTCTTGTGGGCAAGAATGAATCTTAGTAGCGTTAGTGGTGAGCATATGGCCTTGTGGAATTTAAATACTCATTTTTCTTGATAAACGAATTAAGAAAATAAATGTCATAATAGAGAAGATTTAAAGATAATTACTCGGTGTCAAAAGAATAAACTTGGCTTGGCAAGTTGAATTATACGAATCATATCTTGAGTCTCCTTAAAAACGTAAGCTAAGAATTGCAAGAGAGTCCTTTTAAAATAAATAACCCTCAAGAATATATCATTGTGGTTGGCCCAAACTGTAAGTGTGTTTTGTGATTGGACTTCTATGTTGTCTTGTCAAAAAGAAAAGTAAATTGTCCTTGATAGGTGTGAAAGTTTCCGTGCTGCCTTTATGGCCATCCTTGTATCAAGTTGTTCACAGTGTTAGTTGTATCCTTGGTGACGACATGTTGCGTCATGTTATGTGTTAAGCAAGTCAAAAAAAAATTATCCTCTATTTCACTGTGTTGTTCGTGTGTGAATTTATGGGTCGTTCTGATAAAGAATGAAAATGTTTTTAGAAATTTTTAGAACAAAAATCCATAACCTTATTCAACAAATTATCAATGGTTTTCAACCCGTAACTTAGAGCAAGGTATGGGCGCCATCAATGAGGCAGCTATAAATGTTGAAAGCATTGTTTTCTTCTATCCTATGTCAAAATGGGATCCTTGGTTAGTGTATGCACCAAATGGATTTGTTGAAAAGGCTATAGAAACTTCCAAACAAGGCAAATCAGCATGAGGACATGCATCTTATTTATGTGCACTTTTCATTGAAAACTATTACTTGTTTTGGGGCGAGAAATGCATGAGGTTAACCAAGTTATTTTTTTTTCTTTCTTATTTCAATGACTCTAAGAGAACAACAACCAGGGATGTGGGACACATTGCTATGTGGGAAGTTCCCAAAATTATTAATGAGCCTTCATTGCTCCATTGGCAACTTGAAAAGCAAGAAAGAATGAAGAAACCATACTTGTATTGACCTTGTTGGTGATGCAAATTCAAAAAGCATTAGTGAGCCAAAAACTATAATCGAAATGCCTAAAGATGATGTGGTCTCATCAAATGAGTGGATCTTGGGATTATTGTAAAAGGTATGGATCACTCTTCCTCACACTTCAAACTAAACATTTCATCATTTAAATTATTTTTTTTGGATTTCAGTATGTTGTATATTAAAATTAAAATGTAAATTAGGATGAATAATATGGATTTTACCTTTCCCAAAGATATATTTCTTTAAACTTTTAAGAAAAATTATTTTTAGGCCTTTGGAACCATGCACATGGACCGTGTGTCAAAGGGTTAATGGGAAACAAAATCTCAAACAAGATACATGTTGACCCAAGACACCATAAATTTTCTTAACCAAGATGATTAACTCAACTATATGTCTTAACGAGGTGAGTTTCGATACCCTTTAACACTTCAAATCACTTTTGGTGATATTCCAATTTTACCAAATCACGATCATTTTTGGCTTACAAATGTCATATTGATTTGGTATAACTGGAAAAAACTTAATCTACCTCTAGAAATCCTATGTTATAATTGAAACCTATTATATTTCGCCCATATTGTAAACAAATAAACTATATAAAAAACATAGAATTCAATTAATTCGGGACATCAAATACATAGAGGAAGATTACATATATAGAGTTTGATCTCCTTGATTCTAGGAGTCAACACTCATCCCACATATCTCTCCTAATCCCCACAATATCTCACTCAAACTCTCAATCCCATTATTCTCTCACAACAAACATTATCTAATTACAACTATTTACATGAGTTAACAACTCATAAATAGTTGTATTACATTACACTATATTATTTATTTCCACACTCATAATAATGTTCACAATATCTAATATTATTCCTAACATTCACTCCCCTATTGTTAACATTATTATTTCCACACATACACTCCCCTAATGTGAACAATGTAGAAAAGAATAGTTACACTTTCTCAGCTTGCACTTGCACACCCCTGTTTGCTCATGATCTTGGTACACATATGGACCTCAGTCCAAGGTAAGAACCCCTGTTCATGAACCTCTGTTCATCCCCTTCAAGTATCATAATGCTGACTTTGTACTTGTGTTTTCTTCTTTCTATTACAACATTACATCAAGGAGGTTTATAAAAGGAAATCACAATTGAACAAGAATTTCTTTCTGTTCTTATTATAAAACACACAACTGAAATAAATTGGTCACCAAATCAGTACCGCGGCCTCATCGATGGTGCCTGACGAGAGGTCACTGATCAACCTCCTTCCTCCGTTGCCTCCGGCCTCCATCTGAAAGTTATCTAAAGAAGGAAGTCTTCAGAATCATAACCACTGAAATCACCCTCTGGTTCTTCCTTATCATCATCTTCTTCTTCATCGGCAATCATGGCATTTTCAATTTTTCCATCAAGTAAATATCTTGCTCTTTTCATGCAATTTATGGAAAGGTGTCCACATTGTTGGCAATAGTAGCAAGTGATATGTTTCTTTGTATCTCTAGAATTAGATCCTTTCTTGAATCTTCCTTTATCATATGACCTATTTTTACCAAACATTGTTGTTTCTTCTGAAATAATATTCTTATTTGTTCTATTTTCTTCCTCCATGAGAGATGAAATCAAATCTTCTAAACTAGGATATAATTTACTCAAAGTAAATACAGTGTTAGAATAACTGGGTGGCATACTATTTAACAATACTGATTTTTCATCATCATCTTTCACATCAATTTTTATTCCAGCTAGTTGATTTGAAATAGAATGAAATTTACTTATGTGATCAACCATACTCTCACCTTCTTCCATCTTGAGCCCGAATAGTTTTTGCTTGAGTGTCACCGCTGCACTCCCTGTTTGAGATCCAAATAGCTTGTTCAAAGTAGTCCATATGAAATTTGAACTTTTTGATAAATCAATATGATGCAAGTAAGCATCAGACAATCCAAGACCAATAATTGCTATTGCTTTCCTATCCTTGCTTTCCCATTTGGTGGCTTCATCAACATCAGTTGGTTTTGAAATTTTACCTTCAACAATTTCCCACAAGTCTTTATTTATCAAAAGTAATTGAGTTCGCACTTGCCATGTGTGAAATTCTTTGCCATTGAATTTTTGTAATGGGATTTCCATTATGGATGTCAAACTCAATCGAAAATGGACCCTTACAATAAAGTAAAATTTTACTTTCAATTGGCAGCAGAAAGCATAAAATCAATGAAAAGATCTTGAAAAAACATACATTTTCAAAAAAAACATCACCTCAATCTGAGTTACAAGGTGAAAGATATGACACTTTTAAGTTCTAAGTCCAACTTCTTTCCGAACCCTTTCCAAAATATCATATCAATACTACAACTATCATCATCTCTCGTTTGCATCATCCCACCACCACTTAGACAAGGATCAACATAGTCAAAATCACATAGGTTGAATCCATCTGATAACGATATCGGGGATAGAAAGGACTGCAAGTCGCCATCTACCGAGACTAAGGTATCCAAGAAATACAATATCTATGACAACCGTTGAGCAAGTGTCAAACATACCAAATGAACAAAAGTGGGTTTTCAATCTATGTAATGCTCCACTTCCTATCTCGTACTCGGCTTGAATGAATGGTCAACAAGACACATTTCCTCCCTCCAAACATACACCTTTACCGCTTTCCTTAGGTTCGGTTAGTTTAGGGTCCACAACATAAAACATAACTACATCACTCCAACAATGGTGATTCACGCACATTAACCATAGCATCTTACGCATGTTATATATACATGGTATAATAAAATAATTACTTTATAGGTTTACAATACATCACTTAACACATAATGCACCCGAAGTGTAATGACTATGCAATAGTGATCATACGCTCACCATATGACCCTAAATCACGACATGAACCATCACAAATTACACAATTTATAGGTATGAATAACACAATGTCTAACATTACAACATATAGTAAATTGCAATTAAAACATGGTGACACACGATTCATCATTGCGGTGAAAATATCATGATATAATATAATTAACTTTACACCAATTTTTTCATGCAATACATCAATACAAATTCATATCACACAATGCCAAAATACTCCACACTCCGCAATCCACAATAACATTCTTTTCACACACAACAAGGTGGTACATCACACATGAATTCCTCATTGAATCCATGAAAGGAGAGCGAATACTCTCATCACAAGCACATCAATAGGATAACAAATAAACACTAAGTGACATGCACAACATGTGCGTTCACAATATCACAATTATGACGTTGGTCACATAACAACATATATCACATTACTCTTCCAATCTCAACTACCACCATGAAAAACCATCACAACTCCCGTCTGTCCCCGGATGTTCGAGAGCATGAACCTCCGCTCCGATACCAAGTGTAATTCCCATATTTAAAACACACAAAAATAACAATAAAACAAATGTCGGGATATATATATATATTTTACTTAGATTTGTCATTACACATCGTCACAAGGGCTCCAATTAAATAAAAATCAACAACTCATACGACACTTATATAATTCATTAACTCACATAGACACATGACAACACCATACAAATGTCGATGCCACACTTACCCGAATGAATGAATACTAGCAATGACCCACCCACAAGAAAAGCACTCAAGGATTAAAAACCACAACACATCATTACCATAATTTCATCTTATTTACGATTAACACTCTAAGTATATTATTGCACAGGATAATTTTCTTCTTTTTCACCTACAACTTCTTAAGTTCATTCCACATTTAACTTACAAATTGACCATTTTAAGTTGGCTTTTTATGCTTTATGGAAATTTCCATAACTTACATAATATTTGGCATATTTCATATTGCATACAAAGTTCTTAATTCTCTTGTTCTTATGTTAAGAATATTACTTTCAAATGTTTATTCAATGTTTAAATTTTACCCTTGCTACTCAAGTTAATCTCACATGATATCAAGAAAGCAATATTACGCTTTAAGGGGGTTTACATTCAAGATACCTTTTTCCCATAAACATTCTTCAATCATGGTATCTTTATTTCCCGATTCAATATTCCCACAACAAGAAATTATATATATATATATATATATATATATATATATATACATATATTATATGTATATATATATATATATATATATATATATATATATATATATGTATGTATGTATGTATGTATGTATGTATGTATGTATGTATGTATATATATATATATATATATATATATTTATCTTTTTTCTTAGGTTTTACCCTCACCAAGGAAATTCATATTCTTTGTAACACAAGAAAATGTATAATTGAGTTAGATGGACTCCAAGAGTTATATTATACCTAACTACAAATCTCATTTTAATCTTATATGCTTTACTCTTATATCGCAAAGATGGTCTCATTGCTAGCATTGTTTTATAACATTTGTAAACAAAATAAAACATACTTTTCACTAATGGGTTCTCATTATCTCTCGAAAGTGCACCAGAGAGATGGCTGTAGGTTTTCTAAGCCTACAACATTGGTATCTCTCTTTCGTACATACAATGGAAACACCTCGTGTCTATGGGTATACCTATTTTGAGGTGAGTCTCCAGATCAAGGCCAATTCCTTTTTGATGTATCCTAAATTGATTATCCGGGTTTTAACGGAAAAGATGACTATAAAAATAAATGAATTAAGGTGATACATCAAACTTATATGAGGTATTTCACCGAGTATATGCACAAATGATATGGGAAGGGTTTCTTGATGCATGAGCCTACGGTTTTCGGAGAATATTTAAGGGAGAAACTTGGTGGTACGAGGGAAAAATATCACAACATTATTAATAAGTTAACATGCATATTAACTAAATAAGCGTAATGTATTGATATTACGGTAGGGTAAGATGGTTGGTCAGGAATTTGTATTCACAAGACTAATAAAAAATAACACAAGCTACAAACAATTGGTAAGGCAAGAAATTACTTCAAACTTAGAAGGAAAATACTGGAAGAATGCTTCAAGTACTCTATATCCAAAAAGTCCTCTTTTTTTCCTTGCAAAGGCACACAATATATAGCAAATTAAATTTTCCCACCCTTCCTAAAAATAGCCTAAGGTTGTACTCACCCATACATCCTAATTTTATCCTTTATTTAATAATAAATAAAAGGATAAAATAATACAAACTAGTGCAAGAGGCATTAATAGCCTTTGATTACATCTCAATCAACTGAAGTTGATTGTTCTATTTTTAATAAGGTTGGGTGAATAATTTTTCTCAAAAAAAGATTGCTTGCTAGGCAAGTCTCTCTCCATGGCATGCAACTTGTCTCTTCTCTGTTTCTGTCTTCTTGTGAAGCATGCAACAAATCAATTCTCTGCCTGTGAGTAAATAATTCAAATATTTGTAATATTTGCAAGGGAAACATCTAATGTGGGACCACCTGCCATGTGTACATATTCTGATGTTGACATCTTTTGGCTTCAAATGGTCATAAGGGTGACATCTTACAAAATACCTCTAATTCCTTCAACCGTGGGGATCACCTTTGCACTTCACCATGGTTGGCCATCTCGTGTGGACTTAGCATATTATTGTGTCTAGATGCACATGAGGGTCACTTGGTAAAGGGCCACCATGTCATACTCGGCCACCTTCGTAACACATGCTATAGATATACTTGCCACCCCATCGTTGTCGGCGTTGGCATTATTTGAAGGGAAAAGGTTGGAAATACCTTTTATTTGATCATTGCATAATGATTTGGTCAGCTTTTGTTACATTAGACACTCGGACTATAGTTGATCTTCTGACATTTGAATGCAATGATTCTATTTTTTTAATCGATGCCGTGGGCTAGACCCTTCTTCCATGGTGACTCACCCCTTGGTAAATTTGGTGGTGGAATTTGTAACTTAAGTTGAGTTTGTTGGAAATTTATTGATGCTCCTAGGCCATCGATCTTTATACCTCTATTTTTGATGTCATTGATCCTTGGACTCATGATTAAGGTTTTTGACTGTGCATTGATTGCGGTCAATAAGATCGACCATGATGGTTTGCTTGGAAAATAGAGATTGATTCCCATCCTTTGATATTTGTACTGTCAAATTTAGACCATTTGATCACAAACTCCATGTGAGTCGGGTTACACCAAACTTAGGTGGGTGAGTTAAAACAACTAGAACTCCACCTTTGGTCATTTTTCCTCCGGTTCACAGTGAAGCCCGACAAATTTTCCTTCGACGCCATTTTTGCATTGATCCTTAGAAGCTCGAAATTATGCCTTCTCTGGGTCTACAAGGCTTTGTGAACATTTTTCAAAGGGGAGACTTTGCATCCCTGGTTTGTAACTTATTTATCTCAGTCGGTTTGGCTTTCTTAGCACTAACACCTCGAAAACCTTGTGTGTCTCTATATTTTCATTTTATTATGATATCTGATCTCTCGAAATCATTTTGGATGTTCATATTCTTGTTTCAGCTGTAATCCCTTCTTTCCATTTAGCTTCAGCTTCTTGAAATCTGATTCTTCCTCTTCTGTTGCAACTAAAACAAGTGTTTCCATCTTCCAGTCTCTCCTCTGTACTTTAAATTATTGCATTTATAGAATAGTTCTTGAACCTCGAGTTATAATCTTCCTTCTTTCCAAAGATGTACTTATGACTTGTCAATTTTTCCGGTTACGAACCTATACCTACACACTTAAGAAAATAGTTAGAAAAATAATTAGGGTTTTTGGCCTCTCTTATGTCCATGTTCTTCTCTTCTTTTCACTTTCTTCTTTCTGAGTGTATAAAGCATGTATGTAGTTTGATCTTCCAATAGAATATATCTCCTGTTATTTGAGATTCATATGCATGAAATAGGATAGTGTAGGAATATGGTTTGATCCTGAGCCAATAAATGATAGTTAACCTCTTTTATTTTCAAGGTGCAATGGCCTCTACAATGGAGATGAAGAAAAGCTGGAGTAGAGATGCTTCGATCAAAGAAAGAAACCCCAAGGCAATGATGGGTTAACTCATACTCCTTTACTTTCTCTTTCATGCATGTGTACCTTTTATTTCAAAGAGTTGTACTTTACTTTTCAATTACATCCCATGGCTTGTGTGGGAAACATTTGAAAACTCCTTATGAATAAAACATTGAATTCTATAAATGAGTTGTATATTTCTTTCTGCATTTCTGCTTTCTGTATGGATTGTATGATGAATTAAACAACTTAGTAATATAATTGAATGTCTTAATCATGAAGGAAAGAATTTAGAGAACCTGTAACATCCAAGAATGAATTCTTATTTCTACAACAAGCACTTATGTTTGCTATTCGAAAACTTTACACTTCAGCTAGCTATTTTACAATTGGATGTTCTCATCAAGAAAACACAACTATCCTTCAGGGCTTGTGTTCTTTTGCTGAGGATAGTCATGAAATTGTAAAGTATGTGATCTGTTATGTTTTGTAACATCACATATAGCTGCAGATTTCATGCAATCTTTTAAATAAATCAGCCATAACGACATAATTTGAAAATCTACCCTAGCTTAGGTATACTTCACGAATGTTATCTATCGTAACGAAGTTTCGAGTTTCCCATTTCTGCACAAGTGAATAAATTGTCAACGGTTCACTACTAGAGGGAGTGTAACCTAGCACAAGAAATCCTATTTATGTTCTCTTATAAACTACAGTAATAAACACATGCTTAAACCAATACATCCACTTGTGTCATTTAAATCCCCACATGAGATCAATCATAGGAATATCACCTACTACCTTTGTTCGTTTTGGGCCACTCACTAGGGTACAAAGGGCAAGTAGGCATAAGGGATAATGAGACCATTTTTTTTACACTTCTCTTAAGTCAATATATTTTAAATACAATTGCATTTTCTAAGATTTATGAACAATTTCCACCCGCAAGTTAAACCCTTAATCAACCAAGGTTTGGTTTACTTCCAATCGTACCTAAGGGTCAACTCCCCAACTAAATATGAGTATAAGGTGAGAGGAAAAAATTTATGCTAAACGACCTTCAAGAAGGACCAAGGTAACCCATTTATCTGAGAGGAACTAAAGAGGTCATTAGCAAGAGTTTAATCTTTTTCTACGCTTTTAATTTTTCTTCGCTAAGAAGGATAACACAAGAAGACGAGTTATGCGTGAATCTTATACGACGGTTGATTGTTGTGGTTAGATTCCTTTATTACATTTCCAATGTAAGAAACACAACACTCATTTATTTAGTCATTTATTTCACACTAGAAACGCACTACGCTTCCAAAGCATGGAGGGTGCTTTGGTGAGGGTGTGAAGTTTGGCTTTCCATTTCTTGAAAAGTTCCACGATCTTTTAACAAACCCATTTTGTACATGTTCTACCATCATTATAGTCCATGAGAACATGTTTCAAGAATTTAGTAAAAATTTCTCATGCCAAATGTAAGTTTCCATGGTTTACATACATATATACCAGAACACTTGAAACTACAACATTTGAGAAAAGTCTACTTTTTGTGTTGGCTAGGAGGCACCTAAAAAGGTAAATTGATCACATGAAGACCTGTTTATTGTATTGGTGTGATAGTGTGACCGGATCATAAGGAACCTCATGCCTTATGAACCCTTCCCAAAATGTATTCCTTATGATAAGTTGTCTTGTTCCTTCAATCGGTCGACACTACAAAAACACCCAAGCCAATGCCATCAACTACCAATCTCCACCTCACGAGAATTAAGACGTGTTACAAGTTGGAGGAGGTGTAACGATTTTTGTCTTCAATCAGAATTCATCAGTTTACTACTAGATTTATAATATTTCCTTGGGTTCAAGATGCTTGGAGGCTCTAGATCTCAAAAAAATGCTCATATAATTACAAAGAAAATACAAGTATGTAGGGTCCTTTTGAACGCATTGCAATCCAACCTATGATTTAATGTCATTCTGGAAAAACAACCACCCAACCGACAACTCCTAACCTGACTCGAGACAGGGGTGCTAAAAGAGGTCGTGGAATTAGGACAAGATTTAGCCAATTACGTGAGATTGATAGCACTGAGACTACCATTCTTTCCGTTCGACGTTTCTTATAAAATGGAGCTCTCTCGCCTAGGCTAAGCATAGAGAGAATGGAGCTTGAGTGCCAAGCTTGTAAAAGGGAGATTTGATCTCGAGGATTGTTGTTCTGCTCCAAGGCGGTGTCCATGAAACTCATTAAATACTGGAGAAAAAGGCAAGATATTTCTACACCTTTCTCTCAAGCTATTATATTTACAATTTTTGTGAAATTGAACCATTGCTTTCCTTACATTGATTTTTCACTTGGATGTCAAGATGGGATATTTCCCCTTTTTTCTTGTCTCTTCTTGTTTTTGCTTTTATCGTTGTCGGTATGTTGGTCGAAAGGATGTGTGTGCCTTCTCTTCTGAATGTTATGTTTCTCTTACTCGAATGATAGACCTTTGTCTGTTTGTTTATGTATTAATTCTTCTCTGCGATTGAGTTGCAAGTCATTATGTTGATCAACTAGTATTTTCGATATTATGGAAGTAGGTTACGATAACTATGAAGCTCCTCCCTAGCACCCAAGTTGTCTTTTGACGTTTTTTGTTAGCCCCTTCGCAAGTCCCTTTGATAACCTTTTTGCATCGAGAAAGAAAGGTTGTAGGATTGTGTGAGCAATGCGTGGGCTAGCCAGCTTAGGGTTGTGGTATTAAAACTATTAGAATGAAAAGGTTTGTGTGCAATGTGTTTTGCCATCTCGCGTGTTTAGACTCTTATACTATCTTTCATCTTGTTTCTAGGCTTTTAAGGCCATCCTCAAGAAGTACCTTGACCATCCCTATCAACTTGAACCATAACTAGCTTTTCGGATCAACTAAGCTGGAGGTTTCATTGTGTGAATCCGATTACCTCGTTGACACTAGCATAGTTTGGTCTAATCCCCTCTCGAATTATTGCTGATGGCACTCTTCTATTTTTCCTAACTTGCATTATTTTCTCCTTTGTAATGTTAATGCCATTGATTAATAATGGTCGGTTTTTATGCACGTAATTACCGTAATAGTTTGTGATGAAAATTTCTTTAAATGTGATTAATCTTCAGAAAACTCAGCTTTCATTTGATAATCTTATGGATTCATAGCAAAGCTTTTTTTTATAATGTCACTTAGAAATTATGTTTGTATCTGTTTGTGCGATGGTTGATCGTGTTACCAACGGTTGCAGAAAATATGGTTGTTTTGGGATATGGGTAATTTACTTTAAATTAACCAAACATTAGTATTGTAGTGGAGATTTGCAAATCTTTAGTGTTACAAAAATTTGTTGATGACATTATCTTGTATACTCTTGTTGGATGGAACCCCTTCTTCTCGCGTATTCGCTGCATTAGCTCGTAAGACTTTGACCCTTCTTGGATGATTGGAAAATCTTTGTAGTTAATGGTCAAAACTAATATACTTTGCTTTCGCCTCAAAACTTATGTTGTGTGTATAATTTATTTGATTTCCGGTTTGAAACTCGATTATACATGGCTTTTTGTGTTAATTTTTGAAACCCGTGGTTCCCCTTTCTTGGGCCGATCAACTCTTGTTCTTTTAGAAATATATTAATTTAGTCTATGCGTTTGGTACCTTTGATAAATTTCTAGATGGTTGGTGTATATATCAAATCTTAATCTTGTAATTATGGTTTAATTACTTACTTGATGGGAATTCTGTTTTTGCTAGATTATTTATTTTCTCCTTATAGGGCCAAGGGCCATTCTCTTATGATTGCTATACTTTCGTTGCTTTTACTCCTAACTGAAGTACAAGGTCTTCTCCTTCTTTGATTGCATTATGAAGACTTTATTATAACTTGATGTGTTGATAGTGTTTAGAGGTTTGAACCAATTCTTGTAATAAAGTGCTTCCTTTTCGTGGGATTGTTAGATAATAGTTATGGTGGTTTTGTGTAGCCTTATCTTGCTAGGTTCTCGTGAACCGACTCTTGTAGAAAATTTTCTCGCAGATGGATTTTGCATGTAGATGAGGGATAGAATTGTAGACTTTTGTCATCAACATCGCTTGAGAAGTTCCTTTTCTCGAAACCTTTTTATGTTGTTCAACTATTGTTAACATCCAAAGAAAGTTTAAAAGAGGATTAATGTCTTAGTATAAAGTATTGTGGACTTTGTCATCCGAACTTTGGAAACCTTGTATTGTTTGACCATCATTGAAATTATAAGAAAATTTGGTTATTGTTGTTGAGTGACTTTTTGGAGTATCGTATTTTAAGAATTGATGTAATCTTGTTTTGTTCTTATAAATGAGTGTTGCTACAACCTTACCTTGAGAATAAATTTTGAGTTAAACCTTGACATGACTTAGTAATAAAGTGTCATAAGTAAACTAACATGGAATTGTTTAATACTTCTGGAAGTTAAATTAAAAGTTGTATTCAAATAAAGTAACGTAGGGGTCACCAACTTGAGAGCAAGAAATTATTTATGTAAACAAGGGCAAGACTATCATTGTAGGTAAACTTTATATCATGATAACCCTAGCTTCTCTAGTGAACATTATTCCTTTTACAAAGGAAATTTGTAAAATGACCCTAAGGTGAAATGAACTATTAGTTGTTTGAAGATGATAAGATTTAATAAGCTAGAGAAAACAAATTGGAGACCTCACCATCTTTGTCACCGCCATTTGGAAAGTAAATTTCTACTCCTTGTTAATACTTTTAGCGAAGCCTAAGTAAAGTTGTTGATAATTTCAAGGTTAAGAGCCCTAGCTTTAATTAAATACTCGCAATAACTTATGAGGTCCTAAAGATGTTTCATCTTGACCTTCTCCCTCTAACCCTTTTCAAGGCACCTTGTATCTCTTCTCTTAAGTGTGTTGAACTTAAAACCATGTTGTCTTGTGGGCAAGAATGAATCTTAGTAAGCGTTAGTGGTGAGCGAGATGGCCTTGTGGAATTTAAATACTCCTTTTTCTTGATAAACAAATTAAGCAAATAAATGTCATAATAGAGAAGATTTAAAGATAATTACTCGGTTTCAAAGGAATAAACTTGGCTTGGCAAGTTGAATTATACGAATCATATCTTGAGCCTCCTTGAAAACGTAAGCTAAGAATTACAAGATGTCCTTGTAAAATAAATAACCCTCAAGAATATCTCATTGTGGTTGGCCGAATCGTAAGTGTGTTCGTGATTGGAATTCTATGTTGTCTTGTCGAAAGAAAAAAAAATGTATTGTCCTTGATAGGTGTGAACGTTTTTCGGTGCCGCCTTTATGGCCATCCTTGTATCAAGTTGTTCACGCAGTGTTAGTTGTATCCTTTGCATGACGACATGTTGCGTCATGTTATGTGTCAAGCAAGTCAAAAAAAAAAAAGTTATCCCGTATTTCACCGTGTTGTTCGTGTGTGGATTTTTGGATCGTTACACCGCACATGCCTCGCCACCGCTAAGCCCTATTGCAGGTCAGCCGAGGCTCTCCGACCAGAACACTCCTCGCAGCACCCAATGAAAGTGGAGGTAACGCACCTGCGACACTAGCCTGTAGCTTCATCTAAAACCGCCATATCAAACCCACGCGGCTAGCAGGGAGGAAGGAAGGCATCCAGGAGGAGCCAGGAAGAAAAAAATGCCATGACAGAGATTTCGATGGCTTCTCAACCACTCCACACGCAGACTATCCAAGGGAGATCTCACGCGGTCCGAGAGGATAAGCAGGCAGTCAAACAAGAAGCAAGGAAGATTTGCAAATCAGAAAAATAAATGAGTGCGGCCACCAGCAAGGAGTCCAACACGTCAGACTTTAATAACTCCACCCTCCACGCCAAGAAGGAGATAAAGCTGACCGTGACAAATTTACAAGTCTATGATGAGTAACGTGGCCTAAAAGGCTTTAATAATTGAACACAAAATTTTATAATTTATTTACACAAATAAAACAAATATAACTGACACGAATTCATTTATTATTACAATAGTTTTCTCCATATAATTCTCATAAGCTAAGAGGTATAAGAAATTTTGTATGATTTACTATTCAACCTGAGAAGATTAAATCGCATACAGACGAGCAAGCAAGAGGAAGTAAGAGTCGAATTATCCATTACTCCCAATGATTAAAACAACATGCGAACAGGCTTAAGCAACCAAGCGAAGAAAACTAGAGGTTGACATTCCAAAGTGAACACGAAGCAGGGAACGACCATGGCACCAAGACGGGTAACCACTTCTTCAGCGCAGGACAGGGTAAAAGTCACCTAACGATAGAAAAGGGAGTTCAATTCAGCATTCAATGACATGCAAAAGGACAAGGACGTAACAGCGAAAGTCGATGCCGAACAGGGCATTACACTGTTCGTGCGTATATGCAAGATTTAAATAGCTAAATAATAGGTTTATGTAAAGCGTGTAGATTGAAGTGATTTATATAGGCCATGCTACAATGTTTAATTTTGAGGTATTTTTACGGATAAGTTTTGGTTTCTTATTAAGGTTTTCCTTTTTATTTGGTTAGGGGAGTTGGGGGGGGTGGTTTGATCATTGGACCATTTTTTCTACAAGTTTTGAATACAAAGGATTTCACCGCAGAGGGATACCCCACACCTCCGAATTTCAAAAGTGTAAAACAATCCACTTTGGTTTGAGTAATCTCTCAATAGATTAAATCGTATAAACCAAGGAAAAATCTAGATATATTGTGCGGAAAAATAGAAATAAAAATCAGACTAAGGCATGCCATAATGGAGTTATCATCAAATCATAAAATGAAACAAGACTTCAAATAACACAAAAATGAGTTCTAAAGTCGACCATATCACTTGTCACAACATCCAAGCCTATATTCCATTCCTAGTAAACTTCATGAATAGAAAATACCTATACTAATTGGTAATTTTGATTTCTAAATAAAGGAATCAGTCCCATAACAAGCAATAATGTCTTATGTTTACCAACTTCTAGCCACAATCATCTCCAAAATTTTAA
This sequence comes from Taxus wallichiana var. yunnanensis, assembly GCA_018340775.1. Classification (NCBI taxonomy): domain Eukaryota; kingdom Viridiplantae; phylum Streptophyta; class Pinopsida; order Cupressales; family Taxaceae; genus Taxus; species Taxus wallichiana. The sequence continues at coordinate 77,241,023 of CM031241.1, read as the reverse complement.
AACAACTGATATGCACCAAAAATTTTGAAGTCTTTTCTCTATTAAAATACCATAACTATCAAGTACAATGTTTTCCTTGACATCAAGTATTTAATAAAAAGATACAACAACATCAAATAACTCCGTTGAAACCCATCTAGCACATCAGCTAATAACCATAGAGTATAATTACATAGTAATATTAAGAACTTAAAATTAGAATACAACTTCATAAAGTAGTTAAGGGCTATATATAGAACTCAATTAATAGGTCCATTTTATACGAAGAATCATTCTATAATTAGGTCATACCTCATAAGATCATAAATCACACCAACACATAAGTCAATTACTTCTAATGTAGTCGCCTCTAAGACAAAGACCCTAGCATTTTCAAGGTAGTTGAATAACTTTGTGGAGCTATGAATTTAATATCAATTTTAGCATGTTGATAATACAAATCATCGCATGGTCAGCAATAAATCAGACTCCAACGATGTTAATGTCCAACCATGAGTATGGTGAAGTTCATGTCCAATATTACTTGACAGACATCTTTTGAAGTAGGTTTCGATAATTGCTTTTTTGTAAAGATTCAATGGATCCAAATTGAGGATATAGTTGAACCACAGATTTCAAGCCCCTCTCAAACTCTAGAGTCTATAGTTATACTATTTAATTAGAAATATTTCTACCATTATTATATCTTGTATGCTTAATCGTAATTATTTTAAAATAAAAATATCAAAAACTAAATGGGAAACATTATGTGTCTCCTTCAGCTTATTTTGTTGGGATTAATTATAATATATTCGAAATGGGCTTCTAAGACAGTTCATATCTAATTACATTTAGAGAACTACCAACTAAAATGTGTGTCTAAATATATTTATTATATTCAATAGTATTAGACTATTAGTGAAGGGTTTCGTAAGGGAATGTGATTATTTTATCTATAGTAAGGATCGTAGAGAGCCCTCAACTAGTGTATTTTCACCGCAGAGGATACCGCACACCTTTAAATTTCAAAAGTGTAAAATAGTGCAATGGTTTGAGTAATCTCTCAATAGATTAAATCATATCAACCAAGGAAAAATCCAGATATCTTATGCGAAAAATTGAAATAAAAAAGCGCATTAAGGCATGTCATAATGGATTTATCATCAAATCATAAAATGAAACAATACCTTCATATAACACAAAACCGAGTTCTAAAGTCGACCATATCACTTTTTACAACATCCAAGTCTATATTCGAGTCATAGTACACTTCAAGAAGAGAAAATACCTATACTAATTGGTAATTTTGATTCTTAAATAAATGAATCACGTCCCATAACTAGCAATAATGGCTCATGTTTACCAACTTCTAGCCACAACCATCTCCCAATTTTTAAAACAACTGATATGCACCAAAATTTTTAAAGTCTTTTCTCGGTTAAAAGCCCATAACTATCAAGTACAATGTTTGCCTTGACATCAAGTATTTAATAAAAAGATACAACAACCATAAAATAACTCATTTTAAACCCATCTAGCACATCAACTAACAACCATCCAATATAATTACAAAGTAATATTAAGAACTAAAAATTAGAATACAACTTCATAAATGAGTTAAGGACTATATATAGACCTCAATTAATAGGTCCATTTTATACGAAGAATCATTTTATAATTAGGCATACCTCATAAGATCATAAATCACACCAACACATAAGTCAAGTAATCTGGTAATGCAATGCCCTCTAATACTACACCCTATAGCATTTTCAAGGTAATTGAATTACTTTGTGGAGATATGAATTTAATATTAGTTTTAGCACGTTGATAATGCAAGCCATCATTATGGTCAAGCAATAAATCAGACTCCAACGATGTTAATGTCCAACCATTAGTATGATGAAGTTAATGTCCAAGATTACTTGATGGATACTTGAAGTACGTTTAGATAAGTCCTTTTTGGTAAATATTCAACAGATCCAAATTGAGGATGTAGTTGAACAACAGATTTCAAGCCCTCTCAAACTCTAGAGTCTATAGTAATACTATATAATTAGCAATATTTCTCCCATTTTTATATATTATGCTTAGGTTTAATTATTTTACATTAAAAATATCAAAACTAAATGGGGAAACATTATTTTCAGAGAAACATTTGTGCAATTTATTCTAAACCATAATAAAAATACGCTTTATTATCTTTTTATGTATGGCCTCTACTAATATAAAGTTTTTAATAACTCTTTATAATCTTTTAGGTTTTGTTTTATTATAACTCGAGAATGAAATTGAAAATATAGATTAATCTTAATAGAGGAGTCCCTCCATTTGAATTCGCACATACATTTAGTTATTAACTTCGTATTTCATTTTTTTGTAGGATATTTTTGAATCTCTTTCTTTGGGTCAGAAAGAAAAGAGTGTTATCTCTAGACAAACTTCGTGTGGGTTTCAATCTTGATTGAAGTATTTATTCAATTGTTCTTTTTATTGCATGTTATGGACTAACAATTTATTGTAGAGAGTTTCCATGTTATTTGGTTTGGATTGTTCTATATATATTTGTAGTTGGCTCAAATAATTTTTCCGAAGTGACATGTGGGGGCACGTGCCTTCGCCAATCACACACATTATCGACTATACAATAAATGTTTTTCTAACAAAACACCAACCTCGAAAACCGATGCGTAACTAACACAATAAACCCAAATTAAATACATACAACATCAACTATAAAATAAATTAACTATCGAAAATGATATCAAATGTATTCATGTACAAATTGCTAAGTTCGAAATGTAGAAACAACCTTAAAATTAAGTGTCCCCTCTATATTTCTACACTTACAAAATCAATCACACCCGTTATCAACATCAACTACAAAAGTAATAATTATACCTCTAAAACAAATAACACATACCATTCGGCGCTCACATTGCATGAAACAAATGCGGTTTCTAGTTTTAGTTTATGTGACGTTGACTTGTAGTTTTGGAGGGAATACAATTAAACACACTTGATTGTATAATTGTGAGTTACAAAAGAACGCAAATTGATCAAGATTAATATCGGCACAGAGAACATGTGGTAACATAGGAATCATTGATTGCGATGATGATCAAACATCTTAGTTTTGAGGAACTTTCTAGAAGATAATATATTCATAGCTTTTTATATGTAGAGTCAAATCTATAGTTGAAAAATAATATGGTAATATGGAGTGAATGAGATATGTAATAGTTAGAGTTGGTTGTTGGATTTCGTTATTTGATTTTGGAAAAACTTTGTGAACATATGTGTGAAGCATTATATATTTTTATTTTATATTATTTTTGTTAAATTAATATTTAATTTTTATAGTATTTTTTTATAATAAGGTTTTTGAGATGTATTTACTATGTTTCATGTAATATTTTCGAGCTAAAAAGTAACAAAATGTGTTAGTATAGATAGATTTTTTATCTTTGATATAGAACTTGACTAAGAGAAAGGTAAAAGAATCTTATAATCATATATTTTATGACTAACAAAGAGTGGAAACCATTCAAAAGATGAAAAAACACCAACAATGTCTAATTCAAATCAACAAATGGATAGTTCACAAACATCCAATAAGCATGCAATATAATGACTATTAAATGTTTAGAGGACATCGGATGTGTGTCCACGTATATACAAAATTTGTGTCTCATTTTATATTTTTCTTTAGCAATTTAGGAACGAGAATATTTTCTTGTTTTGTTTACCTACAACTTTATTTATTTGCAGAAAATATGTAGTAAGTGACCAAGGATTTAAAATTCAGGTATATTATTCTTTTATTAACATATGAAAATTGTAAATTTAGAGAAGAAAGACTAATAATACAATTTTAATTTTCATATATACTATGTTTGAATATTCAATTTAATGCATAGAAATTATCTTTTGCATAATTACAGTACAATTGAAAAATATATATTTGAGCTAAAAAAATTGTTATAAATGTGAGTTTTTCATACATACATACATACATACATACATTTTTTTCATAATTTAAAAATTCATAAAATGTGGTTAGTTTACACCTAACTTATGGATACCAAGGATTATAAGATAATTCCACCAAAGCCACAATTGTTATATATTTGTTTGTATTTACGTAATAACTGCATACAAAAATGTTATCCAATTGTGACTAAACAAAATTCACTAAGTGCAAAATTTGATGCAGTGACCTTTTGAGGCCACAATTACATACCCACAAATATGTAATACATTTCCAATACTACCTATACCATATAGATAAGATAAATAATAAAATAATTTAACAACCCACAATTGGTTGCAGATACATATCCCTTGCATTGCTGCCCGCAAATATTACCTATTCACTACCTATACCGTAGGGTGATATTTTTAATTTTAATACATGAATATTTTAAATCCTAATGGCCGTAAAGGGGATTCTTAGCTTTTTATCCATTGTATGATAGACATTTTCCCGCATCAAATGAATTTGAAATCAGTAGCTACAACCAAAAAAGTACAGGATGGAAATAGTAGTAAGAATAATGATCTGTTTTATATCAAAACATGAGCGATTTTACAAAGAAAGCACAATCGTCGTGGTTAAATATGATTCGCAATCACCATCTACACGTCGATCGTGCCTTAAGAGTGCACAATTAAACTTGACGGACAGTTGTCTTCTCATTAAACTTTTTAACATTTGTATTTGAAAAGGGTTTATGTCTCTAAAGGTACGGCTATAAGAGTTCTTCAACCGTTTTATTATTATAGTTTTTTTATATTTTTAGTATAAGTTTATGGGTGTGTGTGTATATATATATATATAATAGTTTTTAAAAAGGAGAATAATTTTGAGGAATTTATAATGAATTGTGTAAAAGAATGACGTTTTGGAATCCCTAACACATTAATAAGGCAATACAATTTGTATATATAAGATAATTACGATTATATTTATGTTTCACCATTAAACGAGATTTGATTCTATAAGTTGTAAGGAACATTTTTTATATTTGTGAAAAATATGTATACCACACTATTACTTTTTATTTATTTATAAAATTCATATTATATCATTGTTATATGCTCTTTAATTATTCTCATTCTATTATACAATTAACTATATATATATATATCATAGGTACAAGTAGTTTGCACACTATAATTTGTATTTTCTCGTATTGTATTTTTCTTCAAACCTCGATAACATATATATAGAAAATGGCATTCCTATAAAATAGGAAACTAATTTAACAACAATCCTTATTTATGTAGTATTGTTTATAACAATAATACATTTAATCATCTTAATAATAACCTACTAACTTACAATTAACTATTACATTAATTAATTACTCATTTAACGTGACTAATTAGTTCGACAATTATAAATATAATAACTTATTAATGTTCACAATAACGAATTCCTAACATTCAATCCCTTGTTATGAACATTATTAATTCTCAATATTCACCCCTTAATGTGAACAAGGCGAAGAACCATATTTCAAGAAGTTGACCCACCTTCCGAAAGTGCTACTTACACTAGGTACAAAATCCATTGATTATTTCTTTACTCTCGTAAAGGCGTGGTGTTGAGCTGAATTATGCAGAATGCTCCTTCGCCTTTGGGCTCTGTGGGACTTTCTCTTCCTCCCTAGGCACCCGAATTTTGAATCTCCAAGATCCACAAGCTTCACACTAGCTTGATAACCATCCCTTAAGTCTACCTCGAAATATTCTCCTGCTCCACAAAAGAGAGTCTTCTGAAAACATGAATCTTCCCCAAATTCTGGAAAGGGGTTTATTCAACACACAACACAAAGGAAATAACATGAACTCAAAAAACACTAAAAATGTCACCAAAGCATTTCACGGCCTTGTCGCTTTCATGTGAAGAAAGGTCGTTGATCACTCTCCAACCCTCGCTTGTCCTCCATCCTCCTCCGTGATGCTTCTAGCTCAACGTAATGTGAACATGAAGCTCATATTGAACGCCGAGTTCCAAAGTGATAATGCATTCGTAAGGATTTATTTTCTGACACTTTTGAGATTTTGGACACGGCAATACAACCATAACAAGACAAGAAAAAACCTAAAATCACCTATTAGACTTTTATGATACTTAGAGAATGGGCTACTAAGAAACAATAAATACTTAGAGAAAATCTAACTAGAATCTACACCACATAAATAATAGATCCTAATAACAAATAACATCATACTTTGCTCTTGACTGTAAGGAAAGTTTGAAAAAATCGACCTCACGGCAACCAATTTAGATTGCTTGGCATGATTCAGTTTCTTTGTTTTACAATGTGATAATGTGGCAATGAGAGATTCCAAATGTATGCATTTCCACCAATGCATGTGAATCTCACATATACGCTGTGTTATTGTTGGCTTGCTCAGCATAAAATAAAATACTTGACTTGTAAATCTTGGGCTAATCACGATGGATTTTTGGATCAGTGAAATGCATGAGGTGCTTCACAAAGCTCGAATAAATCTAATAGAATTATCTTGTATGTAACACATGACCACCATATTGTAGATGCTCACAATGTGGATTGATTCAACACCGGATAGAAGAAGAATGGTTGGATGATATGTCCATGGAAGATTATTGATCCATAAAGCCCTGAGTTTTGGCATTTCCTTTACTACATAGAAGGTAGTTTTGTATTCTTTGATTTTTGTAAATCTGTGATCTGGGTTTTCCTATAATTTATACAGCTTTTAACTAATATATCTTCCTATAAAACCATTAAATTTAAAAGCATCCGAAGTTGTCAAAATAGAAAAATGATTTTTTCTTTAGATGGGTTTTACCATATATTTTCAAACTTTTTTACATATAATGCTAAAAAAACTTACGGAACACTAATTAAACTCTACTTTCCACAAATTAAATACCTGCACTATAGTGTAATGGGATTTTGAATTTATTTATAGGAATTTTACCTCATTTTCCCATGCTTATTTTGTCTCTTGTTAAACATCACATCTACAATACCTCTCATACTCTTTATCTTTTATTCGGAGTAGTTGTTGTAGTAGTTAAGACATTTAAATTTCCCTTTACTGCTTTTCCACTTATTTTTGCAAGCTACTTATTTTTTTCATTCTTCCTCTAAGTGAAATTTCATATCCAGATGTATCTCTTGGGTGCCATGGTTGAAGGATTTCATTGTAAAATGTTTTCGTGAAAATTTCTTTGAATTGTAATGAAAATGTTTTTAGAAATTTTTAGAACAAAAATCCATAACCTTATTCAACAAATTATCAATGGTTTTCAACCTGTAACTTAGAGCAAGGTATGGGCGCCATCAATGAGGCAGGCTACAAATGTTGAAAGCATTGTTTTCTTCTATCCTATGTCAAAATGGGATCCTTGGTTAGTGTATGCACCAAATGGATTTGTTGAAAAGGCTATAGAAACTTCCAAACAATGAAAATCAGCATGAGGACATGCATCTTATTTATGTGCACTTTTCATTGAAAACTATTACTTGTTTTGGGGTAGAGAAATGCATGAGGTTAACCAAGTTATTTTTTTTTTTCTTTCTTATTTCAATGACTCTAAGAGAAAAACAACCAGGGATGTCGGACACATTGCTGTGTGGGAAGTTCCCAAAATTATTAATGAGCCTTCTGTTGCTCCATTGGCAACTTGAAAATCAAGAAAGAATGAAGAAACCATACTTGTATTGACCTTGTTGGTGATGCAAATTGGAAAAGCATTAGTGAGCCACAAAATATAATCGAAATGCCTAAAGATAATGTGGTCTCATCAAATGAGTGGATCTTGGGATTATTGTAAAAGGTATGGATCACTCTTCCTCACACTTCAAACTAAACATTTCATCATTTAAATTATTATTTTATTTTTTATTTTTTTGGATTTGAGTATGTTGTATATTAAAATTAAAATGTAAATTAGGATGAATAATATGGATTTTACCTTTCCCAAAGATATATTTCTTTAAACTTTTAAGAAAAATTATTTTTAGGCCTTTGGAACCATGCACATGGACCGTTGTGTCAAAGGGTTAATGGGAAACAAAATCTCAAACAAGATACATGTTGACCCAAGACACCATAAATTTTCTTAACCAAGATGACTAACTCAACTATATGTCTTAATGAGGTGAGTTTCGATACCCTTTAACACTTCAAATACTTTTGGTGATATTCCAATTTTACCAAATCACGATCGCTTTTGGCTTACAAATGTCATATTGATTTTGTATAACTGGAAAACACCTTAATCTACCTCTAGAAATCCTATGTTATAATTGAAACCTATTATATTTCGCCCATATTGTAAACAAATAAACTATATAAAAACACATGTAATTCAATTAATTCGGGACATTAAATACATAGAGGAAGATTACATATATAGAGTTTGATCTCCTTGATTCTAGGAGTCAACACTCATCCCACATATCTCTCCTAATCCCCACAATATCTCACTCAAACTCTCAATCCAATTATTCTCTCACAACAACCATTATCTAATTACAACTATTTACATGAGTTAACAACTCATAGATAGTTGTATTACATTACACTATATTATTTATTTCCACACTCATAATAATGTTCACAATATCTAATATTATTCCTAAAATTCACTCCCTTATTGTTAACATTATTATTTCCACACATACACTCCCCTAATGTGAACAATGTAGAAAAGAATATTTACACTTTCTCTACAGCTTGAACACCCCTATTTTCTCATGATCTTGGTACACATATGGACCTCACCCAAGGTAAGAACCCCTGTTCATGAACCTCTGTTCATCGCCTTCAAGTATCATAATTCTGACTTTGTACTTGTGTTTTCTTCTTTCTATTACAACATTACATCAAGGAGGTTTATAAAAGGAAATCACAATTGAACAATAATTTCTTTTTGTTCTTATTATAAAACACACAACTAAAATAAATTGGTCACCGATCGCACCTCGGCCTCATCGATGGTGCTTGATGAGAGGTCGTTGATCAACCTCCGTCCTCTGTTGCCTCCGCCTCCATCTAAAAGTTATATAAAGAAGGAAGTCTTCATAATCATAACCACTGAAATCACCCTCTGGTTCTTCCTTATCATCATCTTCTTCTTCATTGGCAATCATGGCATTTTCAATTTTTCCATCAAGTAAATCTCTTGCTCTTTTCATGCAATTTATGGAAAGGTGTCCAGATTGTTGGCAATAGTAGCAAGTGATATGTTTCTTTGTATCTCTAGAATTAGATCCTTTCTTGAATCTTCCTTTATCATATGACCTATTTTTACCAAACATTGTTGTTTCTTCTGAAATAATATTCTTATTTGTTCTATTTTCTTCCTCCATGAGAGATGAAATCAAATCTTCTAAACTAGGATTTACTTTACTCAAAGTAAATACAGTGTTAGAATAACTGGGTGGCATACTATTTAACAATACTGATTTTGCATCATCATCTCCCACATCAATTTTTATTCCAGCTAGTTGATTTGAAATAGAATGAAATTTACTTATGTGATCAACCATACTCTCACCTTCTTCCATCTTGAGCCCGAATAGTTTTTGCTTGAGTGTCACCGCTGCACTCCCTGTTTGAGATCCAAATAGCTTGTTCAAAGTAGTCCATATGAAATTTGAACTTTTTGATAAATCAATATGATGCAAGTAAGCATCAGACAATCCAAGACCAATAATTGTTATTGCTTTCCTATCCTTGCTTTCCCAGTTGGTGGCTTCATCAACATCAGTTGGTTTTGAAAATTTACCTTCAACAATTTCCCACAACTCTTTATTTATCAAAAGTAAGTGAGTTCACACTTGCCATGTGTGAAATTCTTTTCCACTCGAATTTTTGTAATGGGATTTCCATTATGGATGTCGAACTCAATCAAAAATGCACCTTTACAATAAAGTAAAATTTTACTTTCAATCGCGTGAAAGCATAAAATCAATGAAAAGATCTTGAAAAAACATACATTTTCAAAAAAACATCACCTCAACTGAGTTACAAGGTGAAAGATATGACACTTTTAAGTTCTAAGTCCAACTTCTTTCCGGACCCTTTCCAAAATATCATATCAATAATACAACTATCATCATCTCTGTTTGCATTATCCCACCACCACTTAGACAAGGATCAACATAGTCAAAATCACATAGGTTGAATTCATCCGATAACAATATCGGGGATAGAAAGGAGTACAAGTCGCCATCTACTCGAGACTAAGGTATCCACGAAACACAATATCTATGACAACATTTGAGCAAGTGTCAAACATACCAAATGAACAAAAGTGGGTTTTCAATCTATGTAAAGCTCCACTTCCTATCTCGTACTCGACTTGAATGAATGGTCAACAAGACACATTTCCTCCCTCCAAACATACACCTTTTACCAATTTCCCTTAGGTTCGGTTAGTTTAGGGTCGATAACATAAAACATAACTACATCACTCCAACAATGGTGATTCACGCACATTAACCATAAAGAACTTACGTATGTTATATATACATGGTATAATAAAATAATTACTTTATAGGGTTAGGATACATCACTTAACACATAATGCACCTGAAGTGTAATGACTATGAAATAGTGATCATACATTCACCATATGACCCTAAATCACGACATGAACCATCACAAATTACACAATTTATAGGTATGAATAACACAATGTCTAACATTACAACATATAGTCAATTGCAATTAAAACATGGTGACACACGATTCATCATTGCATGGTGAAAATATCATGATATAATATAATTATCTTTACACCAATTTTTTCATGCAATACATCAATACAAATTCATATCACACATTGTAAAAATGCTCCAACACTCGCAATCCACAATAATATTCCTTTTACACACAACAAGGTCGTACATCACACATGAATTCCTCATTGAATCCATGAAAGGAGAGTGAATACTCGGATCACAAGCACATCAATAGGATAAAAATACGCAATAAGTGACATGCTAAACATGTGCGTTAACAATATCACAATTATGACATTGGTCACATAACAACATATATCACATAACTCTTCCAATCTCAACTACCACCATGAAAACCATCACAACTCCCCTCTGTCCCTGGATGTTCAAGAGCATGAACCTCCGCTCGATACCAAGTGTAATTCCCATATTTAAAACACACAAAAAATAACAAAGAAAAACAAATGTCGGGATATATATATATATATATATATATATATATTTTACTTAGATTTGTCATTACACATCGTCACAAGGGATCCAATTAAAGAAAAATCAACAATGCATACGACACTTATATAATTCATTAACTCACATGTACACATGACAACACCATACAAATGTCGATGCCACACTTACCCCAATGAATGAATACTAGCAATGACCCACCCACAAGAAAAGCACTCAAGGATCGGCAAACCCACAACACATCATTACCATAATTTCATCTTATTTACGATTAACACTCTAAGTATATTATTGCGCAAGGATAATTTTCTCCTTTTTCCACCTACAACTTCTTAAGTTCATTCCACATTTAACTTACAAATTGACCATTTTAAGTTGGCTTTTTATGCTTTACGGAAATTTCCATAACTTACATAATATTTGGCATATTTCATATTGCATACAAAGTTCTTAAATCTCTTGTTCGTATGTTAAGAATATTACTTTCAAACGTTTATTTAATGTTTAAATTTTACCCTTGCTACTCAAGTTAATCTCACATGATATCAAGAAAGAAATATTACGCTTTAAGGGGGTTTACATTCAAGATACCTTTTCCCATAAACATTCTTCAATCATGGTATCTTTATTTCCCGATTCAATATTCCCACAACACGAAATTTTATATATATATATATATATATATTATGTGTATATATATATGTATGTATGTATATGTATGTATGTATGTATGTATGTATGTATGTATGTATGTATGTATGTATGTATGTATGTATGTATGTATGTATATATATATATATATATATATATATATATATATATATATATATATATATATATATATATATCTTTTTCTTAGGTTTTACCCTCACCAAGGGAAATTCATATTCTTTGTAACACAAGAAAATGTATAATTGAGTTAGATGGACTCCAAGAGTTATATTATACCTAACTACAAATCTCATTTTAATCTTATATGCTTTACTCTTATATCACACTATGGTCTCATTGCTAGCATTGTTTTATAACATTTGTAAACAAAATAAAACATACTTTTCACTAATGGGTTCTGTTATCTCTCGAAAGTGCACCCTGTAGAGAGATGGCTGCAGGTTTTCTAAGCCTACAACATTGGTATCTCTCTTTCGTAGATACAATGGAAACACCTCAGGTCTATGGGTATACCTATTTTGAGGTGAGTCTCCAAAGATCAAGGCCAATTCCTTTTTGATGTATCCTAAATTGATTATCCTGGGTTTTAACGGAAAAGATGACTATAAAAATAAATGAATTAAGGTGATACATCAAACTTATATGAGGTCTTTCACTGAGTATATGCACAATTGATATGGGAAGGGTTTCTTGATGCACGAGCCTACGGTTTTCTCGGAGAATATTTAAGGGAAAAACTTGGTGGTACTAAGGGAAAAATATCACAACATTATTAATAAGTTAACATGCATATTAACTAAATAAGCGTAATGTACCGATATTACAAAGCAGGTAAGATGGTTGGTCGTGGAATTTGTATTCACAAGACTAATAAAAAAATACACAAGCTATAACAATTGGTAAGGCAAGAAATTACTTTAAACTTAGAAGGGAAAATACTCGGAAGAATGCTTCAAGATCTATATCCAAAAAGTCCTCTTTTATCCTCGCAAAGGCACACAATATATAGAAAATTAAATTTTCCCACCCTTCCTAAAAATAGCCTAAGGTGTGCTCACCATGCATCCTAATTTTATCCTTTATTTAATAATAATTAAAAGGATAAAATAATACAAACTAGTGCAAGAGGCATTAATAGCCTTTGATTACATCTCACCAACTAAAGTTGATTGTTCTATTTTTAATAAGGTTGGCATGAATAATTTTTCTAAAAAAGGATTGCTTATCGGGCAAGTATCTCTCCATGGCATGCAACTTGTCTCTTCTCTCTCGTTCTATCTTCTTGTGAAGCATGCAACAAATCAATTCTCTTCCCGTGAGTAAATAATTCAAATATTTGTAATATTTCCAAGGGAAACATCCAACATGGGACCACCCGCCATGTGTACATATTCGATGTTGACATCTTTTTGCTTCAAATGGTCATAAGGGTGACATCTTACAAAATACCTCTAATTCCTTCAACCGTGGGGATCACCTTTGCACTTCACCATGGTTGGCCATCCGTGTGGACTTAGCATATTATTGTGTCTAGATGCACATGAGGGTCACTTGGTAAAGGGTCACCATGTCATACTCGCCACCTTCGTAACACATGCTATAGATATACTTGCCACCCCATCGTTGTCGGCGTTGGCATTATTTGAAGGGAAAAGGTTGAAATACCTTTTATTTGATCATTGCATAATGATTTGGTCAACTTTTGTTACATTAGACACTCGGACTATAGTTGATCTTCTAACATTTGAATGCAATGATTCTGCTTTTAATCGATGCCGTGGGCTAGACCCTTCTTCCATGGTGACTCACCCTTGGTAAATTTGGCGGTGGCATTTGTAACTTAAGTTGAGTTTGTTGGAAATTTATTGATGCTCCTAGGCCATCGATCTTTATACCTCTATTTTTGATGTCATTGATCCTTGGACTCACGATTGAGGTTTTTGATCGTGTATTGATTGCATGGTCAATAAGATCTCGACCATGATGGTTTGCTTGAAAATGGAGATTGATTCCCTACCTTTGATATTTGTACCGCCAAATTTAGACCATTTGATCACTAACTCCATGTGAGTTAGGTTACACCAAACTTAGGTGGGTGAGTTAAAACAACTAGAACTCCACCTTTGGTCATTTTGCCTCTGGTTCACGGGTGAAGCCCTGACAAATTTTTCCTTCGACGCCATTTTTGCATTGATCCTTAAAGCTCGAAATTATGCCTTCTCTGGTCTACAAGGCTTTGTGATCATTTTTCAAAGGGGAGACTTTTCATCCCCGGTCAGAACTTATTTATCTCACGGTTTGGCTTTCTTAGCACTAACACCTTGAAAACCTTGTGTGTCTCTATATTTTCATTGTATTATGATATCTGATCTCCGAAATCATTTTGGATGTTCATATTCCAAAGCCGTCATTAAGGAAGGTGAGTGTATCTCGAGCTTTCATTTTTCCGTAATATGGACCTCAACCTATATTTCATAAAAATAATTATTTATTTGTTATACCGTTCTCTCTCTTTTTAGTTTTGGGCATTACAAATTTCTTTTATGGGTTTCTCTCGAAAAATGAGTTTCTTTCATGCTAAGCTTTACCTAAGCCGATATTTGTCATAGTCATTATTGTATGAAATGTGAAATATATGTTTCTTGTTATTAAGGTTGATTTGACACTTGTGCTTTTTATGTTTCTCTAGGATTTCATGGCTCACCTTGGTCATCTTTGAGTGTTTGAGTTGATGCTAAAGCTCTCTATTTTTCTCGCCATGGGCTTTACATTAAAATTTTGATTTGAAGTTCTGAAAATTTTGATTTATATGGTAAATTTTTGTACCTCTCTCGAGTAGATCCGGGGTATTATCTAAAGCTATGGCTACTTGTATGTTCTCTTCCATTTTATGCATTTCTAGGGCTTTGAGTAACTTTCACTTTGGCTCAATTTGGGTAATTTGTAGATCTATTTGTGTTAGCTATTTACTCTGTATTTTACTTTCGTTGTTCTAAAATCTTCACCCCGTAATAAGACTAAAAATTTGCCTCGAATTGTGCTCCGAGAAAGGTCACCACGATTACTTGCTCATTGATTTCTCGCATCTCTATCTATTTATTTTCGAGCTCGAATTTAATAGATTACCCATATATGGGTTCGATTTTCTCAAATTACCATTTTCTCGTGATCATCAAGCTCTATCTTATAACAATGATTTGAGTATTTTCTAGAGGATGAAGCTAAGTCAACAAATATCAAATTTTGTGTTTTGATGTGCGTTATCCCGAGTAGCCATTATTGTTCATTCAAAACTCTTTTACGTAGTTGTTATTGATATCTTCCTGGAGGCTTAAATAATGGAAAGGTGGCTTAGGCCATCATAATTTTGGTGTTTCTTCTCTCTTCTATGACTGCTTTACTTATCATTTGGGCTTGACTCTGCATGTTTCTATGTAATGTTGTAGTTCACTAAGGCCTTTTCCATTTCTTCTACTTGATCCTCTTTGATTTTGTATTATCCATTCGATCTCTCGTTGGGTTTGTGTCATCCGGCTTGGTAGCCTCTTCACAAAAGAGCTCAAGTGTTCACTATGATGGACCCAATCATTCACCAATGTGATTCACTACACAAGTTGCGAGAACATTTTGGGTCAATGTATTCTATATAATCCTTGATTCCCTATGGATTTTTTTTTATGTTTACTCAGATCTAAAATACTTCACTGTGAAAGTATAATAGTACTTGCATTTTTTCTATCTATCAACCTGTAATGTATAAGTTCTTTTATGAAAAATAGAAGCAATATTTTAATTGTTTCAGATATTATTTCTAGGGATATACCATTATTCAGATGCTTTATTTCCTTTCTGTAACTGTTTCTTACTTATATGCTTGCTGGAAAATTTGAAATGTTGATTTTTCATGGCGAAGCCCTAGAAATTTTTTTCCAGAATCTTTTCTTTAATGCATTTCCAGAAATAGTAGTTGTATTTTTTGATCCAAAATACAGAAAGTAACACTTTTCTTGTTGAACTGATATAGCAATTGGGAACTAAAAACATGTTAGTTGTTTATCTTGATCATGTAATGCTTTTCTGCTTCTTGTATCACTTATTTGATTTGCATAGTTCTTTTAAAGCATGTAGTAATTGAAAACAACATGATGAAAAGTTGTAAATGTCCATTTTACATGGCGAAGCCCTGTCAAATTTTCCTGAATCTTCTCTCTCATCCTATTTCAGCTGTAATCCCTTCTTTCCATTTAGCTTCAACTTCTTGAAATCTGATTCTTCCTCTTCGCAACTAAAACAAGTGTTTCTATCTTCAAGTCTCTCCTCTCGTACTTTAAATTCTCTCATTTATAGAATAGTTACTTGAACCTCGAGTTATAATCTTCCTTCTTTCCAAAGAGTGTACTTATGACTTGTCAATTTTTCCCGGCCGCAACCTATACCTCGCACACTTAAGAAAATAGGTAGAAAAATAATTAGGATTTTTGGCCTCTCTTATGTCCATGTTCTTCTCTTCTTTTCACTTTCTCCTTTACGAGTGTATAAATCATGTATGCGCTTTGATCTTCCAATAGAATATATCTCCTGTTATTCTAGATTCATATGCATGAAATAGGATAGTGTAGGAATATGGTTTGATCCCTGAGCCAATAAATGATAGTTAACCTCTTTTATTTTCAGGTACAGTGGCCTCTACAATGGAGATGAAGAAAAAGTTGGAGTGGAGATGCTTCGATCAAAGAAAGAAACCCCCAAGGCAATGATGGGCTGACTCATATTCCTTTACATTCTCTTTCATGCATGTGTACCTTTCATTTCAGTAGTTATACTTTACTTTTCAGTTACATCCCATGGCTTGTGTGGGAAAAATTTGAAAACTCCTTATGAATAAAACATTGAATTCTCTAAATGAATTGTATATTTCTTTCTACATTTCTAATTTTTGTATGGAATGTATGATGAATTAAAAAACTTAGTAATATAATTGAATGTCTTAATCATGTAGGAAAGAATTTAGAGAACCCAGTAACATCCAAAGAATGAATTCTTATTTCTACGATCTGCACTTATGTTTTGTAATGCCCCGTTCGGCGTTTACCCTAGTTCTTGTCGCAATGACCCTCTAGTGGAGCGTCGAATGGCTGTGTGTAATTCTGATATCTTGGCTCCATGGTCGGTCTTTTCTTCATGTGCGCCTTCGAACGTTAACATCTAGTTTATCCCCTTCGTTGCTTAGGCTCTGTTCACATGTTGTTTTAATCATTGTGAATAATAGGCAATTCGATTCTTCTTCCTCTAGCTTGCTCGTCTATTTGTGATTTAATCTTCTCGGGTTGAATAGTAATCATACAAAGATTCGTATACCTTTTAGCTTATGGGAACTATTCAGGTAATCTTGTAACTCCTTTTGCATTTGTATTGATATATCTTCTTTCGTATGCTTTGTGAGCTTACCTTAGTTAGTAGAGTTTTTGTTATCCCATATCTTTGCTGAAGGAGGGGCTCATGGGGGTGCCTGGTGATGGGGAGGAAGTGTGATTTCAAATATATTTAAAGAATCTCATAAAAAAAATCTTGATTATTAGAATATGTATTAAATTCAAATGCTATTCTGTAAGACACTTAGTAGCTTCCTCTAAATACATTCATTGATCTATTCTAATTGATTCTTCTTGAATTCAGAATTGAAGTAACATGCACATTACAATTTTCTAGAATTGATGCAACATCGAACTTCTTTAATTTTCATGTTTCCAATTGATTTTCAAGCCCTATCTTATAATGGTCTTGAAATCACAAACTAATTTGTTAAATGCTAAGAATTCATTGAAAAGACCCGCAAAAAAATAAATAAATTAACCTCTACCATTGAATTAGTAGGTCGTGGTGAGGATTGCGTGATTTTTTTTAAATCTTTTATTTAGCTTGAACCTACCCTCCACTGCGACCTTGGCCGACCAGGTCCATTCACAGGTCTTGTTTGCACGTGGATGACATTAGTCTCCTCCCAACCACCCAACCTGCAGACTGTAATGGCCATCACATTTTTTTACCTTGCGTGAGGGAGATGGGAGTTGGTGGAGGCTTATTTTTCTTCACCTGGATCTCTTGTTGATTCTCTTATTCAATGCGTATGGGCGCAACATGGTTTGAAGTGATGGCTAGATGGAGCTTCAAGCCAGTGAAGTAGGCGTGAGAGGCGTTTTCTTCTTGGTTCCTCCTGGACGCCTTCCTTCTTCCTGCCCTGGCCGCGTGAGGAGAATGGATGGAGTTTTTAATTGTTTGTGTAGTCACGTGGACTGGTTTGTATCGGATCTTGCAGACTGTCCCTTGAAGAGGGGGCGTGGAAACCGCTGGACATACATGTTTTTTTCCTTTCTCTTTCATCGCTTGCGTATTTCCCCTTTTCCTATACAACGTGAGTCCAATATTTCCTTTCTCGCGTGCCTGTTTCTTCTGCTCTACCCGTGGATGAGGGCCTGTTAACACAAAAGTATGGACGTGGTTTTTATTTGTTGTTTCCTGAGGCGTTTTGGGTGAAAAAGGAGCATTGTTTCCTTTTGCTGGCCAAGCACAGCTACCAGCTAGCGTAGTAGGCGTGTTACCTCCACTTTCTTGGGTGCTGTGAGGTGTGTTCTAGTCGGGAATCCACAACAACAGCCTGCAACTAATGATTAGCCAGGTGGCAGGCATGTTGCAGTATGGCAGAAGCCTTTTTGAGTGCTTCCAGCAAGCAGGTTGTCCAACTATGTTGTTTTCTGTTCTGTATCGAATGCATCCTCTGATTCGGGTTTCTCCTTCAAGATATTTTTATCAAAATCGACTATGTGACAGTGAGAGTGTTACCAGGAGACCTGATGAAATTTATTTTACAAAGATTCTCTGATGTAACTGAGACCCCCATCGATTTGTGGCATTCTATCACGTTTTTCTCACTTTGCGTGGATCCTTTCTCTCCTTGCATACATTTTTTTGCAAGCGTATTTCTTCTTCAAACTTCTATTATCCTTGTTCCTTGTGATTTTTGATGCCTCTGTCCTTCTCTCTCGTGCCCCATCTTTAACGCAGTGGAAGGTTGTTTAGAGGGTTGTGCGCACCGCCTTGTCCTTTCTTTCAAGTATGTGCTGGACTTTTTTCATTAAAACCATATTGTGCATACCATAGTCTTGACAGCACCTGAGACCACCGTTCTTTCCATTCGACGTTTCTTATAAAATGGAGCTCTCTGCCCAGGCTAAGCATAGACGAGAATGGAGCTTGAGTGCCCAGCCTATAAAAAGGGGAGATTCGACTTGAGGATTGTTGTTGCTGTGGTCCGGGCGGTGTCCATGAAACCTTTTGAATCTGAGAAAAAGGAAAGATATTTCTACACTTTTCTACTGTTATTTTATTTAAAATTATTGTGAAATCGAACCACTTTTTCCTTGCATTGATTTGTCAGTTGGATGTCATGATGGGAGATTTCCCCTTTCTGCTTGTTTCTTCTTGTTTTAGCTTTTATCATTGTCAGTATGTTGGTCGAAAGGATGCGTGTGCCCTCTCCTCTAGGTGTTATGTTTCTCTTGCTCGAGTGATAGACCTTCGTCTGTTTGTTTATGTATTAATTCTTCTCTGCGATTGAGTTGCAAGTTATTATGTTGATCAAACTAGTATTTTCGATATCATGGAAGTAAGTTTACGATAACTATGAAGCTCCTCCCTAGCACCCAAGTTTTTCTTTTGACGTTTTTGTTAACTCCTTCGTAAGTCCCTTTGATAACCTTTTGGCATCGAGAAAGAAAGGTTGTAGGATTAGTGTGATCAATGCTTGGGCTAGCCAGCTTAGAGTTTCGGTATTAAAACTTTTAGAATGAAAAGGTTTGTGTGCAATGTGTTTTCCATCTCGTGTTTAGACTCTTATATTATCTTTCATCTTGTTTCTAGGCTTTTAAGGCCATCCTCAAGAAGTACCTTGACCATCCCTATCAACTTGAACCATAACTAGCTTTTCGGATCAACTAAGCTCGAGGTTTCATTGTGAATCCAGTACCTCGTTGACACTAGAATAGTTTTGGTCTAATCCCCCTCTCGGAATTGTTGTTGATGGCGCTCTTCTATTTTTCCTAACTTGCATTATTTCTCCTTTGTAATGTTAACGCTATTAATTAATATTGGTCGGTTTTTATGCACGTAATTACCTTAATATTTTGTGATGGAAATTTCCTTAAATGTGATTAATCTTCGGGAAAAAAAAACTCATCTTTCATTTGATAGTCTTATGGATTCATAGCGGAAGGTTTTGTTTTGATAATGTCACTTAGAAATTATGTTTGTATCTATGTGTGACGGTTGACTGTGTTACCAAGGGTTGCCTTAAAATATTGTTGTTTTGGGAAATAGGTAATTTATTTTAAATTAACCAAACATTAGAATTGTTGTGGAGGTTTGCAAATCTTTAGTGTTATAAAATTTGTTGATGACATTATTGTATACTCTTGTTTGACGGAACTCCCTTCTTCTCTCGCATGTTTCCTTCTAGCCTGTAAGACATTGGCCCTTCTTGATGATTGGAAAATCTCTTGGAGTTAATGGTCAAAACTAGTATACTTTGCCTTCACTTCGAAACTTATGTTGTGTGTATACTCTATTTGATTTCCGGTTTGAAACTCGATTATACATGGCTTTTTGTGTTAATTTTTGAAACCCGTGGTTCCCCTTTCTTGGGCCGATCAACTCTTGTTCTTTTAGAAATATATTATTTTAGCCTATGCGTTTGGTACCTTTGATAAATTTCTAGATGGTTGGTCTATATATCAAATCTCAATCTTGTAATTATTATTTAATTACTTACTTGATGGGAATTCTATTTTTGCTAGATTGTTTATTTCTCCTTATAGGGCCAAGGGCCATTCTCATACGATTGCTATACTTTCATTGCTTTTACTCCTAACTGAAGTACAAGGTCTTCTCCTTCTTTGATTGGCATGATGGAGACTTTATTATAACTTGATGTGTTGATAGTGTTTAGAGGTTTGACCCAATTCTTGTAATAAAGTGCTTCCTTTTTGTGGTATTGTTAGATAATAGTTATGGTGGTTTTGTGTAGCCTTATCTTGCTCAGTTCTCGCGAACTGACTCTTGTGGAAAAATTTGTTGCAGATGGATTTTGTGAGTAGATGAGGGATAGACTTGTAGATTTTTACATCAACCTCAGTTGAGAAGTTCTTTTGCATGAATCCTTTTTATATTGTTCAACTATTGATAACATCTAGTGGAAAATTTAGAAGAGGATCAATGTCTTAGTATATTGTATCGTGGATTATGTCGTCTTAACTTTGGAACCTTGAATTGTCTGTCTATCTTGGAAAATATAAGAAAATTTGTTTACCGCTTGTTGAGTGACCTTAATGGATTATCGGTATTCTAAGAGTTGATGTAACCTTTTTTTTTGTTTTCGTAAATGAGTATTGTTAAACTTTACCCCTACGATTAAATGTTGAGTTAAATCTTTCTAAGACTTAGTAATAGTGTGTTATAAGTAAAATAAAATGGGTTGTTTAATACTTATAGAAGTTAAACTAAAATTTATATTGCAAATAAATTAGTGTAGAGGTGACCAACTTGAGAGCATGTAATTCCATAAGTGATCAAAGATGAAACTATCCTTTGTTAAGTAACATTATATAACTTGATATCCCTAGCTACACTAATGAACACTATCCCTTTCATGGTGAAATTCTTAAATGAACTTAAGGGAAATCTATGGTTAGTTCTGGAAGATAATAAGATTTAATAAGTAGGAGAAAACAATTTAGAAACCACGCAATCTATCTCTCAGCCATTGGAAGGTAAATTGTTTTATTTTTATAAAACTCATTTAGTAAAGCCTAAGTAAAATCTTTAATAATTCTGGTTAAGTTTTCAAGTTTCAATTATATCTTGGTAATAGCTAATGAGGTCTTGAAGATGATTTCAACTCAACCTTCTCCCTCTAACCTTTTTCCAAGGTGCCTTGTCTTTCTTCTCTTAAGTGTGTTGAACGCAAACCCATGTTGTCATATGGGCATGAACAAGTTCTAGTAGCGTAAGTGTAAATAGATGGCCTTGTGGAATTAAATTACCCCTTTCTCTAAATAAACGAATTAAGCAAATAAATGTCATAATAGAGAAGATTTAAAGATGATTACTCAGTGTAAAAAGAATAAACTTAGCTTGGTAAGATGAATTGTATGAATCATATCTTGAGCCTCCTTGAAAACGTAAGCTAAGAATTGCAAGATGTATTTTTAAAATAAATAACCCTCAAGAATATCTCATTGTGGTTGGCCCTAACTGTAAGTGTGTTTTGTGGTTGGACTTCTATGTTGTCATGTCAAAAAAAAAAAAGTGTATTATCCTTTTGGGTGTGAACGTTTCCGTGCTGATCTTGTGGTCATCCCCGTAACAAGTGGTTCTCAGAGTTGGTTGTAACTTTGTGACGACATGTTGTGTCATGTTATGTGTCGAAGCAAGTCAAAAAAATTTATCCTATCTTTTACTGTGTTGTTCGTGTGTGAATTTTTGGGTCGTTACACTTGGTATCAGAGCGTAGGTTCATGCTCTCGAACCTATGGGCCGGATTGGTGTTGTATGGTGATGTTACATGATGGTGATGGTGTTACATGATATTGTTTCATGGAGATGATGGTATTGCATGATGATGATTTATATTGGAAGAGTAATGTGGTATAAGCGTGATGTGATTATTTTCGTAATTGTGATATTGTGAACGCACGTGATGTGTATGTCACTTTGTGCGTGTTTGTTATCATATTGATGTGTTGGGGATGGGAGTATTCTCTCTCCTTCTTGTGGATTCTATGAAGAGTTCACGTGTGAATTACTGTTTTTTGATGTGTGAAAAGAATTATAATGTGGATGACATAGTGTTGGAGCATTGTGACATATTGTGATATGTAGGTGTATCAATGTGTTGTATGACTAGATTGATGTTAAAAGAAATGAGTTGTATCATGATGTTTTTACCATGTTTTGAAGAAATGTGTGTACCACCTTGTTATGTAGCAATGGATGTTATGTTGTGATGTACTATGTTCATCGTATGTATGATTTGTGTGTAATATGTAATGCTTCATGTTGTGATTTGGGGTCATACGGTGAGTGTATGAACCCTATCGTATGGTGATTGCACTTTGGGTGCAGAATGTGGTAAAGTGATGTGTTACACTCGGTGAATGTATGATTGTGATCTACCTTGTATATGTACCACCATGTAAGACGTTATGGTAGTTATGTGTGTTACCACCATTATTGTTAGTGATGTTGTTGTATGTTATGTTGTGAACCTTACGCTAACCGACCCTGAGGGAAATCGGTAGAAGTGTATGTTGAGAGTGAGGAATGGTGTACCATGGGTCAATAACTCGAGCCAAAATTCGGTTTAGTAGATAACAACCTGTGATTCTTTCCTCTCTCCCTATGTGGTTGTATGTATGCAACCTAAGTGCAACTATGACTATGTTTAGCCTTGTCGAAGTGGTGGCGGGATGATTCAGATAGAGGTGATGACAGTTGTATTATTGATATGTATTTTGCGAGCAGAGGCTCGATGTTCCGAGTGCTAGTAACTCGTTGAGTACCCCTTTGGTGGCTAGATAAGGCCACACAGTTATCGTAATGTGACATTATTATAAGTTGATTTTATTCGTAAATTGAGCTTTTTACTTTATTTTGTAAGGACCAGCAGCTTTTCTTGATTGCCATGCTTTACAATTTTGGGCATTTCCTTGGTTTATGGCACTAACATGTGGATTTTGACACTAACAATGGCTATTTGGCCATTTATTTTTCTTGGTTTTGGATTTTCTTTTAAATTTTAAGATTTTACCGCCTTGCCCAAGGCTTGTACTTTGCCACTTGGCACTTAGATTGATTGTTATGCTGGTTCTATTGTCATGATGTGTGGAATAGGGTCATGGGATGCACCATGAAATGGTTGGACCTATGGACCCACTTCATTGTATAGGGGTATGCCCCAAGGAGTTACAGATAACTAGCGGGTTGTTGAACCACGCGTTATTATGTCACTTGGGTTAGGAGTGTTCAAACTCTATGTGTCTTAGGCCATAGGGTCAACCGGCCTCCTTGAGGGAGGCATAAGAGTTTGAGGGAGGCATAAGAGTTTGAGGGAGGCATAAGAGACTTGAGGGAGGCATAAGAGTTTGAGGGAGGCATAAGAGACTTGAGGGAGGCATAAGAGTTTGAGGGAGGCTTATGATATTTGTCTATATGGTTGATGTTTCAGGATATATGTTGAGTTATTGTGATGTTTTGGTAGTGGTATTTTGATGTATGTGTTACTCATGTCAGATGGATATGTGTTGTGATGTTGTGGTTATGTCATTGATGCCCTTGTGGACCCTATGTACATGTAGTTTTTATGAGTCATGGAAAATCCTCATACGTGGAATTGAGGAAATGTCTGGTGGATTGTAGTACTCTTTTGTTTGAGTATTTGGTATGTCAGTCATTGATGTGTGACATGTACTATGTTATGTGGACTGTGCCTATTCCATTCCGTATTTGAGTAACCTTTTGTGGTGTAATATAATCATGAAGAATATACTTGTGTGCTTGTGAATCTGTAGTGTACTTTTGAACCTGATAGGGTGTTGTGTTAGTAGTTCATGTTTGGCACCCACAATAAGAAATAGACCAAAACTCTTCAATGATGAAATTTAAAAATAAATTAAACTAAGAATAATGCTAATGGAAAGGAACTAATGAAATAATAAATAAGAGGGAACTGCCAATCTTCACAAAACCTTGAAAGTTAAAATTTCTACCAAATGTTCCTAAGGCTACCTTGTGGCCGTGCTTTAATCAACTAAATTTTAAACCATAGGGTGTACTTTCTCCTTTACCTGTTCTTGGTTGCGAACCATTTCTTTTCCGTTGTGTAATGTCGCATCGAGGATGATGCTTTCTTAAGGGGAGGAGAATGTAATGCCCCATTCGGCATTTACCCTAGTTCTTGTCGCAATGACCCTCTTGTGGAGCGTCGAATGGCTGTGTGTAATTCTGATGTCTTGGCTCCATGGTCGGTCTTTTTCGTGTGCACCTTCAAACGTTAACATCTAGTTTATCCCCTTGGTTGCTTAGGCCTTCACATGTTGTTTTAATCATTGTGAATAATGGGCAATTCGATTCTTCTTCTCTCTAGCTTGCTCGTGCTTGTTTGCGATTTAATCTTCTCGGGTTGAATAGTAATCATACAAAGATTCGTATACCTTTTATCTTATGGGAACTGTTCGTAATCTTGTAAATCATTTTTGCATTTGTATTGATATATCTTCTTTCGTATGCTTTGTGAGCTTACCTTAGTTAGTAGAGTTTTTGTTATCCCGTATCTTTCTTTGAAGGAGGGGCTCATGGGGCGCCAGCGATGCGGAGGAAGTGTGATTTCAAATATATTTAAAGAATCTCATAAAAAAATCTTGATTATTAGAATATGTATTAAATTTAAATGCTATTCTGTAAGACACTTAGTAGCTTCCTCTAAATACATTCATTGATCTATTTTAATTGATTCTTCTTGAATTCGAAATTGAAGTAATATGCACATTACAATTTTCTAGAATTGATGCAACATCGAACTTCTTTAATTTTCATGTTTCCAATCGATTTTCAAGTCCTATCTTATAATGGTCTTGAAATCACAAACTTTAGGCCAACTAATTTGTTAAATGCTAAGAATTCAATGGAAAAGACCCGCAAAAAAATAATATTTTAACCTCTACCATTGAATTAGTAGGTCGTGGTGAGGACTGCGCGGTTTTTTTTAAATCTTTTAGTTAGCTTGCACCTACCCTCCACTGCCACCTTGTCCGACCAGGTCCATTCGCAGGTCTTGTTTGCACGTGGATGACATTAGTCTCCTCCCAACCACCCAACCTGCAGACTGTAATGGCCATCACGTTTTTTTTACCTTGCGTGAGGGAGATGGGAGTTGGTGGAGGCCTGTTTTTCTTCACCTGGATCTCTTGTTGATTCTCTTATTCAATGCGTATGGGTACAAAGATGGTTTGACGTGTTGGCTAGATGGAGCTTCAAGCCAGTGAAGTAGGTGTGTGAGAGGCGTTTTATTCTTGGTTCCTCCCGGATGCCTTCCTTCTTCCTACCCTGGCCGCGTGAGGAGAATGGATGTAGTTTTTAATTGTTTGTGTAGTTGCATGGACTGGGTTTGTATCGGATCTTACTGAATCGTCCTTGTTGAAGAGGGGTGGAAACCGCTAGAGATACATGTTTTTTTCCCTCTCTTGCCTTGCTCTTGCCGCGTATTTCCCCCTTTTCTGTGGCAACGTGAGTCCAATATTTCCTTTCTCACGTGCTGCTTTCTTCTACTCTGCCCGTGGATGAGGGCCTGTTAACACAAAAGTATGGACGTGGTTTTTATTTGTTGTTTCCTGAGGCGTTTTGGTGAAAAAGGGGCACTTTTTCCTTTATCGTTTCAAGCACTACCAAGCGTAGTAGGCATGTTACCTCCACTTTCTTGGGTCTTTGCGAGGTGTGTTTCTAGTCGAGAATCCATAGTCAACACCTCACAATAGTGATTAGCCAAGCGGCGGGCATGTTGCGGTATGGAAAAATCTTTTTGAGCAATTCCAAAGCAAGCGGGTTTTCCAACTATGTTGTTTTCTATTCTCAGATCGAATGCATCCTCCGATTCGGTTTCTCCTTCAAGATATTTTTATCAAAATCAACTATGTTACAAAGAGAGTATTACAAGCAGACTGATGAAATTTATTTTACAAAGATTCTCTATTGAGACCCCCTAATCGATTTGTGGCATTCTTCACGTTTTTCTCGCTGCGTGGATCCTCTCTCTCCTTGCATACGTTTTTTTTGGAGCGTATTTCTTCTTCAAATTTCTATTATCCTTGTTCCTTGTGCTTTTTCGATGCCTCTGTCCTTCTCTGGTGCCCCATCTTTAACGCAGGATGGAAGGTTGTTTAGAGGGTTGTGTAGTCTGGCCTTGTCCCTTTCTTTCAAGTATGTGCTGGACTTTTTTCATTAAAACCATATTGTGCATACCGTAGTCTTGACAGCACCTGAGACCACCATTCTTTCCATTCGACGTTTCTTATAAAATGGAGCTCTCTGCCCAGGCTAAGCATAGACGAGAATGGAGCTTGAGTGCCCAGCCTATAAAAAGGGGAGATTCAACCTGAGGTTTGTGGTTGCTGGTTCGGGCGGTGTCCATGAAACCTTTTTGAATCTGGAGAAAAAAGGCAAGATATTTCTACACTTTTCTACTATTATTTTATTTAAAATTATTGTGAAATCGAACCACTTTTTCCTTGCATTGATTTGTCAGTTGGATGTCATGATGGGAGATTTCCCCTTTCTGCTTGTTTCTTCTTGTTTTAGCTTTTATCATTTTCTGTATGTTGGTCAAAAGGATGAGTGTACCCTCTCTTCTAGGTGTTATGTTTCTTTTGCTCGAGTGATAGACCTTCGTTTGTTTGTTTATGTATTAATTCTTCTCTGCGATCGAGTTGCAAGTTATTATGTTGATCAAACTAGTATTTTCGATATCATGGAAGTAAGTTTACGATAACTATGAAGCTCCTCCCTAGCACCCAAGTTTGTCTTTTGACGTTTTTTGTTAACTCCTTCGTAAGTCCCTTTGATAACCTTTTGGCATCGAGAAAGAAAGGTTGTAGGATTAGTGTGATCAATGCTTGGGCTAGCCAGCTTAGAGTTTTGGTATTAAAACTTTTAGAATGAAAAGGTTTGTGTGCAATGTGTTTTCCGTCTCACGTGTTTAGACTCTTATATTATCTTTCATCTTGTTTCTAGGATTTTAAGGCCATCCTCAAGAAGTACCTTGACCATCCCTATCAACTTGAACCATAACTAGCTTTTCGGATCAACTAAGCTCGAGGTTTCATTGTGCGAATCTAGTACCTCGTTGACACTAGAATAGTTTTGGTCTAATCCCCCTCTGTAGAATTGTTGTTGATGGCACTCTTCTATTTTTCCTAACTTGCATTATTTCTCCTTTGTAATGTTAACGCTATTAATTAATATTGGTCGGTTTTTATGCACGTAATTACCTTAATATTTTGTGATGGAAATTTCCTTAAATGTGATTAATCTTCGGAAAAAAAAACTCATATTTCATTTGATAGTCTTATGGATTCATATCGGAAGGTTTTGTTTAGATAATGTCACTTAGAAATTATGTTTGTATCTATGTGTGACGGTTTCATTGTGTTACCAAGGGTTGCCTTAAAATATTGTTGTTTTGGGAAATAGGTAATTTATTTTAAATTAACCAAACATTAGAATTGTTGTGGAGGTTTGCAAATCTTTAGTGTTATAAAATTTGTTGATGACATTATTGTATACTCTTGTTTGACGGAACTCCCTTCTTCTCTCACGTGTTTGCTACTAGCTTGTAAGACATTGGCCCTTCTTGAATGATTGGAAAATCTCTTGGAGTTAATGGTCAAAACTAGTATACTTTGCCTTCGCTTCGAAACTTATGTTGTGTGTATACTCTATTTGATTTCCGGTTTGAAACTCAATTATACATGGCTTTTTGTGTTAATTTTTGAAACCCGTGGTTCCCCTTTCTTGGGCCGATCAACTCTTGTTCTTTTAGAAATATATTATTTTAGCCTATGCGTTTGGTACCTTTGATAAATTTCTAGATGGTTGGTCTATATATCAAATCTCAATCTTGTAATTATTATTTAATTACTTACTTGATGGGAATTCTGTTTTTGCTAGATTGTTTATTTCTCCTTATAGGGCCAAGGGCCATTCTCATACGATTGCTATACTTTCGTTGTTTTTACTCCTAACTGAAGTACAAGGTCTTCTCCTTATTTGATTGGCATGATGGAGACTTTATTATAACTTGATGTGTTGATAGTGTTTAGAGGTTTGACCCAAGTCTTGTAATAAAGTGCTTCCTTTTTGTGGTATTGTTAGATAATAGTTATGGTGGTTTTGTGTAGCCTTATCTTGCTCAGTTCTCGCAAACTGACTCTTGTGGAAAAATTTGTTGCAGATGGATTTTGCGAGTAGATGAGGGATAGACTTGTAGATTTTTTACATCAACCTCAGTTGAGAAGTTCTTTTGCATGAATCCTTTTTATATTGTTCAACTATTGATAACATCTAGTGGAAAATTTAGAAAGGATCAATGTCTTAGTATATTGTATCGAGGATTATGTCGTCTTAAATTTGGAACCTTGAATTGTCTGTCTATCTTGGAAAATATAAGAAAATTTATTTATCGCTTGTTGAGTGACATTAATGGATTATTGGTATTCTAAGAGTTGATGTAACCTTTTTTCGTTTTAAGTAAATGAGTATTGTTAAACTTTACCCCTACGATTAAATGTTGAGTTAAATATTTCTAAGACTTAGTAATAGTGTGTCACAAGTAAAATAAAATAGGTTGTTTAATACTTATAGAAGTTAAACTAAAATTTATATTGCAAATAAATTAGTGTAGAGGTGACCAACTTGAGAGTATTTAATTCCATAAGTGATCAAAGATGAAACTATCCTTTGTTAAGTAACATTATATAACTTGATATCCCTAGCTACACTAATGAAAACTATCCCTTTCATGGAGAAATTCTTAAATGAACTTAAGGGAAATCTATGGTTAGTTCTGGAAGATAATAAGATTTAATAAGTAGGAGAAAACAATTTAGAAACCACGTAGTTTATCTCTCACCATTGGAAGGTAAATTTTTTATTTTTATAAAACTCATTTAGTAGAGCCCAAGTAAAATCTTTAATAATTCTTGTTAAGTTTTCAAGTTTCATTTATATCTTGGTAATAACTAATGAGGTCTTGAAGATGATTTCAACTCAACCTTCTCCCTCTAACCTTTTTCCAAGGTGCTTTGTCTTTCTTCTCTTAAGTGTGTTGAACGCAAACCCATGTTGTCATATGGGCATGAACAAGTTCTAGTAGCGTAAGTGTAAATAGATGGCCTTGTGGAATTAAATTACCCCTTTCTCTAAATAAATGAATTAAGCAAATAAATGTCATAATAGAGAAGTTTTAAAGATGATTACTCAGTGTAAAAAGAATAAACTTAGCTTGGTAAGATGAATTGTATGAATCATATCTTGAGCCTCCTTGAAAACGTAAGCTAAGAATTGCAAGATGTCTTTTTAAAATAAATAACCCTCAAGAATATCTCATTGTGGTTGGCCCTAACTATAAGTGTGTTCTGTGGTTGGACTTCTATGTTGTCATGTCAAAAAGAAAAAGTGTATTATCCTTTTGGGTGTGAACGTTTCCGTGCTGACCTTGTGGTCATCCCCATAACAAGTGGTTCCCACAGATGGTTGTAACTTTGTGACGACATGTTGTGTCATGTTATGTGTGGAAGCAAGTCAAAAAAAAATTATCCTATCTTTTATTGTGTTGTCCGTGTGTGAATTTATGGGTCGTCACATGTTTGCTATTCCAAAACTTTACACTTCAGCTAGCTATTTTGCAATTGGATTTTCTCATCAAGACAACACAACTATCCTTCAGGCTTGTGTTCTTTAGCCGAGGATAGTCATGAAATTGTAAAGTATGTGATCTCGAGTTTGTATGAAAGAGTATCCTATCTTTTATTGTGTTGTCCCAGTCAATTTATGTGGATCGTCATGTTTGCTATTCCAAAACTTTACACTTCATCCTAGCTATTTTCTTTGCAATTGGATTTTCTCATCAAGTGTCATGAAATTGTAAAGTATGTGATCTTTATGTTTTGTAACATCACACATAGCTGCAGATTTCATTTAATCGTTTAAATAAATCAGCCATAACGACATAATTTGAAAATCTACCCCGGCTTAGGTATACTTCACCAATGTTATCTATCGTAACAAAGTTTCGAGTTTCCCATTTCCGCACAAGTGCATAAATCTTCAACAGTTCACTACTATAGGCAAAGTGTAACCTAGCACAAGAAATCCTATTTACGTTCTCTTATAAACTACGTAATAAACACATGCTTAAACCAATACATCCACTTGTGTCATTTAAATCCCCACATGAGATCAATCATTGGAATATCACCTACTACATTTGTTCAGTTTTGGGCCACTCACTAAGGTACAAAGGGCAAGTAGGCATAAGGGATAATGAGACCATTTTTCTTACACATCTCTTAAGTCAATATATTTTAAATACAATTGCATTTTCTAAGATTTTCAAACAATTTCCACCCGCTAGATAAACCCTTTATCAACCAAGGTTTAGTTTACTTCCAATCGTACCTAAGGGTTAACTCCCCAACTAAATATGAGTATAAGCTAAGAGGAAAAAATTTATGCTAAATGACCATCAAGAAGGACCAAGGTAACCCATTTATCTAAGAGGAACTAAAGAGGTCATTAGCAAGAGTTTAATCTTTTTTACGCTTTTAATTTCTTCTTCGCTAAGAAGGATAACACAAGAAGACAAGTTATGCACGAATCTTATACTACGGTTGATTGTTGTGGTTAGATTCCTTTATTACATTTCCAATGTAAGAAACACAACACTCATTTATTTAGTCATTTATTGCACACTAGAAACGCACTACGCTTCCAAAGCATGGAGGGTGCTAGCGAGGGTGTGAAGTTTGGCTTTCCATTGCTTGAAAAGTTCCACGTTCTTTTAACAAACCCATTTTGTACATGTTCTGCCATCATTATAGTCCATGAGAACATGTTTCAAGAATTTAGTCAAAAATTTCTCATGCCGGATGTAAGTTTCCATGGTTTGCATACATATATACCAAACACTTGAAACTACAACATATGAGAAAAGTCTACTTTTCTTATTGGCTAGGAGGCACCTAAAAAGGTAAACCGATCACGTGAAGACCTGTTTATTGTATTTGTGTGATAGTGTGACTGGATCATAAGGAACCTCGTGCCTTATGAACCCTTCCCAAAATGTATTCCCATGATAAGTTGTCTCGTTCCTTCAATCGGTCAAACACTACAAAAAAACCCAAGCCAATGCCATCAACTACCAATCTCCACCTCACAAAATTAAGACGTGTTACAAGTTGGAGGAGGTGTAATGATTTTTGTCTTCACCAGAATATCACGCTTTACTACTATATTTACAATGTTTCCTTGGGTTCAAGATGCTTGGAGGCTCTAGATCTCAAAAAAAGTGCTCATATAATTGTAGAGAAAATACAAGTCTGCAGGGGTCCTTTTGAACGCATTGCAGTCCAACCTATGATTTAATGTCATTATGGGAAATACAACCACCCAACTGACAACTCCTAACTGGACAAAGACAAGGGGTGTTGAAAGAGGTCGTGGAATTGGGACAATACTAGCCAATTACGTGAGATTGAATTTTCCTAATCCTTTATGATTTTTTCCGGTATGTCATTTCCTCTACTAAACACATTCAACAACACCAAACAATTATATCTAAAAATATTATTATTATTTTTATATAAATATCATTGCTTGTCAAGTTTTAAGTGGGACACAACATTTTATATATTTATATATTTTTGTATTACGCTTAGGAACTACAATACCCCAACAACAATATATGGTCACACTATAAGAAATGGCTCTAGGGTACATCTACATATAAAGAGTTGTGTGGAATATGATTGAGCATCAATCTCCTCCTATTTCTTTAGTTCCTAATGTTGGAGTTGGGAGTGATTTGACTCTTGGTCGAAGGATGTGCCATGTAAGGATCTATAATACCTACAACTTCTATACTACATAAAAATATGGCTTTTCTAGATATGGTTGATGACCAATAAAATTTAGTAGGTCTTTTAATTAAAGGAGGGTAAATTTACACTAGCATAGGAGTTGAGCACACTAATTAAATAGGAGGCCTAATGAAATGCGTAAATTGGAAGAAATGCTATAAAAAAATATTCTAGAATGCTTTAGGAAATAAGGAAAGAACATCTTTTCATTGGGTGCGTGGGAAATTTTTACAAGCTTGATGAACTACGTTCATGAGCTATAAGATATTGTTTCAAAATTAGTCATCAAATACATAAATATAATGATTCTAAATGACACATATATAAATGAGAAATAATTATCTAATAATTTTTATATTAGCATATAGGATGAGGATACACGCAAAGCCTATGAAATAAAAGATAATTTTTAAGTATTTTAAGTAATATTTTTAACATTAAGGAGTGATAAAAGGAGTTGTTTGCAGAAAATGGGCTTTCAATAACCAATTGAAGTTGTAGAAAATAGTGAGGAAAATACAAAACAAGTAGTGAAATGAGTATGATGAAATAGTGGAAAACATCATTGAGTACTTTACTCAAAAATCGATAGACAATTCTTACACATTCCAATGCAAAGTAGATGGACAAGGCACAAACCTCGGTTTTTGAATTTTTTTTTTTTTATCTATATACTGTAGAATCTTGTATGTGGGTGAAAAATAATTACGCCTAAGGCGTTCCTCTATGGGAAACGCCCTACGAATGTTTCTAAAGTCAAAGTTAAATTTGGCGGTTTGATGGTCATCTTGATGTTTGTGTGTTTCCTCCTATTTAAGCTTTTCTTTAATATTTTTAATAATTTTGTTTTTAATAATTAACAATTTTAGCTTTTGTTTTTATTAACAATAGTTTTAGCTTTTATTTTTAATTAACATTTTTAGATTTTAATAAATTTTGTTGTGTTTTTCCTCCCTATTTTAGCTTTTCTCTACTATTTTTAATAATTTTGTTTTTTAATAATTAACAATTTTAGCTTTTGTTTTTAATTAACACAATTTTAGCATTTTTTAAATTAACAATTTTAGATTTTAATAATTTTTGTTGTGTTTTTACTCCGTATTTTAACTTTTCTCTACTATTTTTAATAATTTTGTTTTTAATAATTAACAATTTTAGCCTTTTTTTTAAAGTACCAACAATTTTAGCTTTTGTTTTTAATTAACATTTTTAGATTTTAATAAATTTTGTTGTGTTTTTCCTCCCTATTTTAGCTTTTCAATATTTTTAAAAATTTTGTGTTTAATAATTAACAATTTTAGATTTTAATAATTTTTTTGTGTTTTTCCTCCCTATTTTATCTTTTCTCTACTATTTTTAATAATTTTATATGTAATAATTAACAATTTTAACTTTTGTTTTTAATTAAAAACAATTTTAGCTTTTGTTTTTAATTAACAATTTTAGATTTTAATAATTTTTGTTTTTAATAATTTTAAGCACATGCACGATCTAAGAATAAGAAGATAAGTGTAGTTAAGATAATTGTTTCAGCTAAAAATAGAAAATCACTGAGTTGGCCAAGCCCATATATACCTGTGTCGAATGAATCGGCTATTATTGCAGATACCTCGGATTTATAGTACAAAAAATGAGAGCATGTAAGCAATGAAAAATCCAAGAAGTCGATTGGTAAGTTATGTTCTAGACACCTTTACACAGTTCCTTTAATAATTTATGGATGATACTTTTAGGGTTTAATCCTTGTATTTACATGCAATACGTATAGCATAACCGTAAATTGTTTATGGTTTCTACCGTTTGTACTTATATGCAAGATTTAAATAGCTAAATATTAATTTTGAGGTATTTTTAATTATAAGTTTTGGTTTCTTATTAAGGTTTTCCTTTTTATTTGGTTAGGGGAGTGGGGGAGGGGTGGTTTGATCGGTGGACCATTTGTTCTACAAGTTTTGAATACAAATGATTTCACCGCAGAGGGATACCCCACACCTCTAAATTTCAAAAGTGTAAAACAATCCACTTTGGTTTGAGTAATCTCTCAATAGATTAAATCGTATAAACCAAGGAAAAATCCAGATATCTTGTGCGGAAAAATAGAAATAAAAATAAAACTAAGGCATGCCATAATGGAGTTCTCATCAAATCATAAAATGAAACAAAGTGCCTTTCAAATAACACAAAAATGAGTCCTAAAGTCGAGACCATATCACTTATCACAACATCCAAGTCTATATTCCATTCATAGTAAACTTCATGAATAGAAAATACCTATACTAATTGGTAATTTTGATTTCTAAATAAAGGAATCAGTCCCATAACAAGCAATAATGTCTTATGTTTACCAACTTCTAGCCACAATAATCTCCAAAATTTTAAAACAACCGATATGCACCAAAAATTTTGAAGTCTTTTCTCTATTAAAATACCATAACTATCAAGTACAATGTTTTCCTTAACATCAAGTATTTAATAAAAAGATACAATAGCCATCAAATAACTCCATTGAAACCCATCTAGCACATCAGCTAATAACCATTGAGTATAATTACACAATAATATTAAGAACTTAAAATTAGAATACAACTTCATAAAGTAGTTAAGGGCTATATATAGAACTCAATTAATAGGTCCATTTTATACGAAGAATCATTCTATAATTAGGTCATACCTCATAAGATCATAAATAACACCAACACATAATTCAATTATGTTAAATGTAGTCGCCTCTAAGACAAAGACACCTATCATTTTCAAGGTAATTGAATAACTTTGTGAAGCTATGAATTTAATATCAATTTTAGCATGTTGATAATACAAATCATCGGTATGGTCGGCAATAAATCGGACTCCAACGATGTTAATGTCCAACCATGAGTATGGTGAAGTTCATGTCCAATATTACTTGATGGATACTTTGAAGTAGGTTTCAATAATTGTTTTTTTGTAAAGATTCAATGGATCCAAATTGAGGATATAGTTGAACCGCAGATTTCAAGCCCTCTCAAACTCTAGAGTCTATAGTAATACTATTTAATTAGAAATATTTCTTCCATTATTATATCTTGTATGCTTAAGTGTAATTATTTTAAAGTAAAAATATAAAAAACTAAATGGGGAAACATTATGTGTCTCCTTCATTTTATTATGTTGGGATTAATTATAATATATTTGAAATAGTTCTAAGACAGCTTCATATCTGATTACATTTAGAGAACTACCAACTAAAATGTGTGTCTAAATATATTTATTATATTCAATAGTATTAGACTATTAGTGAAGGGTTTCGTAAGGGAATGTGATTATTTTATTTGTAGTAAGGACTTTAGAGAGTCCCTCAACTGGTGTATTTTCAATGCAGAGGGATACCCCACACATTTAAATTTCAAAAGTGTAAAATAGTGCAATGGTTTGAGTAATCTCTCAATAGATTAAATCATATCAACCAAGGAAAAATCCAGATATCTTATGCGGAAAAATTGAAATAAAAATCAGACTAAGGCATGCCATAATGGATTTATCATCAAATCATAAAATGAAACAATACCTTCATATAACACAAAACCGAGTTCTAAAGTCGACCATATCACTTGTCCACAACATCCAAGTCTATATTCGAGTCATAGTACACTTCAAGAAGAGAAAATACCAATACTAATTGGTAATTTTGATTCTTAAATAAATGAATCACATCCCATAACTAGCGATAATGGCTCATGTTTACCAACTTCTAGCCACAACCATCTCCCAATTTTGAAACAAATTATATGCACCAAATTTTTTAAGTCTTTTCTCGGTTAAAATCCCATAACTATCAAGTACAATGTTTTCCTTGACATCAAGTATTTAATAAAAAGATACAACAACCATCAAATAACTCATTTTAAACCCATCTAGTACATCAACTAACAACCATCCGACAATTACACAATAATATTAAGAACTAAAAATTAGAATACAACTTCATAAATGAGTTAAGGGCTATATATAGACCTCAAGTAATAGGTCCATTTTATACGAAGAATCATTTTATAATTAGGGCATACCTCATAAGATCATAAATCACACCAACACATAAGTCAAGTACTTGGTAATGCAATGCCCTCTTATACTACACCCTATAGCATTTTCAAGGTAATTGAATTACTTTGTCGAGAGATGAATTTAATATCAAT
Organism: Taxus wallichiana var. yunnanensis; assembly: GCA_018340775.1. Taxonomy (NCBI): domain Eukaryota; kingdom Viridiplantae; phylum Streptophyta; class Pinopsida; order Cupressales; family Taxaceae; genus Taxus; species Taxus wallichiana. The sequence continues at coordinate 77,204,237 of CM031241.1, read as the reverse complement.
TTTAGCACGTTGATAATGCAAACCATCATTATGGTGAAGCAATAAATCAAGACTCCAACGATGTTAATGTCCAACCATCAGTATGGTGAAGTTAATGTCCAAGATTACTTGATGGATACTGAAGTAGGTTTAGATAAGTCCTTTTTGGTAAAGATTCAACGGATCCAAATTGAGGATGTAGTTGAACCACAGATTTCAAGCCCCTCTCAAACTCTAGAGTCTATAGTAATACTATATAATTAGCAATATTTCTCCCATTATTATATATTATGCTTAGGATTAATTATTTTACATTAAAAATATCAAAAACTAAATGGGAAAACATTATTTTTGTAGAGAAACATTTGTGCAATTTATCCTAAACCATAATAAAAATACGCTTTATTATCTTTTTATGTATGGCCTCTACTAATATAAAGTTTTTAATAACTCTTTATAACCTTTTTGGTTTTGTTTTATTATAATCGAGAATGAAATTGAAAATATAGATTAATCTTAATAGAGGAGTCCCTCCATTTGAATTCGCATATACATTTAGTTTTATTAACTTCTTATTTAATTTTTTTGTAGGATATTTTTGAATCTCTTTCTTTGGTGTAAAGAAAAGAGTGTTATCTCTAGACAAACTTCAAGTGGGTTTCAATCTTGATTGAAGTATTTATTCAATTGTTCTTTTTATTGCATGTTATGGACTAACAATTTATTGTAGAGAGTTTTCATGTTATTTGGTTTGGATTGTTCTATATATATTTGTAGTTGGTTCAAATAATTTTTCTCAAGTGACATGTGGGGCACGTGCCTTCGTCAATCACACATATTATCGACTATACAATAAATTTTTTTGTAACAAAACACCAACCAAAAAACCGATGCGTAAACTAACACAATAAACCCTAATTAAATACATACAACATCAACTATAAAATAAATTAACTATCGAAAATGATATCAAATGTATTCATGTACAAATTGCTAACAAGTTTGAAATGTAGAAACAACCTTAAAATTAAGTGGCCCCTCTATATTTCTACACTTACAAAATCAATCACACTTGTTATCAACATCAACTAGAAAATTAATAATTATACCTCTAAAACAAATAACACATACCATTCGGTGTTCATGTAACACCCCAACAATTCAACACACATGAACAACACGGTGAAATACAGATAACTTTTTTTTTTGACTTGTTGGACATATAACATGACGCAACATGTCGTCACCAAGGATACAACTAACACTTTGAACAACTAAATACAAGGATGGCCCTAAAGGTAGCACGGAAACGTTCACCGCTTTCAAGGAAAATTTACTATTCACTTGTGAAAGTACATGGCAAAAGACCAACCACATTACATAGTTATAGCTGAAGACATCCCACTTTGTGAAAATCTTCTTAAGATTACTAATTTACTAGAGCCATCTTACAATTCTTAGCTTACGTTCTAGAAGGTTCATGATTTGTTTCATACCATTCTTCTTATAGGATTAAGTTTCTTTTCTTTTATATAACTTGAGGACTATCATAGGATTACCTATAATATGAAAATTCCTTGGTTAATTTGTTTACAAAACCAGGTGGTATACAATTCCACAAGGCTATTTATCTAAACCCCACTCATCAAGACTCATTTCATACCCACATTACATAAGGAGGCAAGCGTAAGATCAAAAGGAGAGGAGTATTGTTAAGGTTCGAACCCTAATCATCTTTGATCAAGAATTAAAAATTTATCATAGATTAGACAAGGACTACAAGGTACCATGGTAATGGTTAGAGAGAGAAAGAAAACTTTATTTTATTATGATCTATTTAGTTATTAACCGGTCTTTTAATGAGTATTAAGATTTCAATTGAATTTTGGTAAAAGCTTCAATTAGAAATCATCTTGATTAAGTTCGTCGAGGGATACACAGGGGTTCCTAACATGGAAGCATTATACTTAATGTGAAACTATTAAAACTCCTGTACTAGATATGATCTACCGATATCCCCAAAAGCCAATAGTGATATTACTTTTAAAATTAATTAACGTTTCCCAACAAGAGGACAATATTTAATCCATAGCTTAAGGTTAGCAATGGTAGATTTTTATATTTTTTATTTTTTTATTTTTATTTTTTTACATCGTTAGATAAACACTTTCTTTCCAATTAAAGACTCTTAATTTTATCAACCAAATACAACTTCATTATTATCTTCTTTATTTATTCATCTATGTATTCATCTTCTTTTATCTTCGATTATCTTTAGAAAAAGGGGGTTTCAACCCACTAAAATATGCCTAGAATAACATTGATACTAATACCATGGAGGGTTACTAAACCAATAAGCATTATGACTCGAAAGAAGGAATTATCGTTATTTAACAAGAACACAAACCATGGATATAACATTTCCATTCAACATGGCACATGAATCAAAGGAGTCAAGAGATTTGATTTCACTTTGGTTAAGAACAAGAAGGTAACAAAATAGGCCAAGTGATGCTACAAAATTTTCATGACTACAAATGATATTACCAAAAGAATACTCATAACAAGGTCAAGATTGAATATTATTTCTCACAAAGGTAATTTCAAGTTTGACTACACAAGAACAAGACACTTTATTTCACCATTACCGAACAATACAAGGCAAGACGTCATATCAACTCTCTTTACAAGCAATGTCACACAATTTACAACACATTGGAAATTTTTACAAGGAACTTCATAAATTGTACAGATGAACCTTTAACACTCTTTTCCTCTAGTCTACTCACATAATCCATCTGCACAAATATTAACTAGAGTCAGTTCACAAGAACTGAGCATGTTAAGACTACCCATTGCAACAGTAAGCTAACATTTTATAATATCATGATAGTAAAATTCTAAACTCAAGAATGGATCAATCACAAACCACTAATTAATATGTTTCACAAGATGACGAGATTTAAACCAGCCAACAAGGAGGAATCCCAATATTCAAGTGAGAGAGATATTCCAAAGACAAACAAGGTGAGACCTTATTGGTGAAGACAACAAGGTTGAGAGTATTGAGATTTCAGTCATGTAATCCTATGGATTACGTGATTGAAATCTAACACCCAAACATCATTCTATTATTATTAACCAAAAGATAAAGATCAGTCAAATGACTTAACATATTCAAAATTGCTTGTTAACAAGACTGCATTAACACACATCCATGTCTTAGGAAGAATATAGGCCCCAACCATATATGAACACAAATCAGTCAAAGATTAAAGTTAACTTCACTCGACTGAAATAAACCAACATACATGTAATACTCACAACACAAAACTGAATCTGAAGATTCAAAATACCAAGTAATTCTCACCGAACCTAATTATTTTTCTTCAAGAAGTTAAATAAATTAGATTCTATCCAACTAAAATTACATACAACAACTATAGTTGGATTACACAGGAAAGGATCAAGAAGAAGTCTTTTCACCAAAGGTTGTTATTATCTTACATCACATAATCAGTAATAAACCCGTAATCCACCCCTCGTATGAACATTGTAAGAGTTAAGGACTTAGCTCACTAAAATATGTAACTGAGTCGATTCCTACCTTTTCCATTTTCATACAAGTCTAACCCAATTCGAAGAAAGATAACCATTCTATTTTCATACATGCCTTAGTCAACACTTACTCAGAACGTCCCTACCTAAATTATTGAAGGTTTGCTAAGCTACATAAAGGTTTTAAAGGAATCCCATTTCATTCGATACTTGAATTTTAAAAAGCAAGGGATAGTCTGTTGAAAACATAAGTGAATTGACACAAGATCCTCTACCGTGACCCAACTCGAGTCACAAATCAAAAGGTTAATAGTCAGCGAAGGGGAAAATACAAAGAAAAATACTCTTCCTATGAACTATGCCTTCTCTTTCGTCTAAAACAACATATGAATAGCTTGGGTATACCCATCTATCTCACGACAGCATCTACTCAACCTATCCTCATATTTGCTCCAAGAAAACATCTGCTACTACAAAGTTTGATTCACAAGGAAGATAATTTACATAGAATGTCTATAACATCATACACTTTACCAAGAAAGAGAAAACTCTACAATTTTAATTTCTGCCTTTCACTATTACATCCATTTAGAATAAAAGCATTATCAGGCAGTCATAAAGCAACCTAGCCAAAAAAAAAAAAAAAAACTGGAATTAGAATTGTAATCGGTTTGAGATAGCTTTTCACAAATTACCATTATTGATCAGACAATTACAGTGACTAATAATCATAAACAAAGGTTAAGTTTTACTGTTTACCTAGTTCATTCATTTTGTCCATTGTGAAATAATTTTATGCTACAAAATACCATTTTCGAAGCCAGAGAGCAATTAATTGAGGAGCAAGGAAAAAGCAGAAGCCCATTCTAAATGCCATAACAGATAAAAGAAAATAGAAGGACATTCAATTCATGACATAATAAAAGGGTAACAGAAGATTGCAAGGGCAGGTTTAACATGCATGGTTTAAAAACACCTTCTCCATATGCATATGATTGTTTCAATGCCGCTGCTTTCCCTTAACCCAAAGTGCTCTTCGAGCTCGAGCTAGCGCCACATTCACACGGTGAAAACAGTACAACCCAACCCCATGATTTGAATCTCGGACACAAGACATAAAGATTCATCACACTCCCGGCTCTGAAAGGCATCTACCGTAATGATAAATAACCTTTTCCTCCATCGGGTTTGAGGACAACATCAAACTCTCGGTGCAAACGTTTCACCGTAGCTTGTAAGGTGATAATTCCAATAAAACTTTATGCTTTCCAACTTAGTGACTTGTTAAAGTAGCTCATAAAATGGCAAAGCAAATTGTGTTTCATGAATATTCTAATATGAAACAATCCGCCTCTATGAGTCTCTCTTCCATGAGTTACATAGTACAACAAGTAGGATCTTTGTAAATAACTTTCATCAGTCTCTCACTGTAACACCCTCACTGTCACATAATCGATTTTGAAGAAACAAAACTCGACATGATCTCGAATCGAAAAATATCCTGCTACCTTCATCTCCCAAGACATTTTCTCTAACATTGCATAGATCTCCTGTGCCCGTGGGTGTGATCTGCCACCTCCTTTCCATGGGGTGTTATGAGAAAATCTCTTGTATCTGTTGTCAAGAGAGATTTCAAGCACTGGTTGGAAGCCCTGTGTAGGGATTGATGAACAAGTTGTTGAATCATTTCTTGTGTGAAAGGATAAGCATCAACACCCCACTCGTCCAGTAATTTAAAACCATCCTTAGTATGTAGTTTGCCATCGTGAGCCGACAAAAGCCGAGTGAAAATACTAGATCTCAGTAGCTGCTAATGGGTGTGCTTGCACATCGGAGGTGAAGGAGGGCTCGAATGGAACCGCAAGCCATTCGGTTAGTAGAATCTTTAGCATGCTTTCAAAGCATTCCATATCACAACGTCCATCAATCTGGTTTTCTTGGCCACATCTTTTGAGGGTGTGAATGACCTCCTCGTCCCTGTCAGCCGCCACATACACTAACACCACTTCCTTGCCTCCCTTTTTAGTTCCTCGCGTGATCGAAAACCACACCAAGCGCATGCAGTGGAGAATGTACACAATGCCAGAAAAATTTGAGATGAAGACGTGTACATTGGCAGCCTTTGCAGAAGCTATCACTTCCTCTTCATTCGCATCCTCCTTTCCATACAATATGTTTTCCCTTATACTGGACAAAAACAACACAGGCTCCTGGCTCACAAACCCTATTTGTTGTCTCAGCCACTTGGACGGAAGCGACTTTCCAAAATGAAAAGGCAAGACAACTCAACAAAAACTTTATCTCGTTCTTCTACTACAAATTACGCAAGATCTTGTAACAATCGATCACGACCGAGGTCGCGTGCGCAACTGAACATCGGATTAACACCAACGGTTCCTGGGCTCACCCTCGCAAAGAGCCGCCGCACTTACTCTCTCTGGAGGCCACTGATTTTCTGAGATAAGTTTACCTCTCGACCCTGTAGTTGCTGCATATAGCCAAATACTTCCTCACAAAGACTCCCAGGAGAAGTTGAGTTCTATGCCCACGGATTCTGCCCAGATACAACATGATTTTGAGAACCCATATCCACCCTCACAACATCGTGTCGGGCGATAGACCTTCATTCACCATACATTTAGAAACTCTATGGCGCCTTGCAGCTAATCTAGATTTAAGCCATCGATTAGATTGTGATTCAAGCTTGGCACCCAATTAAAAACATTGACTATATTGTTGAATGTGGCTCTTCCCTTTGTTATGGTGGTTATACTAGAAATAAAGTGTCCTCCAAAAATACAGATCCGAAAAATCATTTTTGAGCCAGCAAGGGGGAACGAAGTCCTAGGACGCAGAGAGGGAAGATCTGTCCAACCACTATCCAACCACTCCTCACATTAACTCGGGTCAGATTGGATACGGCTTCAGGATCTTAAAAGATTGCTTGTATTCTCATGCAAGGAAAGAGTCAAGTCTGAAAGGGACGTTGGGGGAGTCACCTCACACTCACAGCCAACAAAAGAATTAACTGCCAGCATTGTGTGGCAGGGAAGGAAGATATATGGTGGGTGGGTAGGAAAACAATTAGTTTCATTACTTCTCACCAACTATATGCCAAACAAGGCACTACATTCTCCTCCCCTTAACAAAGCATCGTCCTTGATGCGACATAACCCAGAGGGAAAGCAAGTTGTAAGCAAAGAGGAACATTTGGTAGAAATTTTAACTTTCAAGGTTCTGTGAAGATTGGCAGTTCTTTCTTGTTCATCATTTCATTAGTCTCTTTCCATTATCATTATTCTTAGTTTAATTTCTTTTAAAAATTTCATCCTTGAAGAGTTTTGGTTTATTCCTTATTGTGGGTGCCCAACATGAACTGCTAACACAACACCCTATCAAGTTCACAAGACCCTGCTGATTCACAAGCACACAAGTATATACTTCAAGATTGTATTACACCACATAAAGGTTACTCAAATACGGAATGGAATAGGCACACCACATAACATAGTACTCGCACACATCAATGACTCGACATACCAAAATACTTAACCAAAACAAGATTACAATCCACCGACATTTCCTCAATTTGCATCGATGAAACGAATTCACATAACACCAAACAAATGCTACAGTGTACATAGTGTCCACGAGGGAATCAATGACATATCCACAACATCACAACACATATCCATCTCGACATGAGTAACACATACATCAAAAGACCACTACCAAAACATCACAATAACTCAACATATATCCCGAACATCAACCATACGAGCATAAATATCATAAGCCTCCCTCAAACTCTTATGCCTCCCTCAAGTCTCTTATGCCTCCTCAAACTCTTATGCCTCCCTCAAGTCTCTTATGCCTCCTCAAACTCTTATGCCTCCCTCAAGTCTCTTATGCCTCCTCAAACTCTCTTACGCCTCCTCAAACTCTTATGCCTCCCTCAAGTCTCTTATGCCTCCTCAAACTCTTATGCCTCCCTCAAAGAGGCTGGTTGACCCTATGGTCCAAGACACATAGAGTTCGAACACTCCTAACCCAAATGACATAATAACGTGTGGTTCAACAACCCGCTAGTTATCTCGTACTCCTTGGGGCGTACCCCCATACAACGAAGTGGGTCCATAGGTCCAACCAATCCATGGTGCATCCGATGAACCTATTCCACACATCACGACAATAGAACTAGCACAACAATCCAATCCAAAGTGCCAAGTGGCAAAGTACAAGCCTTGGGCAAGGTGGTAAGAATTCCAAATTTAAAAGAAGACCCCAAATCAAGCTAAATAAATGGCCAAATAGCCATAGTTAGTATCAAAATCCCCATGTTAGTGCCACAAACCCGAAATGCCCAAAATTGTAAAGCATGGCAATCAAGAAAGCTGCTTTGGTTCTTACAAAATAAAGTAAAAAGCTCAATTTACGAATAAAATCAACTTATAATAATGTCACATTACGATAACTGTGTGGCCTTATCTGGCCACCAAGGGGTACTCAACGAGTTGCTAGCACTCGGAACATCGAGCCTCAGCTCGTAAAATACATATCAATAATACAACTGTCATCATCTCAATCAGAATCATCTCGCCACAACTTCAACAAGGCCCAACATAGTCAAAGTCACATAGGTTAAATCCATACGACAACCATATCGGGAGAGAGAAAAGAGTGCAAGTCACCATCTACTGAGCCTGAGGTGTCCGCGAAACACAATATGTATGACACCCGTTGAACAAGTGTCACACATACCAAACAAATGAAAGTGGGTTTTCAGCCTATGTAAGGCTCCACTTCCTATCTCGTACTCGGCTCGAGTGACTGGTCAACGGTACACATTTTCTCACTCCATACATACACAATCTACCGATTTCCCTCAGGTTCGGTTAGTGTAAGGCTCACAACATAACATATAACTACATCACTAACACCATGGTGGTACACACATAGCTACCATAACGTCTCACGTATGGTATGTATACGGGGTAGATCACAATCATACATTCATAGAGTGTAACACATCACTTTACCACATTCTGCACCCAAAGTGCAAGCACCATACGATAGGGTTCATACACTCACCGTATGACCCAAAATCACAACATGAAGCATTACATATTTGCATAGTCATACATACGATGAACATAGTACATCTCAACATAACATCTACTGCTGCATAACAAGGTGGTACACACATTTCTTTAGAACATGGTAAAAAAAAACATCATAATACAACTCATTTCTTTTAACATCAATCTAGTCATACAACACATTGATACACTTACATATCACAATATGTCACAATATTCCAACACTCCGTCATCCACATTAGAATTCTTTTCACACATCTCAAACAACAATTCACACGTGAAATCTTCATAGAATCCACAAGAAGGAGAGAGAATACTCCCATCCCCAAAGATATCAATATGATAACAAACACGCACAAGGTGACATACAAATCATGTGCATTCACAATATCACAATTACGACAATAATCACATCAAGTTTAAGGCACATTACTCTTCCAATATCTACCACCATCATGCAACATCATTATCATCATGCAAAGATCATCATGTAACACCACCACCACCATGTAACATCGTCATATAACACCAATCCGCCCATAGGTTCAAGAGCATGAACCTCGCTCGATACAAAAGTGTAACACCCCAACAATTCAACACACACGAACAACACAAAGAAATACAGATAACTTTTTTTTTTTGACTTGCTGGACACATAACATGACGCAACATGTCGTCACCAAGGATACAACTAACACTGTGAACAACTTAATACAAGGATGGCCCTAAAGGCAGCACGGAAACGTTCACACCTTTCAAGGACAATTTACTATTCACTTGTGAAAGGACATGGCAAAAGACCAACCACATTACATAGTTATAGCTGAAGACATCCCACTGTGAAAATCTTCTTAAGATTACTGATTTACTAGAGCCATCTTACAATTCTTAGCTTACGTTCTAGAAGGTTCATGATTTGTTTCATACCATTCTTCTTATAGGATTAAGTTTCTTTTCTTTTATATAACTTGAGGACTATCCTAGGATCACCTATAATGTGAAAATTCCTTGGTTAATTTGTTTACAAAACCAGGTGGTATACAATTCCACAAGGCTATCTATCTAAACCCCCACTACTGAAGACTCGTTTCATACCCACTTTGCATAAGGAGGCAAGCGTAAGATCAAAAGGAGAGGAGCATCGTTAAGGTTCAGAACCCTAATCATCTTTGATCAAGAATTAAAAATTTATCATAGCTTAGACAAGGACTACAAGGTACCATGGTAATGGTTAGAGAGAGAAAGAAAATTTATTTCATTATGATCTATTTAGTTATTAACCGGTATTTTATTGGGACTTAAGAGTTCAATTGAATTTTGGTAAAAGCTTCATTTAGAAATCTTCTTGATTAAGTTCGTCGAGGGACACAGGGGTTCCCAACATGGAAGCATTATACTTAATGTGTTTCTATTCAAAATCTGTACTAGATATGATCTACCGATATCCCCAAAAGCCAACAATGATATTACTTTTAAAATTAATTAACGTTTCCCAACAAGAGGACAATGTTTAATCCATAGCTTAAGGTTAGCAATGGTAGATTTTTTTATTTTTTTATTTTTTTATTTTTTATTTTTTTACATCGTTAGATAAACACTTTCTTTCCAATTAAAGACTCTTAATTTTATCAACCAAATACAACTTCATTATTATCTTCTTTATTTATTCATCTATGTATTCCTCTTCTTTTATCTTTGATTATCTTTAGAAAAAGGGGAGTTTCAACCCACTAAAATATGCTTAGAATAACATTGATCCTAGTACCATGGAGGGTTACTAAACCAATAAGCATTATGACCTGAAAGAAGAAATTATCGTTATTTAACAAGAACACAAACCACGGTTATAACATTTCCATTCAACATGGCACACGAACCAAAGGAGTCAAGAGATTGGATTTCACTTGGGTCAAGAACAAGAAGGTAACAAAATAGGCCAAGCCATGCTACAAAATTTTCATGATCAAATGATATCACCAAAAGAATACTCATAACAAGGTCAAGATTGAATATTATTTCTCATAAAGGTAATTTCAAGTTTGACAACACAAGAACAAGACACTTTATTTCACCATTACCAACAATACAAGGCAAGAGGTCATATCAACTCTCTTTACAAGCAATGTTACACAATTTACAAAACATTGGAAATTTTTACAAGGAACTTCATAAATTGTACAGATGAACCTTTAACACTCTTTTCCTCTAGTCTACTCGCATAATCCATCTGGACAAATATTAACTAGAGTTAGTTCGCAAGAACTGAGCATGTTAAGACTACCCATTGCAACAGTAAGCTAACATTTTATAATATCATGAAAGTAAAATTCTAAACTCAAGAATGGATCAATCACAAACCACTAATCAATATGTTTCACAAGATGACGAGATTTAAACCAGCCAACAAGGAGGAATCCCAATATTCGAGTGAGAGAGATATTCCAAAGACAAACAAGGTGAGACCTTATTGGTGAAGACAACAAGGTTGAGAGTATTGAGATTTCAGTCATGTAATCCTATGGATTACGTGATTGAAATCTAACACCCAAACATCATTCTATTATTATTAACCAAAAGATAAAGATCAGTCAAATGAATTAACATATTCAAAATTGCTTGTTAACAAGATGCATTACGCACATCCATGTCTTAGGAAGAATATAGGCCCCAACCATATATGAACACAAATCACCAAAGATTAAAGTTAACTTCACTCACTGAAATAAACCAACATACATGTAATACTCACAACACAAAACTCAATCAAGATTCAAAATACCAAGTAATTCTCACCGAACCTATTATTTTTCTTCAAGAAGTTAAATAAATTAGATTCTATCCAACTAAAATTACATACAACAACTATAGTTGGATTACATAGGCAAGGATCAAGAAGAAGTCTTTTCACCAAAGGTTCTTATTATCTTATATCACATAATTAGTAATAAACCCATAATCCACCCCTCGTATGAACATTGTAAGAGTTAAGGACTTAGCTCACTAAAATATGTAATCGAGTCGATTCCTACCTTTTCCATTTTCATACAAGTCTAACCCAATTCAAGAAAGATAACCATTCTATTTTCATACATGCCTCGACCAACACTTACTCGTAACGTCCCTACCTAAATTATTGAAGGTTTGCTAAGCTACATAAAGGTTTTAAAGGAATCCCATTTCATTCGATACTTGAATTTTAAAAGCAAGGGATAGTCTGTTGAAAACATAAGTGAATCGACACAAGATCCTCTACCGTGACCCAACTCGAGTCACCAATCAAAAGGTTAATAGTCAGCGAAGGGGAAAATACAAAGCAAAATACTCTTCCTACGAACTATGCCTTCTCTTCCGTCTCTAAAACAACATATGAATAGCTTGGGTATACCCATCTATCTCACGATAGTCTACTCGACCTATCCTCATAGTCGCTCCAAAGAAAACATCTGCTACTACAGAGTTTGATTCACAAGGAAGATAATTTACATAGAATGTCTATAACATCATACACTTTACCAAGAAAGAGAAAACTCTACAATTTTAATTTTTGCCTTTCACTATTACATCCATTTAGAATAAAAGCATTATCAGGCAGTCATAAAGCAACCTATCCAAAACAAAAATTAAAAAAGCTGGAATTAGAATTGTAATTGGTTTGAGATAGCTTTTCATAAATTACCATTATTGATCGACAATTACAAAGTGACTAATAACATAAACAAAGGTTAAGTTTTACTGTTTACCTAGTTCATTCATTTTGTCCATTGTGAAATAATTTTATGCTACAAAATACCATTTTCGAAGCCAGAGAGCAATTAATTGAGGAGCAAGGAAAAAGTAGAAGCCCATTCTAAATGCCATAACAGATAAAAGAAAATAGAAGGACATTCAATTCATGACATAATAAAAGGGTAGCAGAAGATTGCAAGGGCAGGTTTAACATGCCTGGTTTAAAACACCATCTCCATATGCATATGATTGTTTCAATGCCGCTGCTTTCCCTTAACCCAAAGTGCTCTGCGAGCTCGAGCTAGCGCCACATTCACGCGGTGAAAAACAGCTACAACCCAACCCCATGATTTGAAGCTCGGACACAAGACATAAAGATTACATCACGCTCCTGGCTCAAAGGCATCTACCGTAATGATAAATAACCTTTTCCTCCATCAGGTTTGAGGACAACATCAAACTCTCGGTGCAAACGTTTCAGCAGCTTGTAAGGTGATAATTCCAATAGAAACTTTATGCTCCGCCAACTTAGTGAGTCGTTAATGTAGCTCATAAAATGGCAAAGCAAATTGTGTTTCATGAATATTCTGATATGAAACAAATCCGCCTCTATGAGGCTCTCTTCCATGAGTTACATCGTACAACAACAAGTAGGATCTTTGTAAATAACTTTCATCAGGTCTGCTGGTAACACCCTCACTGTCACATAATCGATTTTGAAGAAACAAAACTCGAAGCACATGATCTCGAATCTGAAAATATCCTGCTACCTTCATCTCCCAAGACATTTTCTCCAACATTGCATAGATCTCCTGTGCCCGTGGGTGTGATCTGCCACCTCCTTTCCATGGGGTGTTATGAGAAAATCTCTTGTATCTGTTGTCAAGAGAGATTTCAAGCACTAGTTGGAAGCCCTATGTAGGGATTGATGAACAAGTTGTTGAATCCTTTCTTGTGTGAAAGGATAAGCATCAACATCCCACTCGTCCAGTAATTTAAAACCATCCTTAGTATGCAGTTTGCAATCGGAGCTGACAAAATCCAGAGTGAAAATACTAGATCTGTAGCTGCTAATGGGCTGTGCTCGCACATCAGAGGTGCAGGAGGGCTCGAATGGAACTGCAAGCCATTCGGTTAGTAGAATCTTTAGCACGCTTTCAAAGCATTCCATATCACAACGTCCATCAATCTGGTTTTCTTGGCCACATATTTTGAGGGTGTGAATGACCTCCTCGTCCCTGTCAACCGCCACATACACTAACACCACTTCCTTGCCTCCCTTTTTCAGTTCCTCGCGTGACCTGAAAACCACACCAAGCGCATGTTGTAGAGGAATGTACACCCAGCAGGAAAATTTGAGATGAAGACGTGTACATTGGCAGCCTTTGCAGAAGCTATCACTTCCTCTTCATTCGTATCCTCCTTTCCATACAATATGTTTTCCCTTATACTGGACAAAAACAACACAGCTCCTGGCTCACAAACCCTATTTGTTGTCTCAGCCACTTGGATGGAAGCGAATTTCCAAAATGAAAAGGCAAGACAGCTCAACAAAAACTTTATCTCGTTTTTACTACAAATGCAAGATATTGCAACAACCGATCACGACCGAGGTCACGTGCAACTGCACATCGTGATTAACACCAACGGTTTCCTGGCTCACCCCGCAGTAGTCCGCCGCACTTACTCTCTCTCGGAGGCCACCGATTTTCTCGAGATAAGTTTACTTCTCGACCAGAGTAGCCGCATACTGCCCAAATACTTCCTCACAAAGACTCCTAGGAGAAGTTGAGTTCTATGCCCACGGATTCGCCTCGTACAAAGATGATTTTGAGAACCCACATCCACCCTCGCAAGATCGGGCGATAGACCTTCATTCACCATACATTTAGAAACTCTATGGCGCCTCAGCTGATCTAGATTCAAGCCATCGATCGATTGTGATTCAGCTTGCACCCAATTAAAAACATTGGCTATATTGTTGAATTTGGCTCTTCCCTTTGTTACGGTGGTTATACTAGAAATAAAGTCTCCTCCAAAAATACAGATCTGAAAAATCATTTTTGAGCCAGCAAGGGGGAACGAAGTCCTAGGATGCAGAGAGGGAAGATCTGTCCAACCACTATCCAACCACTCCTCACATTAACTCGGGTCAGATTGGATACGGCTTCAGGATCTTAAAAGATTGCTTGTATTCTCATGCAAGGAAAGAGTCAAGTCTGAAAGGGACGTTGGGGGAGTCACCTCACACTCACAGCCAACAAAAGAATTAATCACCAACATTGTGTGGCGGGAAGGAAGATATATGGTGGGTGGGTAGGAAAACAATTAGTTTCATTACTTCTCACCAACTATATGCCAAACAAGGCACTACATTCTCCTCCCCTTAACAAAGCATTGTCCTCGATGCGACATAACCCAGAGCGAAAGCAAGTTGTAAGCAAAGAGGAACATTTGGTAGAAATTTTAACTTTCAAGGTTCTGTGAAGATTGGTAGTTCTTTCTTGTTCATCATTTCATTAGTCTCTTTCCATTATCATTATTCTTAGTTTAATTTCTTTTAAAAATTTCATCCTTGAAGAGTTTTGGTTTATTCCTTATTGTGGGTGCCCAACATGAACTGCTAACACAACACCCTATCAAGTTCACAAGACCCTACAGATTCACAAGCACACAAGTATATACTTCAAGATTGTATTACACCACATAAAGGTTACTCAAATACGGAATGGAATAGGCACAGTCCACATAACATAGTACTCGACACACATCAATGACTGACATACCAAAATACTTAACCAAAATAGTACTACAATCCACCAGACATTTCCTCAATTTGCATCGATGAAACGAATTCACATAACACCAAACAAATGCTACAGGTACATAGTGTCCACGAGGGAATCAATGACATATCCACAACATCACAACACATATCCATCTGACATGAGTAACACATACATCAAAAGACCACTACCAAAACATCACAATAACTCAACATATATCCCAGAACATCAACTATACAGACAAATATCATAAGCCTCCCTCAAACTCTTATGCCTCCCTCAAGTCTCTTATGCCTCCCTCAAACTCTTATGCCTCCCTCAAGTCTCTTATTCCTCCCTCAAACTCTTATGCCTCCCTCAAGTCTCTTATGCCTCCCTCAAACTCTTATGCCTCCCTCAAGTCTCTTATGCCTCCCTCAAACTCTTATGCCTCCCTCAAACTCTTATGCCTCCCTCAAGTCTCTTATGCCTCCCTCAAACTCTTATGCCTCCCTCAAAGAGGCCGGTTGACCCTATGGTCCAAGACACATAGAGTTCGAACACTCCTAACCCAAGTGACATAATAACGCGTGGTTCAACAACCCACTAGTTATCTGTACTCCTTGGGGCATACCCCTATACAACGAAGCGGGTCCATAGGTCCAACCAATCCATGGTGCATCCTATGACCCTATTCCACACATCACGACAATAGAACCAGCACAACAATCCAATCCAAAGTGCCAAGTGGCAAAGTACAAGCCTTGGGCAAGGTGGTAAGAATTCCAAATTTAAAAGAAGACCCCAAATCAAGCTAAATAAATGGCCAAATAGCCATAGTTAGTATCAAAATCCCCATGTTAGTGCCAAAACCCAGAAATGCACAAAATTGTAAAGCATGGCAATCAAGAAAGCTGTTGGTTCTTACAAAATAAAGTAAAAAGATAAATTTACAAATAAAATCAACTTATAATAATGTCACATTACGATAACTGTGTGGCCTTATCTGGCCACCAAGGGGTACTCAACGAGTTGCTAGCACTCGGAACATCGAGCCTCAGCTCGTAAAATACATATCAATAATACAACTGTCATCATCTCAATCGGAATCATCTCGCCACAACTTCAACAAGGCCCAACATAGTCAAAGTCACATAGGTTAAATCCATACGACAACCATATCGGGAGAGAGAAAAGAGTACAAGTCACCATCTACTGAGCCTGAGGTGTCCATGAAACACAATATGCATGACACCCGTTGAACAAGTGTCACACATACCAAACAAACGAAAGTGGGTTTTCAGCCTATGTAAGGCTCCACTTCCTATCTCGTACTCGGCTCGAGTGATTGGTCAATGGTACACATTTTCTCACTCCATACATACACGCCTTCGATTTCCCTCAGGTTCGGTTAGTGTAAGGCTCACAACATAACATATAACTACATCACTAACACCATGGTGGTACACACATAGCTACCATAACGTCTCACGTATGGTATGTATACGGGGTAGATCACAATCATACATTCACAGAGTGTAACACATCACTTTACCACATTCTGCACCCAAAGTGCAAGCACCATACGATAGGGTTCATACACTCACCGTATGACCCAAAATCACAACATGAAGCATTACATATTTGCACAGTCATACATACGATGAACATAGTACATCTCAACATAACATCTACTGCTGCATAACAAGGTGGTACACACATTTCTTTAGAACATGGTAAAAAAAAAAAAACATCATAATACAACTCATTTCTTTTAACATCAATCTAGTCATACAACACATTGATACACTTACATATCACAATATGTCACAATATTCCAACACTCCGTCATCCACATTAGAATTCTTTTCACACATCTCAAACAACAATTCACACGTGAACTCTTCATAGAATCCACAAGAAGGAGAGAGAATACTCCCATCCCCAAAGATATCAATATGATAACAAACACGCACAAGGTGACATACAAATCATGTGCGTTCACAATATCACAATTACGAGAATAATCACATCAAGTTTAAGGCACATTACTCTTCCAATATCTACCACCATCATGCAACATCATTATCATCATGCAAAGATCATCATGTAACACCACCACCACCATGTAACATCGTCATATAACACCAATCCGGCCCATAGGTTCAAGAGCATGAACCTCACTCGATACAAAAGTGTAACACCCCAACAATTCAACACACACGAACAACACAGTGAAATACAGGATAACTTTTTTTTTTGACTTGCTGGACACATAACATGATGCAACATGTCGTCGCCAAGGATACAACTAACACTGTGAACAACTTAATACAAGGATGGCCCTAAAGGCAGCACGGAAACGTTCACACCTTTCAAGGACAATTTACTATTCACTTGTGAAAGGACATGGCAAAAGACCAACCACATTACATAGTTATAGCTGAAGACATCCCACTGTGAAAATCTTCTTAAGATTACTGATTTACTAGAGCCATCTTACAATTCTTAGCTTACGTTCTAGAAGGTTCATGATTTGTTTCATACCATTCTTCTTATAGGATTAAGTTTCTTTTCTTTTATATAACTTGAGGACTATCCTAGGATCACCTATAATATGAAAATTCCTTGATTAATTTGTTTACAAAACCAGGTGGTATACAATTCCACAAGGCTATCTATCTAAACCCCCACTACTGAAACTCGTTTCATACCCACATTGCATAAGGAGGCAAGCGTAAGATCAAAAGGAGAGGAGCATCGTTAAGGTTCGAACCCTAATCATCTTTGATCAAGAATTAAAAATTTATCATATAGCTTAGACAAGGACTACAAGGTACCATGGTAATGGTTAGAGAGAGAAAGAAAAATTTATTTTATTATGATCTATTTAGTTATTAACCGGTCTTTTATTGAGTCTTAAGAGTTCAATTGAATTTTGGTAAAAGCTTCATTTAGAAATCTTCTTGATTAAGTTCGCCGAGGGATACACAGGGGTTCCCAACATGGAAGAATTATACTTAATGTGTTTCTATTCAAAATCCCAGTACTAGATATGATCTACCGATATCCCCAAAAGCCAACAATGATATTACTTTTAAAATTAATGAACGCTTCCCAACAAGAGGACAATGTTTAATCCATAGCTTAGGGTTAGCAATGGTAGATTTTTTTATTTTTTTATTTTTTTTTTTTTTTTACATCGTTAGATAAACACTTTCTTTCCAATTAAAGACTCTTAATTTTATCAACCAAATACAACTTCATTATTATCTTCTTTATTTATTCATCTATGTATTCCTCTTCTTTTATCTTTGATTATCTTTAGAAAAAGGGGGTTTCAACCCACTAAAATATGCCTAGAATAACATTGATACTAGTACCATGGAGGGTTACTAAACCAATAAGCATTATGACCTGAAAGAAGAAATTATCGTTATTTAACAAGAACACAAACCACGGTTATAACATTTCCATTCAACATGGCACATGAACCAAAGGAGTCAAGAGATTGGATTTCACTTGGGTCAAGAACAAGAAGGTAACAAAATAGGCCAAGCCATGCTACAAAATTTTCATGACTGTAAATGATATCACCAAAAGAATACTCATAACAAGGTCAAGATTGAATATTATTTCTCACAAAGGTAATTTCAAGTTTGACTACACAAGAACAAGACACTTTATTTCACCATTACCGAACAATACAAGGCAAGAGGTCATATCAACTCTCTTTACAAGCAATGTTACACAATTTACAACACATTGGACATTTTTACAAGGAACTTCATAAATTGTACAGATGAACCTTTAACACTCTTTTCCTCTAGTCTACTCGCATAATCCATCTGCACAAATATTAACTAGAGTCGATTCATAAGACCCGAGCATGTTAAGACTACCCATCAACAAGAAGCTAACATTTTATAATATCATGAAAGTAAAATTCTAAACTCAAGAATGGATCAATCACAAACCACTAATCAATATGTTTCACAAGATGACGAGATTTAAACCAGCCAACAAGGAGGAATCCCAATATTCGAGTGAGAGAGATATTCCAAAGACAAACAAGGTGAGACCCTATTGGTGAAGACAACAAGGTTGAGAGTATTGAGATTTCAGTCATGTAATCCTATGGATTACGTGATTGAAATCTAACACCCAAACATCATTCTATTATTATTAACCAAAAGATAAAGATCAGTCAAATGACTTAACATATTCAAAATTGCTTGTTAACAAGACTGCATTGACGCACATCCATGTCTTAGGAAGAATATAGGCCCCAACCATATATGAACACAAATCAGTCAAAGATTAAAGTTAACTTCACTCGACTGAAATAAACCAACATACATGTAATACTCACAACACAAAAACTGAATCTGAAGATTCAAAATACCAAGTAATTCTCACCGAACCTAATTATTTTTCTTCAAGAATTTAAATAAATTAGATTCTATCCAACTAAAATTACATACAACAACTATAGTTGGATTACACAGGCAAGGATCAAGAAGAAGTCTTTTCACCAAAGGTTGTTATTATCTTACATCACATAATTACTAATAAACTCGTAATCCACCCCTCGTATGAACATTGTAAGAGTTAAGGACTTAGCTCACTAAAATATGTAACTGAGTTGATTCCTACCTTTTCCATTTTCATACAAGTCTAACCCAATTTGAAGAAAGATAACCATTCTATTTTCATACATGCCTCACTAACACTTACATAGAACCTCCCTACCCGAATTATTGAAGGTTTGCTAAGCTACATAAAGGTTTTAAAGGAACCCCATTTCATTCGATACTTGAATTTAAACAAGCAAGGGATAGTCTGTTGAAAACATAAGTGAATCGACACAAGATCCTCTACCGTGACCCAACTCGAGTCACCAATCACAAGGTTAACAGTCAGCGAAGGGGAAAATACAAAGCAAAATACTCTTCCTACGAACTATGCCTTCTCTTCCGTCTCTAAAACAACATATGAATAGCTTGGGTATACCCATCTATCTCACGACAGTCTACTCGACCTATCCTCATAGTCGCTCCAAAGAAAACATCTGCTACTACAGAGTTCGATTCACAAGGAAGATAATTTACATAGAATGTCTATAACATCATACACTTTACCAAGAAAGAGAAAACTCTACAATTTTAATTTCTGCCTTTCACTATTACATCCATTTAGAATAAAAGCATTATCAGGCAGTCATAAAGCAACCTAGCCAAAAAAAAAATTTAAAAAACTGGAATTAGAATTGTAATCGGTTTGAGATAGCTTTTCATAAATTACCATTATTGATCAGACAATTGCAGTAACTAATAACATAAACAAAGGTTAAGTTTTACTGTTTACCTAGTTCATTCATTTTGTCCATTGTGAAATAATTTTATGCTACAAAATACCATTTTCGAAGCCAGAGAGCAATTAATTGAGGAGCAAGGAAAAAGCAGAAGCCCATTCTAAATGCCATAACAGATAAAAGAAAATAGAAGGACATTCAATTCATGACATAATAAAAGGGTAGCAGAAGATTGCAAGGGCGGGTTTAACATGCCGGGTTTAAAAACGCCATCTCCATATGCATATGATTGTTTCAATGCCGCTTTTTCCTTAACCCAAAGTGCTCATGCGAGCTCGAGCTAGCGCCACATTCACGCAGGTGAAAAACAGCTACAACCCAACCCCATGATTTGAAGCTCGGAAACAAGACATAAATATTACATCATGCTCCCGGCTCGAAAGGCATCTACCGTAATGATAAATAACCTTTTCCTCCATCGGGTTTTGAGGACAACATCAAACTCTCGGTGCAAACGTTTCAGCTGTAGCTTGTAAGGTGATAATTCCAACAGAAACTTTATGCCTTCCAACTTAGTGACTCGTTAAAGCAGCTCATAAAATGGCAAAGCAAATTGTGTTTCATGAATATTCTGATATGAAACAAATCAGCCTCTATGAGGCTCTCTTCCATGAGTTACATCATACAACAAGTAGGATCTTTGTAAATAAATTTCATCAGTCTCCGCTTGTGTAACACCCTCACTATCACATAATCGATTTTGAAGAAACAAAACTCAGTACATGATCAGAATCTGAAAAATATCCTGCTACCTTCATCTCCCAAGACATTTTCTCCAACATTGCATAGATCTCCTGTGCCCGTGGGTGTGATCTGCCACCTCCTTTCCATGGGGTGTTATGAGAAAATCTCTTGTATCTATTGTCAAGAGAGATTTCAAGCATTGGTTAGAAGCCCTATGTAGGGATTGATGAACAAGTTGTTGAATCCTTTCTTGTGTGAAAGGATAAGCATCAACACCCCACTCGTCCAGTAATTTAAAACCATCCTTAGTATGCAGTTTTCCATCGGAGCCGACAAAAGCCAGAGCGAAAATACCAGATCTATAGCTGCTAATGGGCTGTGCTCACACATCGGAGGTGGAGGATGGATCGAATGGAACTGCAAGCCGCCGGTTGCAGAATCTTTAGCACACTTTCAAAGCATTCAATATAACAATGTCCATCAATCTGGTTTTCTTGGCCATATCTTTTGAGGGTGTGAATGACCTCCTCGTCCCTCGTCAAAAGGCCACATACACTAACACCACTTCCTTGCCTCCCTTTTTCAGTTCCTCGTGTGACTGGAAAACCACACCAAGCGCATGCTGCAGAGGAATGTACAGCCAACAGGAAAATTTGAGATGAAGACGTGTACATTGGCAGCCTTTGCAGAAGCTATCACTTCCTCTTCATTCGCATCCTCCTTTCCATAAAATATGTTTTCCCTTATACTGGACAAAAATAGCACAGGCTCCTGGCTCACAAACCCTATTTGTTGTCTCAGCCACTTGGACGGAAGCGACTTTCCAAAATGAAAAGGCAAGACAACTCAACAAAAACTTTATCTCGTTCTTCTACTACAGCTGCAAGATCTTGCAACAACCGATCACGACTGAGGTCGTGTGCAACCGCAACATCGATCAACACCAATGGTTCCCTGGGCTCGCCTCGCACACTGCCGCCGCACTTACTATCTCTCTGAGGCCACCGATTTTCCGAGATAAGTTTACCTCTCGACCACGTAGCTACCGCATACACCAAATAGTTCCTCACGGCACTCGCAGAGAAGTTGAGTTCTATGCCCACGGATTTTGCTCGTATAGCACAATTTTGAGAACCCACACCCACCCTCACAACATCGTGGCGATAGACCTTCATTCACCATACATTTAGAAACTCTATGGCGCCTTTGCGCACCGATCTAGATTTAAGCCATCGATCGATTGTGATTCAGCTTGCACCCAATTAAAAACATTGACTATATTGTTGAAACATGTGGCTCTTCCCTTTGTTATGGTGGTTAGACTAGAAAACAAGTGTCCTCCAAAAATACAGATCTGAAAAATCATTTTCTTGCCAAAGAAGGGGGAACGAAGTCCTAGGACGCAGAGAGGGAAGATCTGTCCTACCACTATCCAACCACTCCTCACATTAACTTGGGTCAGATTGGATATGGCTTCAGGATCTTAAAATATTGCTTGTATTCTCATGCAAGGAAAGAGTCAAGTTTGAAAGGAATGTTGGGGGAGTCACCTCACACTCACAGCCAACAAAAGAATTAACTTCCAAAGATTGCAAGGGCAGGAAGGAAGATATACGGTGGGTGGGTAGGAAAACAATTAGTTTCATTACTTCTCACCAACTATATGCCAAACAAGTCACTACAGCTTCACATTACATGAAACAAATGCGGTTTCTAGTTTTAGTTTATGTGACGTTGACTTGTAGTTTTGGAGAGAATACAATTAAACACACTTGATTGTATAATTGTGAGTTAAAAATAACGCAAATTGATTGAATAGTAATATCGGTAGAGAACATGTGGTAACATAGGAATCATTGATTGCGATGATGATCAAACATCTTAGTTTTGAGGAACTTGCTAGAAGATAATATATTCATAGCTTTTTATATGTAGAGTCAAATCTATAGTTGAAAAATAATATGGTAATATGGAGTGTCGAATGAGATATGTAATAGTTAGAGTTGGTTGTTGGATTTCGTTATTTGATTTTGGAAAAACTTTGTGAGCATATGTGTGAAGTATTATATATTTTTATTTTATATTATTTTTTCTTAAATTAATATTTAATTTTTGTAGTTTTTTTTATAATAAGGTTTTTGAGATGTATTTACTATGTTTCATGTAAGATTTTTGAGCTAAAAAGTAACAAAAATGTGTTAGTATAGATAGATTTTTATCTTTGATATAGAACTCAACTAAGAGAAAGGTAAAAGAATCTTATAATCATATATTTTATGACTAACAAAGAGTGGAGACCATTCAAAAGATGAAAAACACACCAACAATGTCTAATTCAAATCAACAAATGGATAGTTCACAAACATCCAATAATCATGCAATATAATGACTATTAAATGTTTAGAGGACATCATTATGTATCCACGTATATACAAAATTTGTGTCTCATTTTATATTTTTCTTTAGCAATTTAGGAATGAGAATATTTTCTTGTTTTGTTTACCTACAACTTTATTTATTTGCAGAAAATATGTAGTAAGTGACCAAGGATTTAAAATTCAAGCATATTATTCTTTTATTAACATATGAAAATTGTAAATTTAGAGAAGAAAGACTAATAATACAATTTTAATTTTCATATATAATATGTTTGAATATTCAATTTAATGCATAGAAATTATCTTTTGCATAATTACGGTATAATTGAAAAATATATATTTGAGCTAAAAATTTGTTATAAATGTGAGTTTTTCACACATACATACATACATACATACATACATACATACATACATACATACATATATATATATATATATATATATATATATATATATATATATATATATATATATATATATATTATTATTTTTTTTCAAACATTTTTTTCATAATTTAAAAATTCATAAAATGTGGTTAGTTTACACCTAACTTATGGATACCAAGGATTATAAGATAATTCCACCAAAGCCACAATGTTATATATTTGTTTGTATTTACGTAATAACTGCATACAAAAATGTTATCCAATTGTGACTGAACAAAATTGACTGAGTGCAAAAGTTTGATGCAGTGACCTTTGGGAGGCCACAACTACATACTCACAAATATGTAATACATTTCCAATACTACCTATACCATATAGATAAGATAAATAATAAAATAATTTAACAACCCACGCTTGGTTACAAATACATATGCCTTGCATTGCTGCCCGAAAATATTACCTATACACTACCTATACCGTAGGGTGATATTTTTAATTTTAATACATGAATATTTTAAATCCTAATGGCCGTAAAGGGGATTCTTAGCTTTTTATCCGTTGTATGATAGACATTTTCCCGCATCAAATGAATTCGAAATCAGTAGCTACAACCAAATAAAAATACAGGATGGAAATAGTAGTATGAATACTGATCTATTTTATATCAAAACATGAGCGATTTTACAAAGAAAGCACAATCGTCGTGGTTAAATATGATTCGCAATCACCATCTACACGTCGATCCTGCCTTAAGAGTGCACAATTAAACTTGACGGACAGTTGTCTTCTCATTAAACTTTTTAACATTTGTATTTGAAAAGGGTTTATGTCTCTAAAGGTACGGCTATAAGAGTTCTTCAACTGTTTTATTATTATAGTTTTTTTATATTTTTAGTACAAGTTTATGTGTGTGTATATATATATATATATAAATAATAGTTTTTAAAAAGGAGAATAATTTTGAGGAATTTATAATGAATTGTGTAAAAGAATGATGTCTTGGAATCCCTAACACATTAATAAGGCAATACAATTTGTATATATAAGATAATTACGATTATATTTATGTTTCACCATTAAACGAGATTTGAGGCTATAAGTTGTAAGGAACATTTTTTATATTTGTGAAAAATACGTATATCACACTATTACTTTTTATTTATTTATAAAATTCATATTATATCATTGTTATATGCTCTTTAATTATTCTCATTCTATTATACAATTAACTATTTATATATATATATATACACAAGTAGTTTGCACAATATAATTTGTATTTTCTTCGTATTGTATTTTTCTTCAAACCCGATAACATATATATAGGAAATGGCATTCCTATAAAATAGGAAATTAATTTAAGAACAATCCTTATTTATGTAGTATTGTTTATAACAATAATACATTTAATCATCTTACTAATAACCTACTAACTTACAATTAACTATTACATTAATTAATTACTCATTTAACGTGACTAATTAGTTCGAGACAATTATAAATATAATAACTTATTAATGTACACAATAATGAATTCCTAACATTCAATCCTTGTTATGAACATTATTAATTCTCGATATTCACCCCCTTATTGTGAACACAGATAGAACCATATTTCGAAGAAGTTCACCCACCTGCTGAATGTGCTACTTACACTAGGTACAAAATCCATTGATTATTTCTTTACTCTCGTAAAGGTGTGGTGTCGAGCTGAATTATGCAAGAATGCTCCCTTCCTCTTTGGGTTCCCGTGGGACTTTCTCTTCCTCCCAGTGCGCCCGAATTTCGAATCTCCAAGATCCACAAGCTTCACACTAGCTTGATAACCATCCCTTAAGTCTACCTCGAAATATTCTCCTGCTCCACAAAAGAGAGTCTTCTAAAAACATGAATCTTCCCAAATTCTCGGAAAGGGGTTTATTCAACACACAACACAAAGTTGAAATAACATGAACTCACGAAAACACACACTAAAAATGTCACCAGAGCATTTCACGGCCTTGTCATTTGCGTGTGAAGAAAGGTCGTTGATCACTCTCCAACCTTAGTTGTCCTCCATCCTCATCTGTGATGCTTCTAGCTCAACAGAATGTGAACATGAAGCTCATATTGAACGTCATGTTCCAAAGGTGATAATGCATTCGTAAGGATTTTTTTCCGACACTTTTGAGATTTTGGACACAACAATACAACCATAACAAGACAAGAAAAAACCTAAAATCACCTATTAGACTTTTATGATACTTAGAGAATGGGCTACTAAGAAACAATAAAGACTTAGAGAAAAATCTAACTAGAATCTACACCACATAAATAATAGATCCTAATAACAATTAACATCATACTTTTCTCTTGACTAAAGGAAAGTTTGAAAAAATCGACCTCACGGCAACCAATTTAGATTGCTTGGCATGATTCAGTTTCTTTGTTTTGCAATGTGATAATGTGGCAATGAGAGATTCCAAATATATGTGTTTCCACCAATGCATGTGAATCTCACATATATGTTGTGTTATTGTTGGCTTGCTCAGCATAAAATAAAATACTTGACTTGTAAATCTTGGGCTAATCACGATGGATGTTTGGATCAGTGAAATGCACGAGGTGCTTCACAAAGCTTGAATAAATCTAATAGAATTATCTTGTATGTAACATTACCACCATATTGTAGATGCTCACAATGTGGATTGATTCAACACCGGATAGAAGAAGAATGGTTGGATGATATGTCCATGGAAGATTATTGATCCATAAAGCCCTGAGTTTTGGCATTTCCTTTACTACATAGAAGGTAGTTTTGTATTCTTTGATTTTTGTAAATCCGTGATCTGGGTTTTCCTATAATTTATACATCTTTTTACTAATATATCTTCCTATAAAACCATTAAATTTAAAAGCATCCCAAGTTGTCAAAATAGAATAACGATTTTTTCTTTAGATGGGTTTTACCATATATTTT
This sequence comes from Taxus wallichiana var. yunnanensis, assembly GCA_018340775.1. Classification (NCBI taxonomy): domain Eukaryota; kingdom Viridiplantae; phylum Streptophyta; class Pinopsida; order Cupressales; family Taxaceae; genus Taxus; species Taxus wallichiana. The sequence continues at coordinate 77,177,326 of CM031241.1, read as the reverse complement.
CAAACTTTTTCTTACATATAATGCTCAAAAAACTGATGGAACACTAATTAAACTCTACTTTCCACAAATTAAATACCTGCACTATAGTGTAATGGGATTTTGAATTTATTTATAGGAATTTTACCTCATGTTCCCATGCTTATTTTGTCTCTTGTTAAACATCACATCTACAATACCTCTCATACTCTTTATCTTTTATTCGGAGTAGTTGTTGTAGTAGTTAAGACATTTAAATTTCCCTTTACTGCTTTTCCACTTATTTTTGCAAGCTACTTTTTTTTCATTCTTCTTCTACGTGAAATTCCGTATCGAGATGTATCTCTTGGGTGCCATGGTTGAAGGATTTCATTGTAAAATGTTTTCGTGAAAATTCCTTTGAATTGTAATGAAAATGTTTTTAGAAATTTTTAGAACAAAAATCCATAACCTTATTCAATAAATTATCAATGGTTTTCAACCTGTAACTTAGAGCAAGGTATGGGCGCCATCAATGAGGCAGGCTACAAATGTTGAAAGCATTGTTTTCTTCTATCCTATGTCAAAATGGGATCCTTGGTTAGTGTATGCACCAAATGGATTTGTTGAAAAGGCTATAGAAACTTCCAAACAATGCAAATCAGCATGAGGACATGCATCTTATTTATGTGCACTTTTCATTGAAAACTATTACCTGTTTTGGGGCAGAGAAATGCATGAGGTTAACCAAGTTATATTTTTGTTCTTTCTTATTTCAATGACTCTAAGAGAACAACAACCACGGATGTGGGACACATTGCTGTGTGGGAAGTCCCCAAAATTATTAATGAGCCTTCGTTGCTCCATTGGCAACTTGATAAGCAAGAAAGAATGAAGAAACCATACTTGTATTGACCTTGTTAGTGATGCAAATTGGAAAATCATTAATGAGCCACAAACTATAATCGAAATGCCTAAAGATGATGCGGTCTCATCAAATGAGCGTATCTTGGGATTATTGTAAAAGGTATGGATCGCTCTTCCTCACACTTCAAACTAAACATTTCATCATATAAATTATTTATTTATTTTTATTTTTTTGGATTTCAGTATATGTTGTATATTAAAATTAAAATGTAAATTAGGATGAATAATATGGATTTTACCTTGCCCAAAGATATATTTCTTTAAACTTTTAAGAAAAATTATTTTTAGGCCTTTGGAACCATGCATATGGACCGCCGTGTCAAAGGGTTAATGGGAAACAAAATATCAAATAAGATACATGTTGACCCAAGACACCATAAATTTTCTTAACCAAGATGACTAACTCAACTATATGTCTTAACGAGGTGAGATTCAATACCCTTTTAACACTTCATTCACTTTTGGTGATATTCCAATTTTACCAAATCACGATCGAGTTTTGGCTTACAAATGTCATATTGATTTGGTATAACCGAAAACACCTTAATCTACCTCTAGAAATCCTATGTTAGAATTGAAACCTATTATATTTCACCCATATTGTAAACAAATAAACCATATAAAAAACACATAATTCAATTAATTCGGGACATCAAATACATAGAGGAAGATTACATATATAGAGTTTGATCTCCTTGATTCTAGGAGGCAAAACTCATCCCACATATCTCTCCTAATCCCCACAATATCTCACTCAAACTCTCAATCCCATTATTCTCTCACAACAAACCTTATCTAATTACAACTATTTACATGAGTTAACAACTCATAAATAGTTGTATTACATTACACTATATTATTTATTTCCGCACTCATAATAATGTTCACAATATCGAATATTATTCCTAAAATTCACTCCCCTATTGTTAACATTATTATTTCCACACATACACTCCCCTAATTTGAACAATGTAGAAAATAATAGTTACACTTTCTCTGCAGCTTTCACACCCCTATTTTCTCATGATCTTGGTACACATATGGACCTCAGTCTAAGGTGAGAACCCCTGTTCATGAACCTCTGTTCATCCCCTTCAAGTATCATAATGCTGACTTTGTGCTTGTTTTTTTCTTCTTCTATTACAACATTACATCAAGGAGGTTCATAAAAGGAAATCACAATTGAACAAGAATTTCTTTCTGTTCTTATTATAAAACACACAACTGAAATAAATTGGTCACCAAATCAGTACCGCGGCCTCATCGATGGTGCCTGACGAGAGGTCGCTGATCAACCTCCTTCCTCCGTTGCCTCTGGCCTCCATCTGAAAGTTATCTAAAGAAGGAAGTCTTCAGAGTCATAACCACTGAAATCACCCTCTTGTTCTTCCTTATCATCGTCTTCTTCTTCATCGGCAATCATGACATTTTCAATTTTTCCATCAAGTAAATCTCTTACTCTTTTCATGCAATTTATGGAAAGGTGTCCAGATTGTTGGAAATAGTAGCAAGTGATATGTTTCTTCTTATCTCTAGAATTAGATCCTTTCTTGAATCTTCCTTTATCATATGACCTATTTTTACAAAACATTGTTGTTTCTTCTGAAATAATATTCTTATTTGTTCTATTTTCTTCCTCCATGAGAGATCAAATCAAATATTCTAAACTAGGATTTACTTTACTCAAAGTAAATACATCAACATAACAAATGTTAGAATAACTGGGTGGCATACTATTTAACAATACTGCTTTTGCATCATCATCTTTCACATCAATTTTTATTCCAACTAGTTAATTTGAAATAGAATGAAGTTTACTTATGTGATCAACCATACTCTCACCTTCTTCCATCTTGAGCCCGAATAGTTTTTGCTTGAGTGTCACCGCTGCACTCCCTGTTTGAGATCCAAATAGCTTGTTCAAAGTAGTCCATATGAAATTTGAACTTTTTGATAAATCAATATGATGCAAGTAAGCATCAGACAATCCAAGACCAATAATTGCTATTGCTTTCCTATCCTTGCTTTCCCATTTGGTGGCTTCATCAACATCAGTTGGTTTTGAAAATTTACCTTCAACAATTTCTCACGAGTCTTTATTTATCAAAAGTAATTGAGTTCGCACTTGCCATGTGTGAAATTCTTTTCCATTGAATTTTTGTAATGGGATTTCCATTATGGATGTCGAACTCAGTCGAAAATGCACCCTTACAATAAAGTAAAATTTTACTTTCAATTGGCAGTAGAAAGCATATAATCAATGAAAAGATCTTGAAAAAACATACATTTTCAAAAAAAACATCACCTCAATCTGAGTTACGAGGTGAAAGATATGACACTTTTAAGTTCTAAGTCCAACTTCTTTCCGGACCCTTTCCAAAAATGGCAAATATTTTTCTTTTCCTTGTGATTTTTTTCGGTATGTCCAAAAACGGCAAAAAAAAAAACCGTACAGTTGCCAAAAATGATAAAGCCAATCGCAGTTACTAGAATGGCAATGTAATATGCAGGTCAGTCGATAAAATGCGTAGGCAATAGGATGATGAAATACACACAAACAACTATGCACACAGAATGATTCAAATCGCAGACAGAATGCTCCAATACGCAGGATCAGAACGTCAAACCACTTCGAACCCACTTCCAGCAGAATCTGAATCTCAAATATCTCTAAAGACTCTCATCCTGGAATCCCTGCTCTGATACCAAATATTATATTTCACCCATATTGTAAACAAATAAACTATATAAAAAACATAGAATTCAATTAATTCGGGACATCAAATACATAGAGGAAGATTACATATATAGAGTTTGATCTCCTTGATTCTAGGAGTCAACACTCATCCCACATATCTCTCCTAATCCCCACAATATCTCACTCAAACTCTCAATCCCATTATTCTCTCACAACAAACATTATCTAGTTACAACTATTTACATGAGTTAACAACTCATAAATAGTTGTATTACATTAAACTATATTATTTATTTCCACACTCATAATAATGTTCACAATATCTAATATTATTCCTAAAAAAACCAAGTATTAGTTTCATAAAAATGATTTTGTAAGTTAGAGTTGCAAGTGGATATTGGGGCCCACTTGTCATCTTACAACAGAAGTGTTCGATGGGTTTAGGATTGGTCTAGAAGTCACCTTCATAAATTGAGCAATGTTTAATGTAATTGAATCCAACGAGTTCTTTGTTTATAGAGGATTAGATAGGAATAAATGAAATTTATGTTTGAACTTTAAACGAGTGGTTTTGGAAACCATAATGTAAGAACTTTAGTTGTTTTGGTTAATTTTTGCATACTCACATCTTAATCTAGTAAATCTTCTTGAGAATCGCATTTGGGTCTCAGAAATTTAATGTGAACCCCTTGTTATATAATTACAATGTCTCGAGGAGTGTTATTAAATCAATTACTTTGTATGAATGGATTTTACAATTTATAGTGTTCTCTCTCTCCTCTCTTAAAATAAATATTAAATTTTGGTTGGTCTTGGAAATGTGAATGGATTAAAAATTCAAATGAGATTAAAAATAAAATGAAAATGGGCATGAATTGAGAAAATGTCAAAATATTGTGAATAGAAAACAAAATGTTTTATAGTTTCTCCCTCTTCCCTAGTCTCTCTCTCAAAAAAAAAAAAATGTAAATGAATGTGTGAGATAATTATATCTCCTCTCTCTCCTTATCTCTACTTCTCTCTATAATTTGTTCAAAATTACTGGAAATGATGAATTTCTTTTTTTTTTTTGAGTGTAAGGGGTTTCCATAACCATTTCTAGGATGGCACAATGTTGTTGGTTGCAGTAATCTGAACAAGAAGGATTAGAGTGTGATATGTTGCAAATTAGTGAGATGACATTAAGATATTATATATTGATATAAATTATGAATGTTAAATTAAAGTGAATTAAAGAGAATTGCATTATCAAAAGTAGTGGGTTGAAGACTATTGTTCCTCTTGGACTCTTATATTTCAAGCATTGTACATGGAAAAAAATTATATCTTCCTTTTTTAAAGCCAGCACTAACACTAGTAGGAATGACACATAATTACCGTACGAGGAAATATGTTAGGTAGATAAACTAGGAAGACTTTTGAATTTTTAAATGGGTAAAAATTATACTATTGTCTTCATAGGTGTTAAGCCCATTTTAATTTAAATATGGATCTCATGGTTTAGATGATTGAAACAATCACCTCGCCAAATAGTTATTGTGGTTCATAGATAAAATAAAAATGTTTGGAAGTAATCTTAACTTTTAAAACCATATAAATGCAACGATTATTCAACCTTTGTCATACCATCCTTGTCAATCTTTTCACATCAAGGTTTGTAAAACTCTAATGTCTTAAGAAATAATTTAATCCTCAAAATTAGAAGTCTTGTCCTTTGTCCTTAAGAAAATTCTTCAAAGATAATTTCTATAACTTCAATGTCCATGCACAAATCAATAGATAAGTTGATTAACCTTGCCATTCATATGGTAAATAGGAATAACACTTCTATGTGTCATAGGTCTACTAATATTCATGGACAAGTTAGAGTTCAATGTTCACGTTGGACCTTGGTGTCCTAGTTATCAACCATATTCTTAAGAACACAATTTGGGATACCTTTATCATAGAATGAACCCTTCGTAACATCTTGATGACACACGTGGAGTTAGTGCACTAGTGTACTATGTATTAAAATCTTGTTAATGATTTCTTTAGTTTCTCACAGATAAATATGTCACCTTGGTTAGTAACAACTTTACACCTTTTTTAAAAACTACGCGACCATGGAGAAAAAAATGCACCGGCCCTAGCCACATCATTTTGTGCCCTAGCCTTGCCCCGCAATGACCTGTGGAGATTAATGTGAAAGGAGTGGATCTATTTCCTAGCCTTGTAAGGATGGGGGATGCGACGGTACCTCTGGCATTGGTTCTATTAGAGCTTGCGGCTCAGATCAATCTACTTCTTTTTCCTCCCCTTTAGTGCACAACAAGCACGGGTTGGATCTCCTTCAACAGGCTTATGGTGGCTCTGGTTGCGATATGGGGGATAGTTGTGCTGTAAGGGTGCTCCATGGGAGACAAGCTTCAAAGACAGAGTAGAGGAGATCCCCTTCCTTTCCTGGAGACCTGTGAGATCTAGGGGTAATGGGCATGCTAAACCCATGGCTTATGAAAAACTACACTTGTTGTCTCCTTTGGAGAGGAGGTGTTGGAATCTATGGATTTTTATCAAAACGTGGCTTGATTTATAGGTTCATCACTTCCTGTCCTAGCCTCCCAAAGAAGTGCACAAATGGATTTATGATTGATGGTGCCCTTTTCTTGAAGGTAAAGTTAACATCTATCCATCGGCTTGGGTATCTTCATCACATTGTTTGATAATTCTATTTAAAGGGATTTTATTCTATGAAAAACAATCCCATATCCTTCTCATGAAACCGTGGTTTCGTCTCTTCAACCCTCAGAAATCTGAAATTTTCACTTCCGCACTGTGTGGATAAGGATGCCTTACTTGCCTTTGCATTTCTGGAGTGAGGAATGTTTTAGGGCCATGGGGAATGTGGGTAAATTTATTATTGTTGATCCTTGGACTGAATCAAATGATCATACCACTTTCACCCGTATTTTGGTGGATATGGATATGAATGCTGATTTTCTGGCCACTTACAACTAGAACTGAAAGTTTTGGATTCTACTTGGACTCGAATCTGGACTTTGAATGCGTTCTCTTTAGATGTCGAATTTTTTTTTCCCTTGGTCACTTGGCTACCAATTTCCATATCGTTAATAAATCGATTAAGGGGAGGGTCTTGTGGTGGAAGGATTTTAATCCTGATAACCTGGTGGCAGAGGCTCATGTGGACAATAATGCTACTGTTGACAATGACCAAGTTGAGGAGAAGGTTGTTATTTTGGATGGGATGGTGGAGGAGGGTGGGGGAGAGGTTCTCGTTCTATCCCTTCTCTAGATACTTCTCTGGTTCCTGTTGGTAAGGGGTTGGCTTCTATATCCTAGGTCTCTTTGTAATCTCATAGTTCACAGTCTTTGGAGTCTCTTGAAGTTTGTCTTGATGTCCCCTTGGATGAGAATGTAAATCCTAATGGGGGGGATGGTTAGAAGGTTGTGAGTAAAAAGAAGAAATGTATAGCTGGAAACTTTCCTCTCAAGATGTGCCTCCGATCTCATAATGGGAAAGCACTTGGAAGGTAGGGATCCTCGGGTAAGGAGTCAAGTTGTCTTGACTGTCTTATTCTGTGGGGTCCTCTCTTTCCTTTTGGGCTATCCTTTTTCGGGGTGCTACTGGTTTGTTTTGTTTATCCTTGGACCTAGGGGGTCATGTTTGGTGTTGCTTCATCTTTTTTCCTAAATGATTTTTCACTCTTATGTATAGGGTTCCTGATCCCTTCAAAATTTGTTTTTACCTAATCTAATAAAAACAACTTTACACCTTTTTCCCTTACAAAGGTTTAATGGGATAAATATGTTTTCACAACCTAAACTTATCTATATTCAGGCATGCATCCATGAGTGTAATTTAATTTATACTAAAAATAATGGAATAAATTATAAATTAAGTGTTTAATGAAAGTGAGAAATTATAGTCCTTGAATACCTCGTGTGGTAAGAAGGCTTTGCAAGATGGGGACATTTGATTAGTCTAATTTTGACATGTGGTTTTGCTCTCGACGTGTTAGCCGGGGGTCAGGTGTAGAAACCCTCAAGTAGAGGTGAATGTAATATATTTATTGAACTCTTATGATGCTAATGTACAAACGAGTTATGATGTATTATTAAAAATGATTGTAAATATTGCCTTAAAAGGATTTTGAAACGCATAAATTTTACAAATTTTACTTTGGAACTTCCTTTGTCTCTTTTAGATAAGCATGACCCTTGGTATAACTTTACCATGTGTTTTCTCTTAGGGTGTAGTTTCCCCCATCCATGATTTCTTTTGAAGTTAAAAGATTATATAGCCTCTCTTAAGGGTATTGGTGAAAGAATTGTTGATGCCTTTTTACTAAATGATTTAAAAAGTCCCTTGGAAGAAATTTGAAAAAAACCATACAGTTATTGAGTTGTGTTTTACGAGGTAATAATCCTTGTAGTCTTAAATCCCTAAGTATTATAGGAATTATATTTGTTCCAAAATAATGTTAATACATGACCAAAGTAACCACGTATATGTAGTTTGTAAAAAGGTAAATGACATTTAACTAAGAAATGATCTACAATAATGGTACGCCATTGAGCGATGTCAAAACCAACTAAAATTTCAAATGTGATCATAAAATGAATGTAATAAAGTAAAAATCCATGACTAATATAACAACCTAACAAATTGAAAAATCATATTTGATGCATGCTAACATGTTTTTTTCATAAATGGGGATTAAAAATGATGCTAATGAAATAATAAAATGTATCTTTGAGAATGGGACACCTTCAATCAGTAGCCAAGGTCTTGTGAGTTAAGGACATTTCTCTCCAGAGTTGGACTTGTAAACGTTAGTAGAACCCTTGGAATAGATAGGAAAATATTAAATCTAGGAATACTCAAGAAGTAGAATTTATGGTCTAAACATGTAATTAACCCATTTCTACCGAGAGTGAATCGTTAAGATGATGAAATATAAGTAGTTTTAAATGTGAAATTCCTCACTTAAATTCAAGGAAGACATATATATAACGGGAACACAGATGTAATGTAATCTTCCATGCATAATATGATTGTGAAAATATTGATTCCTAATTAGAACAAAAGATTATGAATCAAGAATTATACAAATTAAATTGTTAACATTCTGATTTCGTTGTAATAACTTGAAGATGAAAATATTGTATTTTTAGTATTGATCAATGTTATGAAATGTACTCGTGGATAGGTTTTCTATTGCTCTTGTAACCTTTTTTCTTCCTATGAATTTTCCTCCGTATAATGAGAGTATTTTTCCAAACCAACTAAACTCAACTCATTCAAACAAATCCTTAAGAAAATATTAAAAGACACATGTGTGTATATACGCTGTAAATAAAAATCATTCTATATAATGTTATTTCCATATGAGAAATGAGAAAATTCTAAAGGAACCACTATAGATGAAATGTTGACAAAAACATGAAGTCTAGTTTTAGAGGAATGAAGGGTTCCATGTTATGTATTCTTCATACATTTATATTCAACTCATAATGATAGGATTGTAATAAATCTTTCACCATGAAAAAACAACGTGTTGTGGGAAGTTCCCGTGAGTAAGACTATATTGTAGTGGGAAGTTGTTATATTTAATAATTTTTGGACATGTGGCCTCAATGTATATATGGTGTTATCATGTTGTCTATGTAGGTAGAGGTTTTGTGTAAGTGTCTTATGTGATGTTAAGTTTATCTATTGGAGTCCATGTGGTGTTGTGTAGTGAGTATTCAAACAAAAAAATGTTTTTGTATTTTTACGGTTGTATTTTTGTGTCAAAATTGTGGTGCTTACATATGGTATCAAAGTGGAGGTTCATTCTCTCAAACCTCTGGAACAGTTGGAGTTGTGATGATCTAGTATGGTGGTGGTGGAGATGAGAAGAGTAATGTAATATAATTTTTGATGTGAACAATGTTGTAATTGTGATATTATTAATGCAAGTGTTGTACATGTCACTTAGTGCGTATTTTTTTATCATGTTAATGTGATTGTGGTGAGAGTATTCACTCTCCTTTTTGGATTCAATGTAGAGTTTGCATTTGATTGTACTTATTTGTTTTGTTTGAAATTAATGTTATTACGGATTGTAGAGTGTTGGAATGTCTTGATATTCTATTATATGTAGGTGTGTTGATGGGTTGTATGAAAAAACAATGGTGTATAGTGATTTGTATTCTATCATAATTTCACCACCATGTTGTGATGAATAATATATGTCACCATGTTTTATTTCAGTTGAATGTCTCTTGTAATGTTATTCAATGTGTTCATTATATGTATAATTCATGTAATATGTGATGGTTGATGTCGTGAATTAGGGGCATATGGTGATTGTATGACCCCTATTGTACAGTACTTGCACATTAGGTGCATTATGTGGAAATGTGATGTATTGTAACCCATGAAGGTAGCAAGTGTTGTTTACCCTTTATATCTACCATGTGTAATACACTATGGTTAATGTGTGTGAATCATCATCGTGTTATTAATATAGTTATGTGTTATGTTGTGAACCTTAAATTAACTAACCCTAAGGGAAAAAAATTAGTAAAAAGTGTATGTTTAGAGAGAGGAAATGAGTACCGTTGACTATTCTCTTAAGCCGAGTATGCGATAGGAGGTGGAGTATTACATAGATTGACAGTCAACCTCTATTTGTTTAGTATGTAAGGAAGATTTCCCAATGGGAAAATATATATTGTGTTTCACGAACACCTTAGGTTTAGTAGATGGCGACCTATACCTTTTTCTCTCTCCTTATATGGTTTTTTATGGATGACCTATGTGTACCTTAGCATTGGTGTACCATTGACCAATCACTCGAGCCAAGTATGAGATAGGGAGTGGAGTCTTACATAGATTGAAAACCCAGCTTCTGTTCATTTGGTATGCATGGCCACCATGTATATTGTGTTTCACAAACAACTAAGGCTCAGTGAATGGAAATCTATACACCCCCTCCTCTCATACTATGTTGAGACTATGTTGACCCTTGTGATAGTATGTAGGGATAATTCAGAAAGAGATGATGACAATTATGTTATTCAACATGTTATTTTGTGAGATAAGGCTCAATATTTGAGTGTTAAGAACTTGATGTGTACCACTTTGGTGGTCATAGAAGGCCACATAGTGATTGTAATGTGTTATTTCTCTATATTTATATTTTATTTGTAAATAGATCATTATCTGCTTTCTTGTTGTAATCGCACTTTTCTTGATTTATGTGTTCTTATATTTTTGGCATTCTATATCCTTCTTGCACTAACATGGATATTTTTCCACTAACTATGGCTAATTAGCCATTTATTTTTCATAGTTTTAAATTTTCTTTTTATGTTTCAAAATCTATATCCTAGCCCAAGGATTGGGAATTTTTTTCACTTGGCATTTGAAATGGATTGTGATGTTGGTTCTAATGTTGATTGTGTTGGAATAGGGTCAGTGGGATTCACCATGGAGTTATTGGATCTATGGACCCACATCGTTGTATTGGGGTATACCCCAAGGGGGTCATAGTGTTTTGTATGTTTTAAACTATTGGTTACTACACCAATTGAGTTGGGGTGACAAGACTTTATGTGCCTAGGGCCATAGTGTCACCAGACCTTATTAAATGAAGAAAGGATATGGGGCTATATATTTTAGTGAATCAATATTGTAACACCCGCTAAAAATGCCCACTCGAGACCCAAGAACAACCTAGGTTTAGTTATAAAAATTATGGAATAATTTTTTTTTGAAAAGTGTGCCTGCATATAGGCTTTGAAACTACATTTGTCACAAAAATGTTTCAAGGAAAATTATATTCAATAATTAAATTTTCTCGTTAATATAAATATTAATTCCACATTACAAATTAATGAGTAAAATTAATCCAAGCATAGTTAAATTTCCCTTAGGTGTCAATTTAATGATTAGTTAAATTTACACTATAGTTAAATATTTCTTAATTATAAATAGAGGCTTAAACGATAAAAAAAAATTAAATACCCAAGGTATTTAATTTCATAAGGCATGGAAAATAAACAAGGTTCCTATTTACATGGATTTAGAACAAAATAAGCATTCCTTACCCCATAAGGTGACCCTTAACAAGACAACCCATGCTTTAGAAATGAAGCATTTAAATTAAAAGGATAATTTCTCACTTACCCACTCTCATACATACTATGTGATTCAATCTAATTTCTTTCATATTTATCACTCTTAAGACTTCCTAAAAAAATTTCATTAGATAGGAAATTTCTTCCCCTTTCCAATGATATAAATAAGTCCTCCTAACTCCTCATATTTCTAAAGTTACGGGCCTACGAGATTGGGGAAGAATGTTTCTTTGGAGAAGATTGCAGACCAGCGCACTTGGGAGAAAACTTAGCACTTTTCCCTTTGGGGAAAAAGCTCAACTTACGCCCGTGCTCATGCAAACCCATAGCAGGATTCGCACCAAAAGAATTAAAAAAAATCCTAACTCATATTTCTAAAGTTACGAGCTGCGAGATTGGGGAAGAACATTTTCTCGGAGAAGATTGCAGACCGGTGCGCTTTGGGGAGAAAACTTAGCACTTTTCCCTTTTGGGAAAAAGCACAATTTACACACGTGCTCACGCGAGCTCAAGAATCGTGTGTTTTTCCCAAAAGGGAAAATTGTTAAGTTTTCTCCCAAGTGTGCCGGTCCACAATCTTCACTCACGCGGCCCGCAGCGGGGCTTCTTGCCAAAAGAATTAAAAAAATCCTAAGGCTACAAAGGACACGTGTCAAAATTTCAAGTCCAAGCGGGAAGGCGGGTCGTTGGTGGAACTTAGGATTTTCAGATTTTTGTTGAAAAAGTGAAAAGTTTTAAATGATCCATGCCTCCGCCGATACTTAAAGAAGCCATGTGTGAAGCCCAAAGTTACAATCGGGGAAGTGGACCATTGGGGGAATCTTAGAAATTTTTACTTTTGGAAAAAAGGCATAAAGGGTAAAATACAACCTGCACCTTTGTTGACGCCTAAAGAAGCCATGTGTCAGACCAACAGTGACATGCGGGAAGGTGGGCCGTTGGGGAGACATAGGAATTTTTTCCAATGTTACAAAAGTGAATTTTGAAGGTGCAGTCCCGCGAACCCACAAAAATATTTTTGCAAAAGCGATGTCTCATGTGGTCAGGGGCCATGGGGCTGCGAAGGAATTTAGTAAAAGTAAATGTTTTGAACTTTGAATTTTTTTCTCGAAATATAAAGTTTGGGCCAGCAGAGTGGTGGGAGACTTGTGCATTTTTGCATTTTTGGGTAAAAAGTGAAAAATATATTTTTCGGCCCGTAGATCCGCCTGCGAATATTTTATTAATATTATTTTTTTGATAGTTAGTTTTTTTAACAGATTTGATACAAAACTTCATACGGCCATAACTTTCGACTGGGAGCTCGATTTGAGAAAATGAGGACTTTTTGGAAAGGGCTCAAACTCCTCTATGCCATGGAAGCCTAAAATATTATTTTTAAAAAATTAGGTGGGTGAATTTTAAGAAAACATATTTCCTACCATTAAAATGTGAACTAAATGTTTTCAACTACCAGAATTGATCTAATCCACCATTATTTCCTCTTCAACACACCAAACATGCATGGAGAAATGCACTTGAAAGATTTTAAATAGATTGCAAAGATTAATTTATTAATGGTTGATATTTCAAATCGAATTTACTTCTCCTTTTTTGTAATTGCATTATTTTCCTCTTTCCCGATTAATGGAGTTCTGTATAAATGTCTAGGGCAATGCAAACTATTTTGGGATGCGTTTTGATCATCCTTAGCTTATATTAACGTTTCTTTTTGTCTTCCATTATTGTAGGGGAATTCTGAGCATTTTCGATGTTTATTGTAGGTTACAGAAATCTAAAAGAAACTCTACGAATTTAAAACTAGAATTGATCTACTTCATTTTCCATACTTAAATATTTAATTTCATTCCATTCCAATTTTAATCTATTTAATATTCCTACAACAATGCGAGTGAAGCATGAAGGTAGTCGATTTTTCAAAACATGATTTTCAATTAACACATAGGAATGTAATATGTTTTAACACGATATTTCTAGCCTTCAACAAATTTCAAAAATATTTCAAACAACAGATTTCAAAACAAGAGCAACACCATCTTTCAGAAAATGAAACAACTTCTATTAAACTGAAATAATTCCTTTTTACAACTTCCTTTGTAATCACAAAAAAATACAAATTACAGAATAGATCTTTCTTCTTTTTGTTTCATTTAAATGTAACTTTCATAACCAAAACAAAGCAGATTTTCACCACAAATAATATTACAATATCATCCACTTAAAGTGGGAAATTTTATAATAAAGAACCCTAAAGAGGACTTCGAAATTGTCTTCACACACAGATCCAAGAACATCAACAAGAGAGATCTGCCATGTTTCATTTAGTCACAACAAAAAAGGGGAGAGGCAACGTTCTCCACCCAACTAAGAATTCCAATGAAGAGGAGAATCCATCCTGCTCATTGGCAACCCGAGCCCCAACCACATTACAATAGAAAATGGATTCAACTCATGACAAAAAAAAAAAGATTCCACATCACAATACCATATTTTTACAATCATATCATAGTCCAAAATAAAGTAGTTACAGTCACAAGAAGGAAAACAACAAAATACACAAGGCCTCATCATACGAAGGAAAAAGGAGTAAGATCTATGGGGGAAGCTGCTTATACCTCCCAATGGGAAATGGGTGTCCACCTAAAAACCCGCCAATATATATAATCTCAAAAGATCCCTACATACTATTATGTCTCCCTCAAGTACCTCTTATGCCTCCCAATTCTCTTATGCCTCCCTCCTCTTATGGCTCCCTCATAAGTAAGAAATGCAAGCTATTTCTTGTCCAAGGTGGAACACCCATCCCAAACTCCCTCCACAAAATATATCTTATGCCTCCCCACAAGAAATATCCCCATAGTTTTCTCATACACCACACTTAGGCAATTTACCCAACCAACCAATAAACATACCAAAACACTCAAAAAACAATCACATATACACAATATAGAAAGGAAACATTTTACAAGAGTCAAGCTCCTACCTCTCCATGATAGAGCTTGATCCAAAATTTCAACAACAAGCTTCTTCAAGTCCAAAAAAATACTGATAGATCCAACAAATCCACAATCATTCCAAAATCCTCTAACTCTCTCCCATTGCAAGAGCACAAAACCAAATGAAGTAACCCCCAAAACAAAAAAATAATTTGAGTAAATAGAAAAGGTAGAGAGGAGGATGGGGTGGCTCTATGTAGGATGCCACATCACCGATCCTAAACTCCACCTCACAAGCCAACTTCAAACTCCAAAGCACAATCAATAAGTGGGTGAATAAAATGACATTTTACTTACACACACAATCCAAGCCCACATCCCTTAAGGAATTGTTATCCAAAATTCACCCCCCAGGGTAATTTGATAACATGCATCAGAATATTCAAGTCCCAGGCACATTGATTGATTCAGAGCAAACATCATGTTTCTGAGGTTCCCTCAGATATTTTTCTAACTCCCCTGGCCAAAGAAGGAAGGAGCAAGCTCTGAGAAAATGCAAAAAGGTTGCAGAAAGGCAAGTAGATTGATCCAGAAAAAATCGTGAAAATTGGCTAAGTCCTGCTCAAGGGAGCAATTGGGACATTTGGGACAAAAAAACGCGGATCGGCCGAAAAGCCTCCAGGCGGCCCACTAAGCATTTGGGACAATCGGGCCAGAAGTACGCGGCGGGCGCGAAAGGCCGATCCGGCCAAAAGAGGAAGAAAAATTGGCTAACTGCTGAGAGGGTCGCCTTTGGGACATCCGGGACATCTGGACGCGAACCGGCCGGTTCGCCCGAAATCAGCACAAGCAGTCCGAAACAAAGTGGGACAAGCGGGCCAAAAAGACGCGAATCGGGTGAAATGGGAACAAGCAGTCCGAAGGCAACTGGGACATTTGGGACAAATGGACGCGAACCGGCCGGTTCGCCCGAAATCAAGCACAAGGAGCACTGTGCCATCTGGGACAAAAAGACGCGAAGGACGCGAAAATCCGAAGGAGCCGAGAGCCAATCAAATCTTGCCACGTGTCCAACGCAAAGAGGGACAAGGAAGCCCATTTCGGGTGGATCGGAGGTTTTTGTCCCAAACGGTTTGGGACATCCGGGACAAAAAGACGCGAAGGGCGCGAAAGAGCCGGCAGACCCGTCGACCAATCAAATCATGACACGTGTCACAGGAAGAAAAGTCAACGTTTGGTCCGGAAACTTCAAACGGCCATAACTTTTGACTCCGAGCTCCGATTTTAATAAGGGTAGATATATTTAAATAAAAGAAACATATTCGGCTCCAGCCAGTCAATGCTCCTTCCCGTCAAATGACAGAAAACGCCTGCCAGGCCCAAAATAGCTGCCCGCACTCAGAAGGCCATAACTTTTGCATTTCTCAATGAAATCGCACAAAATTGGTACCATTGGAATCGTGGTTCCGAGCCTGATGCTAAGAAATCAAGAAATTCCAGATTTGTTAAGAAATTGATTGATTTTTTTAAGAAAACGTGGCCGGGTTCAGAACAGTGTTTTATTTGGTAGCTGGGAGTGCAATTAAGAGGCATGGTCATCATTCTTTCTCTGCCGCAGCACATGGGACAGTATGGGGAGCCTTTTGCAAGTAATGTATAACCATTTCACTCAATTTAATGCCTCTTACAGGTGGTTGAAGGACAGATTTTGGGATTTCCATTTTCCTTCTCTTTCCTTCTCTTTTTTCTATAAATTGGAGTGTTGGGCTCATTGTAAAAGAGAGAGTTTTGGGTATCAAAGCTCTGTCGAAAATTGCTTTATGAAGCCAGTGTGTTGCAGGCCCTTGTAGTGGACTCCTTGCATGGTGATCCAGGCCCTTATCTTGTAATAGATTGAACTGTGCATATCATGAAGCAATAAAATATCAGTTTGTGGATATATCTTCCCCTGCTGTGTTTCCTTGCATTCTTCTTGCCCCTTTAATATTTCTACAAGTATATTGTGTCTATTTATTATGTTCTTGCAGGAATTCATTATCATTGTGTGTGCTTGGAATATTGCTGTGAATGCATTTTGCTGGATTATGGTGAACTGTCATCACCTCTTCTAGTGTGCACTTTGCCTCTGTATTTCACACATTTGGAGATTACTCTCACACCCTCTTTTCTGGTGTATCACCGCTTTAGTGTAGGCTTTCATTTTATGCATTTTCTCTCCCTGGTCCCTTGGAATTTTAGATTAGAACAGTTAGCCTGCCTGCACTGGAGTAGATTGTGGCAGGTAGTTTAGGAGCAAGAACCAGCTTTCTCTGGAGGTCTATCTCAAGTAGCAAGTCCCACAACTTGGAGATAGTACCCATGTTATCCAATCACACTGGATGCTTAGAGTGATCAAACTAGAAATCTGATCAACATCCAGGGGTGCTGTGATTCGGTGATAACAGACTAAACTTAATTACATGTAATAAGGTGCAATAGAAACATACAACTTGGCTTCCCAAAATACATAATGAGCCCCAATTTTGACTCCCCAACACATAGGTATGTTTTGTATAGAAGTTTAACTTGTCCCACAAGCCTCCAAAATCAGCCCCTAAGGACAAATCTGAATTTCAAAGGAAGGTGGAGTGTTTCACACTCAAAGTTACTTACACATTACTTAAAACACATAGACCAAGAGCCATCAACTTTAGTAAATACATTCTTTTCACCCATTTATAATTAATTTAACAACATGATTACTCAAAACTCTAAACATAATTTAATAAATAATAAAAGGGGAAAATACATCACTAAATAAACACATACAAAAATTAAACAAATGAAACTAAATAAAAGAATACACAAAACGCTTTGGTTACATTTGAAGGTGATCCCCCCTATGAGAATCCCTAAAAACAAACAACATACACACATAAAAATAATACATGTTGCCATGGTGACCCTTGTTGAATTAATCTAGGATTCCAATGTGGTTGGTCTCCAATCCCCCTTATGTTTGTTGTGACATGTTTACCTGCAAAACACATAACACCTCCTTCGGCCTCATGGCCGCATCAAAACATCGAAAATAATACAACATATAACTTTCAAAATTATCTATATATGAATCAAACCATCATCTAAGAAAGTAATTATATCATTTAAGATTTCATCAATCACCATATGATCACAAGATTAGTTCAATTTTCTAGGTGTACTCAATATGAAAAATATCACATGTACGAACAACATATATATAACCATATCAATCAATGTATCAACATGAATATAAAATGTCTCTAATAATCAACATGCATCATATATGAATCAAAATAACCAATAGTTTGTGATCTCTAATGTCTAACATCATGCCAAAAAAAAGCTACAATAATATACATAAGTATAGTCAATATTATCATAATCAATATCAAAAATGTGTTAAAGGGAAGTGGGAACTACATCCCCACCCCCTTAGACTTGTATTCCTCCCGGAAGTCACCTGAACAGTGTGGAAACTAAACTCGTAGAAAAGTAGCATCCTCCCATGTAGCTGCAATCTCATCATATCTGTCCCATTGTACTCGAACCTAGTTAATCTCTCTACCTCGAAGGCACAGGGTCTTGCATTCTATAATATGAATGGGCTCCACCATCACTATCCCCCGATCTTGCGCACCTCTGATGAGGTCCAATCTAGCATATGAGAAGGGTTTGCAATATATCTCCTAAATACCGTAACATGAAACACATCATGGATGCGAGACAGATAGGTGGAAATGCTAGACGGTAGGTCAGAGGGACGATACGGTCTAAGATATCAAAGGGTAACAGATACGGCTCTTATGTGGATTGACATGAAGGAACACCTTCATGCTTACATCATAACTACGTTCGGTCCTATGTTGATCTCGCATACTTTTTCTGCCCGTCTTGTGCCTCCTGTAGTCTTTGTCTAATCATAACCACCTCGCTGCTCCATGTCCTTTAATAAATTTGTTCCAAGAGAAACCTTGTTCTCTAACCTTTTCTAACTAAGAGGTTTCTGCACTCTCTATCATACAATTCTTGGAAAGGATCCATGCCCATCGAACTCGAAAACTATTATTGTAGGAAAACTCCACCAACTACAAATACTCCTCCCATCTTGACCGATGATCTAGAACATACATCCTAAGCATGTCCTCTAACATCCGATTCACCCACTCGGTTTTCTATCTGCTTCGAGGTTATATGTTGTGCTAAAATTTATATTCATTCCAAGGGCATGCTGCATGGTAGTCCAAAAGTGGGAAGTATATAGAGGATCACAAATCACAAATAATCTTCTCGATGAATCTCATGCAATATGACAATCTCATCTAGATATACCCATGGCAACTCGAACTAGTCAGTATAGGTGTTCTTTACCAAAGAAAATGATCCACTTTTGTCAATTTATCCACCATGATGGTGATTGCGTTGTGGTGATATCTTGACATCAGTAGCCCAATAATGAAGTCCATGGAAATGGTGTCCCACTTCCACTCCGGTATAGCATGAGAAAAGATAAGGCCGGCTGGATGTTGATGCTCAGCCTTCACTTTCTGACACTCTAAAAATTATGACACAAACTGAGCCACATCTCTATGAATTCCCCTCTAATGATACAATTTTATTAAGGTGGCAAGCATATTCTTCACCCTGGGATGAGATGAATAAGGTGCACGATGTGCCTCTGTCAAAATTTCCTACCTCAAGCCTTTATCTCTCGAGAACATAAAACCAACATATTTACCTAAGAAGGTCATCTCGCGTCCAATTAAAAACCATAAAACTTCCCCTTAAGGGGTCTCGAGACTCGATATCTGATCTAGCTACAAGGTAGAAACCATCGATAACCACATGTCTCCATTTTCTCGAGAGCGTCTGCAACTAAATTCTCCTTCCCCTTCACATGCTCTATCTCCATATCGTAATCACAAAGAAACTCCATCCAACACCGGTGACAAGCATTGAGATTGGGTTGCATGAAGAGGTGGTGAAGACTCAAGTGATCAGTCCTAAGTGTGAATCTCTAGCCAAGAAGGAAGTGTCTCCATAAAACCAAGGCCTGGAAAACTCGCCGAAGATCAAGCTAATGAGTCATATAATTGAGCACATAAAATTTGAGTTTTCAAGACTCAAAAGAAACTAATCTACCCTACTACATCAAAACACCTCCAAGTCTCGCCAAAGAAGAATCCATGCATACGAAAAACTCACCGTGTGGATATGCCACTGCAAGAATAGGCATTGTCGTGAGGCATTCATTTAATGTCCTCGAAATCCTACTCACATCCTGCTCGACCAAAAAACTTCTTCCTTTCCATTGAAGGGAAGTGATGGGATGTGTAACTCCGAGAGAATTCATGTACAAATCCCTTGTAAGATCCTACTAAACCCATGAAGTCTCACACCTCTGTCACACTAGTGGGTGCTGGCCAATCCATAATATCTTGAATCTTGGAAGGATCGACTACAATACCTTCCCCGAAATGATGTGGCCCAAATATTACACCCTGTTTGAAAGAACACACACTTCTATAGGTTCCCATAAAGATCTTGCTCATGAATACACTTTGAAGAAACTGTCGAAGCTGCCCCTCATGCTCCTCACGAGTACGTGATTAAATCAAAATGTCATCAAGGAAGATGAGCATGAAGTGATCTGAGAATGTCATGAACACCACATTCATCAAACTCTTGAACACCGTGGAGGCATTCCTCAAACCAAAAGGCACCACTGTGAACTCGTAGTGGCCATATCTCATATGAAAGGAAGTCTTATGAATGTATTCCTTCATAATCCTCAACTGATGATAACCTAACTTAAGATCTATCTTAGAGAAAATTGTGGCCCCTTTCATCCGATCAAATAAGTCATCAATGCATAGAAGGAGATAACAGCTTTTATTGTTACTTTGTTCAAATTGGTTGTAATCAATACACAACCACAATGATCATTCCTTCTTATTTACAAAAACCACTAGTGCACCCTAAGGAGATACACTAGGATGGATTAGACATTTCTCCGTAAGGCCCTCTATCTCGCAACTTGAGCTCGCAGATCTCCGAGGTAGTCATCTTATAATGTGCTTGTGAGATAAGCTCTACTCATGGAACCATATCTATGTTAAAATCTATCTCACGTGGGGTGGTAACCCCAGGTATCTCCCCTAGAAAGACATCGAAAACTCTCTTAAGATGGGATGGTCATCAAGCAGTGGTCCACTAGACTCATCCTCCGATTGGTCACTAACTATACCCGCATACATCTCGAAACCCCGCCGCATGCACCACTTAATCTACATAACAAATATGGTGCGAATGGAAATGGGTCTCCTAACCCTTGCATCATTGATCAACTCCTAGATCATCTCGCACATGATATAATCTTAAGGTAACAATCCACTCTAGTTCTATTTTTAGAAAACCAATCCATGGCCAAGATGACTCCATATAAGCCCAATGGAAGGATACGAAGATCCGAGGTAGTGGTTAAGGATCCCAAATCCACTACACACTCCTTAAATAAGGATTCTATAAAGATCTTCACTCCGTGAAGTCATCTTGACGTCCCAACTAAGACCCCGCCTAATCGCCTCCACTTACATTGCTCTACTAAAGATGGTGCAATAAAAGAATCAGAAGAATCAAAATCAAACAGAATGGAGGTAAGAATACCACCAATGCTGCTTATTGTCTCAATCACGGTACTTTCTAGTGCGACCGCTACACATATTAGATGAATGCACCCCATGTCACCAAGAGTGGGCTCTCAAATCTATCTCTTACTCTTTTTACTAGGGTTCTATGGGCGCTTTCTACAAATATGTCTAGCATCACCACAATCATAACAATTTCCTGGTCCTCTCCAATGAGTAGTAGCTCCGGATGGTTCTCTGGAGGTCTATGTTGTGGATCCTTATGATCCGTCTATGGATTGTTGAGGTCACTGTTGGAGATCTCCTACTGATTGAGCTCTTGGTGCACCCTATGTCCTAATGGGACCCCTAGAGGACACCCCATACTCTAAACCCTTTGTGCATCGAATATCTCAAAGGTCTATAAGGTGGGCGAGTCTCTGCTAATACTTTTGTTGCTACTGTGGTGACCTAAAAGATGACTGTGTTAAAGTTGGTCCACCACAAGGAGGAGGAGCTGACCCCATCGACTTGTCCTACATCTTCTGGATGTGGATCCTAACTCGCTCTCTCTAGCCTATTGTGTCTTTCCCCGAGTCTCCTCTCCTATATAGGCCTTCTCAATGGCCTTAGCTAATGTCTGTGGATAGTGGATAAGTATCACACCTCCCAAGTATATATTCAGGCCCCCGATGAACTGTGAATCCGTGCATTAATCATCTTGCATATAGTCAACATACTAGAGTAGGTCCATAAATTGACTCTCATACTTAGCTAATGTCAGTGATGCCTTCCGAAGGTCGTGAAACTCATTTATCCTCTACTAAATGAACCTCTAAGATAAGTACCTACTTTTAAACCTCTCCTCAAAGAGCTCCCAAGTAATTGTCTTTGAATCAACGTGGAGCTTATACCGCTCGGTCCTCCACTGGACACCTGATCCAACCCTCAGAAGATGGATCGCAACTCAATCTTTCGTGTTTCTAGTACAAGGGAAGAGCTTGAAGCACCCGCTCAAGCTCACCACCCAGGCCTCTTCCTTAAATCGACCTGAATCCCCAGAATAGTGAGATGGTCGTAGCTTCAAGATCTCCCTGATATGGTCTGCAGCTATAGTCTAGTGACCCCGAGGACTCTTTGCATGCTCATCTCTAAGCCTAGGGCTCTGAGACCTATCCCTGTGTCCTAAAAACAAGTCTCCTTGTCCCCTTTGCGGTGACTCTACTCTAGCTAACTCCATGAGGGAGTTATCTACTATATGCTCATCGATGTGTCGAGGAGATGTACAAGCCTCAACAAGAGGATCCCCATCATGTCCGGCTGAATGTCCTCATATAAACCCTCCGCGTAAAGTGGCATTGACATCTTGAAGCGTCCGTAAATTTTTAGGTAGGATGGCTACAACGACATGATCTGGAGGTGGCAAGTCTAAGTCTATGTGAAAAAACTAATCATCTTGTCTATGCCCCTTTTACGAAAAAGGTGAGAGTTAGTTCATTATTCTACATTTTATCTAGTTTTCCATGATTACTAAAATATGCAATCTTCAAACAAAGTTGTTTTTTAGATTTAAAAGTGTGTTAGGTTTAATATTGTACTAGGTTTAAAGTTCATGTCTCAATTTTTCTAGTGTTCGTTCGCAAGGGTCCAAGATTTGAACCCATGGATCGATACCAAATATAATGCCCACTAAAAACACCCACTTGAGGCTCAAGAACAACCTAGGTTTAGTTAGAAAAATTATGGATTTTTTTTTTTTTTTGAAAATAGTGCCCTCATACAAGCTTCAAACTACTAAATTGTCACAAAAATGTTACAAGGAAAATTATATTCAATAATTAAATTTTCCTGTTAATATAAATATTACATCCACATTACAAATTAATGAGTAAAATTAATCCAAACATAGTTAAATTTCCCTTAGGTGTCAATTTAATGATTAGTTAAATTAACATTGTAGTTAAATATTTCTTAATTAAAATTAGAGGGTCAAAGGGTCAAAACAAATTAAATACCCAAGGTATTTAATTCCACAAGGCCTAGACAATAGATAAGGTTCCTATTTACATGGGGTTAGAACAAAAAAAACATTCCTTACCCCATAAGGTGACCCCTTAAGAGGACAACCCATTCTTTACAAATAAAGCATTCAAATTAAAAGGATAATTTCTCACTTACCCACTCTCATACTTACTTTGTGATTCAATCTGATTTTTTTTCATATTTCTCACACTTAAGAATTCCTAAAAACATTTCCATTAGATAGAAAATTTCTTCCCCTTTCCAATGATATAAAGAAGTCCTCCTAAATCCTCATATTTCTCAAGTTACGGGCGACGGGCCTTAGGATGATTTTTTTTCCCAAATTGGGCCTACGGACTTGGGAAAGAATTTTTGCTCAAAGAAGATCATGGACCGGTGAGCCTGGGGATAAAAATGATCACTTTTCCCTTTTGCGCAAAAAATGCAATTTACACCCACGCTCCCGCGAGCCCACAACAGGCCTTTGTGCCAAAAGAAGAAAAAAAATCCTAAGGCCGTAAAGGACACGTGTCAAAATTTCAAGTCCAAGCGAGAAGACAGGTCGCAGGAGGCACTTAGAACTTTCATTTTTTTGTTGAAAAAATGGAAAAGTTTTAAAATGAGCTGCACCTCTGCCAATGCCTAAATAAGCCACGTGTCAAGCCCAAAATTACAAGCGGGAAGCTGACCATCGGGGAAACTTAGAAATTTTGACTTTTTAAAGAAAGGCGTAAAGGGTTAAAAACAACCCACACCTCTTCTGATGCCTAAAGAAGCCACGTATCAAACAAACAGTGACATGTGGTAAGGTGGGTCATCAAGGAGACTTAGGAATTTTCGCCAATTTTACAAAAGTGAATTTTAAAGGTGTGGGCCTTCGAACCCGCGAAATATTTTTCCAAAAGCGAAGTCTACGGGGCCGCGGGGCTGCGGAGGAATTTAGTAAAAGTAAATTTTTTGAACTTAGAATTTTTTTTCCGAAATAGAAAGTTCGGGCCAATGGAGCGGTAGGAGACTTGTGTCATTTTGCGTTTTTTGGGAAAAAGCACAAAAAGTATTTTTCGGCCTGTGGATCCACTCCGCAAATATTTTATTAATATTTTTTTGATAGTTTTTTTAACAGAGTTGATATAAAAATTTACACGGCCATAACATTCAACTCGAGCTTTGATTTGAGAAAATAGGGACATTTTGGAAAGGGATCGAACTCCTCTATGCAACGAAAGCCTAAAATATTATATTTAACAAGCTTAGGTGGGTGAATTTAAATAAAACGTCTTTCCCTCCATTAAAATGTGAACTAAACATTTTCAACTACCAGAATTGATCTAATCCGCCATTATTTCCTCTTCAACACACCAAACAGGCATGGAGAAACACACTTGAAAGATTTCAAATGGATTGCAAGGATTAATTGATTAATGGTTGATATTTCAAATCGAATTTAATTCTCCTTTTTCTGTAATTGCATTATTTTTCCTCTTTCCCGATTAATGGAGTTCTGTATAAATGTCTAGGGAAATACAAACTATTTTGGGATGTGTTTTGATCATCCTTAGCTTATATTAACGTTTCTTTTTTGTCTTCCATTGTTGCAAGGGAATTCTGAGCATTTTCTGATGTTTATTGTAGGTTACAAAATCTAAATGAAACTCTATGAATTTAAAACTAGAATTGATCTACTTCATTTGCCATACTTAAATATTTAAGTTCATTCCATTCCAATTTTAATCTATTTAATATTCCTACAACAATGCGAGGGAAGCATGAAGGTAGTCTGATTTTTCAAAACATGCTTTTCAATTAACACAGAGGAATGTAATATTTTTAACACAGACATTTCCAGCCTTCAACAGAGAGTTTGCAAAAATATTTCAAACAACGGATTTCAAACAAGAGCAACACCATCTTGTAGAAAATGAAACAACTTCTATTAAACTGAAATAATTCCTTTTTACAACTTCCTTTCTGTTCACCAAAAAAATGCAAATTACAGAAATAGATCTTTCTTCTTTTTGTTTCATTTAAATGTAACTTTCATATCCAAAACAGAGCATCTTTTCACCACAAATAATATTACAATGTCATCCACTTAAAGTGGGAAATTTTACAATAAGGAACCGCAAAGAGGACTGCAAAATTTGTCTTCACACACACTCCAAGAACATCAACAAGAGAGATCTGCCATGTTTCATTTAGTCACAAAAAAAAAAAGGGGGAGAGGAAACTCTCTCCACCCAACCAAGAATTCAAATGAAGAGGATTAGCCATCCTCCTCATTGGCCCCTGAGCCCCAACCATGTTACAATAGGAAATGGATTCAACTCATTAAAACAAACAAGCTTCCACATCACAATACCAGATTTTTACAATCATATCACAATACAAAATAAAGCATTTATAGTCACAAGAAGGACAACAACAAAAATACACAAGGCCTCATCATACGAAGGCCAAAGGAGTAAGATCTATGGGGGAAGCTGCTTATACCTCCTAATGGGAAATGGGTGTCCACCTAAAAACCCGCCAATATATATCATCTAAAAAAACCACTACATAATATTATGCCTCCCTCAAGTACCTCTTATGCCTCCCCATTCTCTTATGCCTCCCTCCTCTTATGGATCTCTCATGAGTAAGAAATACAATCTATTTCTTGTCCAAGGTGGAACACCCATCCCAAAATCTCTCCAAAAAATAACTCTTATGCCTCCCCACAAGAAATATCCCCATAGTCTTCTCCTACACCACACTTAGGCAATCTACTCGACCAACCAACAAACATACCAAAACACTCAACAAATAATCACATATACATAATATAGAAAGGAAACATTTTACAAGAGTCAAGCTCCTACCTCTCCATGATAGAGCTTGATCCAAAATATCAACAACCAACTTCTTCAAGTCCAAACAAACACCAATACCTCCAAAAAATCCACAAGCATTCCAAAATCCTCTAACCTCTCCCATTGCAAGAGCACAAAACCAATTGAATTAATCCCCAAAACAACAAAACAATTTGAGTAAATAGAAAAGGGGATAGGAGGATGAGGTGGCTCCATATAGGATGTCACATCACTCATCTTCAACTCCACCTCACAAGCCAACTTCAAACTCCAAAGAACAATCAATAAGTGGGTGAATAAAATGACATTTTACTTACACACACAATCCAAGCCCACACTCCTTAAGGACTAGAATTATTTACATGTAAGAAGTCAGCAATAAGAACTTACAACTTGGCTTACCAAAATACATAATGAGGCCTAGTTTTGAGTCCCCAACCCATAGGTAGGGTTGGTATAAAAATTTAAGAGGAAAAATTTGAATTTCACAAGGAAGGTGGAGTGTTTCACACTCAAAGTTACTTACGCATTACTTACAAACATAAACTTGTAACCAAATAAATCCTTGTTTTTTTCTATATACAAACTAAGCGATATGGATCTATAGTTGTGTATTAATCATGTTAATTATTCTTTAGGAGGAAAATAAACAATTTCCTTGTGATGTTATGTGTTGTATTTGGAAGAATAATAAGGAGATTCAACATTAGGGATTCAACATGGTGTGCTCAATTCGAGAATAATGACTAGATATTTTGATATTTACTTCTTCTACTTACGTGTAACTATGTTATGTGTATTATAACCTTTGCGACACCCTCCTCGTTGTAGATGACCACTACCACTTCATTTTTACTACTCTTTATCTTTTACTCCCAAAGAGTTGTTATACTTGGTTAAGACATTGAAAGTGCCATTTCCTACTTTTCCACTTACGTTTCGCAAGATGTTTTCTTTTCACTCATCACAGACGTAAAATGCCATAGCAAAATGTATCTCCCGGGTGCCATGGTTGTAGGTTTTAATTGTAAAATGGTGTCATGAAATTTCTAGTGAAGTGTCATGAAAATGTTTTTAGAAAGTTGTAGAACAAAAATCCATAACCTTATTCAACATATCCTCAATGGCTCACAAATGGGAACTTAGACCAGGGTATTGGTGCCACAAATGAGGTAGGATGCAAATGTTGGAAGCCTTGTTTTCTTCCATCCTCTGCCAAAATTGGAGCCTTGGTCGTGGTATGAACCAAATGGTTTTGTTGAATTTTTTTTAGAAACTTCCAAACAATGCAAAGTGTCTCGAGGACATGAATCTTATTTATGTACAATTTTCAGTGAAAATTTTTACTTGTTTAGGGTAGAGAAATGAATGAGGTTAACAAATTTATAGTTCTGTTCTTTCTTATTTCAGGTGACTCGACAAAAAAACAACAAGGGATGTGGGATGCATTGTTATGTGGGAAGCCCCTAAGATTATTAATGAACCAACTATTGCTCCATTGGTATATGGATTTGCAACAAAGAATGATGAAACCATTCATTTTTTTATCTTTTTGGTGACACAAAGTGGTGAAGCATGAGTTATCCACAAAAGCTGCTACTGCAATTCCTAAATCTTATGCGGTCTCGTAAAATGTGGGGATCATGGGATTAAAGTAAAAGGTATGGATCACACTTACTCTTGCTTGAAACTAAACATTTAATCATTTAATTTAATTTTTTCATTTTTTCTATGTTGAATTTTAGTGTGTTGTATATAAAAATAGAAATGTAAATTAGAATGAATGATATGGATTTTACCTTTCCCGAAGATATTTTTCTTTAAACTTTTAAGCAAAAAATAATTTAGGCCTTTAGAACCATGCCCATGGAGTGCTATGTCAAATGGTTAATGGGAAACAAAACCTAAAAAAAGATCCATGTCAACCAAATACACCATGAATTTTCTTAACCAAGATGGATAACTTGATTATATTCCTTAACAAGGTGATATTCTATACCATTTAAATGCTTTAGTCACTTTTGGTGACATTCCCACTTTACGAAATTGCGATCGGTTTTGTATTACAAATGTCATACCAATTTGGTGTACCTAGAAAACACATTAATCTACCTTTATCAATCCTACGTGAGAATTGAAACCGCCTCTTAGTTACATAAAAATTATTTTGTAAGTTAGAGTTGCAAGTGGATATTGGGGCCCTCCGGTCGTCGTACGATAAAAGTGTTCGATGGGTTTATGATAATTGATCTTAAAGTCACCTTAATAAATTGAGATTTTTTTAACGTAATCAAAATCTATCGAATCCAATGAGTTCTTTGTTTATAGTGGAGTATGTAGGAATCGATTAAATTCATGTTTGACCTTTAAATGAGTGGTTTTGGAAACCATATTCTAAGGACTTTAGTTGTTTTGGTAAATTTTTGCATACTCACATCTTAAGCTAGAAGATCTTTCTGAGGATCCCATTTGGGTCTATAAATTACTCGTGAATCCCTTGTTATAGCTTTACTGTGTGTGTAGAGTACTATTTAAAAAATTACTTTGTATAAATGTATTTTGTAATTTATAGTGTTCTCTCCTTCTCTCTCTCTCATAAAATAAATATGAAATTTTTGTTGGTCTTCCAAACTTGAATGGATTTAAAATGCAGATGAGTTTGAAATAAAATGTAAATGGGTATGAAATGAGAAATGGTGAAAATATTGTGCATAGAAATTTTTTTTATAGTTTCTCTCTCTTCCCAAGTCTCCCTCATGAAAACAATAATATAAATGTAAATGAATTTGGAAGTGTGAATGTGTGAGGAAATTATCTCTTATCTTTAACTCTCTCTTTACTTTGTTTGAAATTACTTGAAATGATGAATGTATTTTTTGTGCTTGAGTGTAAGGGTTTTCCATACTTAGTCTTAGGAATGACACAACATTCGTTGCGGTAATCCCCGAACAAGAAGGGTTAGAGTTTGATATGTTGTAACTAGTGAGATGACATTAAGATATTATATATTGATATAAATTACAAATGTTAAATGAAATTGAATTAAATATAATTGCATTATCTAAAGTAGTGTGTTTAAGACTATTGTTCTTATTGGAATCGATATTTCAAGCATTGTACATGGAAAACTATGTGGTTTGTATCTTCCTTTTTTAAAACTAACGTTACAACACTATTAGGAGTGAGACATAATTAATGTGGGAACAACTATGTTAGCTAGATAAATGAGGAAGATATTTGAATTTTTAAATGGGTAAAAGTATATTGTTCTCTTGATAGGTGTTAAGCCCATTTGAATTTAAATGTGGATCTTGTGGTTTAGAATATTGAAACAATCACTTGCAAAATAGTTATTGTGGTTCATAGATAAATTAAAATGTTTGGAAGTAACTTATTAGTTTTAAACCATATAAATAAAGTGAGTATTCAAAATTTATCGTACACTCCCCTCTCAATGTTGTCACATCTAGGTTTGCAAAACCCTAATTTCTTAAGAAATACTTTATTTCTCACAATTAGACTTCTTTTCCTATGTTCTTAAGAAAATTCTTCTAAGACCATTTCTATAACTTAAATTTCCTTGCACGAAACAATAGATTAGTTGCATAACCATTTCATTCATAGGGTAAATAGGAATAACACTTCTTGGTATTAAAGGTGTACTCATTTTCATGGATGATTTAATTTTCATTGTTCACATTGCACCTTGGTGTACAAGTGGTCAACCATATTCTTAAGAAGATAGTTTAGGATACCTTTATCATTCACTAAACCCTTCATAAGATCTTGATGACACAACTAGTGTTAGTAGACTAGTGTACTATATATTACTCTTGTTAATGATCTCTTTAGTTTCTCCCAGATAAATATGTCACCTTGGATACTAAAAAATTTACACCTTTGTCCCATGAAAGTTTAATGGGATAAATATGTTTTCACATACTAAACTTATTTATAGTCAGGTGTAGATCCTTGAGTGTAATTTAAGTTAAACTAAACCTAATGGAACCCATTATAAGCTAAGAGTTAAATGAAAGGAAGAAATTGTAATCTTGGTATACCTTAAGTGGCACAAATTTTTTACAACATAGCAATATTTGATTAGTCTAATTTTGACATGTGGTAGGGTGTAGAAACAATCAAATGTAAGTGAATCTAATACATCAAGAGACCTCTTACGATGTTAGTGAACAAAGGATCTATGATTTTTATTACCAATGATTATAAATATTACCTTAAAAGGATATTGAAATGCATAAATTTTATAACTTATACTTTGTAACTCTCTTTGTCTCTCTTAGATAAGTGTGACCTGTAGTAGGATTTTACCTTGTGTTTTCTCATAGGATGTATCTTCCCCATCCATGATTACTTTTGAATTTAATAGATCATGTAACCTCTCTTAACGGTATTGGTGAAAGAATTGTTGATCCCTTTTTACTAAATGATTTAAATAGTCCCTTGGAAGAAATTTGATAAAAACATATAGTTGTTAAGTTGTCTTGTGCGAGGCCATACCCCTTGTATTTTTAAATCCCTAAGTGTTACACAAGTATTATAGGAATTACATTTGTTCTAAAATGAGTTAATACAAGACCAAAGTAACCATGTAAATGTAGTTTATAAAAAGGGTACAAATAAGATTAAACTAAGAAATTACCAATGTGCAAATGGTAATCCATTGAGCGATGTCGGGACCAACTAAAATGTCAAATGTGATCATAAATTGAACGTAATAAAGTAGGGATCCACGTTTAATACAATAACCTAAGAAATCGAAAAACCAAATATGATTCATGATCACATGCTTTGTTTGCATAAATGTGGAATAAACAACGATGTTAATGACATAATAAAATGTATCCTTGAGAATGGGATACATTCAAATATAGCCAATGTTTTTGAGTTAAGGAGATTACACTCTAGTTGGAATTATAAATGTTATTAGAACCCTTAGCTTAGATAGGAATATATGAAATTTAGGATCACTCAAGAAGAATAATTTATGGTTGAAACATGTAATTAACCCATTTCTACTAAGAGTGAATCCTTAAGTTAATGAAAAAAGTAGTTTGAAATGTGAAATTTGTCACTCAAATTCAAGGAAACATCTCTATAACAGGAATACAGGTGTAATGTACCCTTCCATGCACAATATGATTGTGAAAATATGAATTACTAATTAGAGAAATGGATTTTGAATCAAGAATAATACAACTTAATTGGTTAACCTTCATAGATGGCTGTAATAACATGAATATGAAAAGATTATAATTTTAGTATTAAATAATTCTATGAAATGACCTCGAGATAGGTTTTCTATTGATCTAGTAACCTCTTTTTTCTTCCCGTTATTTTTCCTCCTTATAACGAGAGTATTATTCAAAACCAAGTAAAGGTGGATCTTTCAAACAAATACTTAAGTCAAATATTAGAAGATGCATGCGTGTCTATACGTTCCTAATAACAATCACGCTATATAATCTTATTTACATATGAGAAAAGAGAAAATTCTAAACGAAACACTATAGGTGAAATATTAAATAAAAACATACAACCTAGTTATAGAGTAACAAAGGGTCCTATGTTATCTGCTCTTCATAAAATTATATTCAACTTATAAAGATAGGATTTTAATAAATATTTCACCATGAAAAAACAACGTGTTATGTGAAGTCCCAGTGAGTAAGACTCTCTTGTAGTGGTTAGTTGTACTTTATCATTTTTGGGCATATGACCTCGATGTATATATAGTGTTATCATGTTTTATATGTGGGTATAGGTTTTGTGTAAGTGTTATATGTCATGTTAAGTTTATCTATTGGATTCCATGTGGTGTTTTGTTGAGCATTCAAAAAAATTATTTCAGTATGTTTAGTGTTGTATTTGTGTGTTAAAATTTTGGGCGTTACAGAGTTTTTGTATAAATGCCATGTTGAGACTTAAACAACTTATACCTATAAAAAAATTCTTGGAAATTTCAATTGTCATATGGATAAGTAATAAAGTGAAACTTTTATTTTGATGGAAGATTACAAAAAAGGAATAAGTTTTTAAAAATCATTTGTATTTCCAATTATTTATAAAGGGGTTACTACATAATGGTATCAAAGCAAAAATTTTATGTGTAGAATCGAGAGATATATTCAATGACATGAAGGGTTCATTTTAAGATACCTCTTGAAAATTGGAGGTGGAAAATACCCGCAAAGTTTCACAGAAAGGTGAATTTACAATTTTTTCATAACTACATTTTCACCTGCTATTTTTTTGAGTCGAGAGATTACTGATTGATAGACATTGGCGCATAGTTGACGCTTACGACAGAAGCATTCTTGACATGTGTCAATAAGATTTATTGAAATGCGTCAAGAAGTGTTCTTGATGTGCGTTAACAAGATTTGTTGATGCGTGTCAAGAGGGCTTCCTGTCGCGTGTCAACAAGCTTTATTCACGTGTGTCAACAAGATTTTTTGACATGTGATATTAAGCCCTCTTCATACACATCAATAAATATTTTTGACGTGTGTCAAGAAAGCTTCCTGACGTGGGTCAATAAGATTTTGTTGATGCATGACAGGAAGCATTCTTGACGCACATCAACAAGATGTTTTGACGTGTGTCAAGAAATCTTGTTGACGTGTGTCAAGAAGGCCTATTACCATGCATCAACAAGATGTTAACGTGTGTCTTAGCCTTGAAACCCTTGTTTTGTCCTATAAATACCCTCCCACCAGTCATTTTCATGTTTACACTTTCCAGCTCCTAAATTTTCTTGTTTACGGAATCCAACTCAAGTATAATCAAGCTCAAGGACAACTAAAATGGTGACTAAAAGTGCAGCCCAATTTCAAGACAAAACCAAGAGGAAAATCCAATAACCAACAATCCAGAGCTCTATCCATGGGCAAGATACTCTCTGACAAGAACCCTTTGTACCCCCACATCAAGACAGTTATACAAATGAATTCAAAATACAAGGATTTGATCAATGCATGTGAGTTTGGTGGGATCGTTAGGATGCCCCATTTCAAAATAGACCATGACATTATGAACTACCTTCTCTCCTCATACAATATAGAGGATGGTCTCTATATTGTTACTATGGATGATGGTTGAATGTTTCAATTTGGTATCAACCCAGCTTGATATTCATCGGTTTATAGGCCTCCCATTCAAAAATTTACCCATTGTTACAACAAAGGCAACACTCATCGAAGACGATAAGAAATACCTCAAATCAAATTTCAGTTTCCATGTTGATTATAAGTGTAAACTATTTTCATTTATCATTTTGTATTCAGTTTTTGATTTTGATACAATTCAAATTGATATTAATTCCAATGGTTTTTTGGCATTTGCAGCTCATGTCAATAAATCCAGACATGGTGTGGATATGCAAGGAATTGCACACCACTTTCTTGCTGCTATGATTTCCTTCTTTCAAGCTAGAATAGTTTTTTAGGGTCGACAAACGGATATACCAAACTGGGCCATTGCATACATTCTTGCAACTATCAGAAAGCAAAAATTTGATTGGTGCACCTTTTTATCTAAAAAAATAAGAACTGACATTACAAATGCAAAGCTTTCGAAAAATCAGTCATTCACTCCACAAACTATCTCATTGGCCTTTATTATGAGGTTCTTTTAAATTTAAAAGACAAACCAATTCCTACTTGCATGGACGAGGTGTTGAAAAATTTGTCAATTCCATTCCAAGAAAAACATGTATAAACTATAAAGTTTGTATTTCGGCATTAGAATGACAACAAGTATTAACTATTTATTGTTTTTAGAGAAGATTTTTGAAGGCCCTTCGTTGAAAAAAAATGGCATCAAGAGCAAGAGGCCAACAACACATTGAGGCATATTGAGATTCACAATCCTAAATGGAAGTTCCTTCATCTTCGAACCAACCATTTGAATTTTTTAAACACCAGAGAAGTAATACCCTTACATGTATTGTTTACAAATTCCAATTTTGTATTTTCAGTTTACTATTTAAATTTTACCATATTGAATTGGCATACAATCAATTGTTGTTTACATTGCAGAGGCTTTGGACTATACACACGTGCTTCTCAAAGTCAACCGTCTACACCAACTCACTCAGTTTAATCGCATGCAATTTTCTCTTCTCAAAAACCACCTCAAAAATCCCAACAACATATAACTCAAAAACCAACAATTACTACTCCAAAATGGCCACCTCAAGCACCGCGATAAGCTACCCATCAATAAAAAGGTATTATTTTATTTCTTTAGTACAAGTTTTGAATATTACTTCGTTTAATTTCTTAGTTTTTTTATAGTTTAACATTTTTCATATGATTTTTCTTGAACTTTTCAGCACATTGTAGTCCTTCATCTTCTATACAAATAGCGGCACCACCCCCTCCTTCACCAATAATATTCAAAATTCCAACCAAAGGATCAAGAAAAATAACATTGGTAAACACATTCCAATTCCTTCGGCCCTAGTGGGACATTAAACATTGGATCCTCATTTCAATTCCAACTCTCTCTCTTGGTGGCTTGCCTAGTGCAAGGAAACATATTGGATCCTCATTCCAAAAAGTCCAATTTTGTGAAAATCGGAGCTCGAGTCAAAAGCTATGGCCGTTTGAAGTTTCACGGGTCGAACGTTGACTTTTCTTCTTTGCCTTGATCGGCTTCGGCTTTTCACATCCCTCGTGTCCCGTGCGTACCTTTGTCCCAGCTATCCCGAACAAAAACTCTGCTTTGGCTGATTCGGGCTCCTTGTTCCTGTTTGCGGTGAAGACACGTGGAAAGATTCCATTCGCTCTCCGCTCTTTCAGCTTTCCGCGTCCCACGCGTCCCTTTGGCCCGGATGTCCCAACGATTTAAAGTCCTTTGTTTCACCCGAACCGGCCGATTCGTGCCTACCGCGTACTCTTGTCCCGCTTGTCTCGGTCAAATACTTAGGAAAATTTTCTTTCTTTCGGCCAATTCGGGCATTTCGCATCCCGCGTACCTAGAGCCCCGACGTCCCAATTCGCTGCGTGGATCTGCTGCGATTTTCAGGTGGTTGGCGCCCCAACGTCCCAACTGTCCCTACTGCCTGGACTTGGGACTTAGCCGATTTTCACGATTTTTCTGGCCTCCAAGATTTGATACGATGAACCTTAGCTCAACCCGGTACCGAGCCCTTTAGACCCGAAATCCCTCAAAACAGTCCTGCAACCGTATTTTTTGCATTTCTTCCATTTTATCAACCTGTTGGGATTCCTTCTGATGCATGTTATCAAAATTAACCCTGGGGGGTGAATTTTGGATAACAGAAGAAGAAATAATTGGAAAGAATCTAGATAGTGTTGTGGAAGATCTCATAAGTTTTTGAATTATTCAAGCCATTGGGGAAATGGGTACATGTGGAGAAGCCATTAGGGAAAGGAGTACAGGAGTGGATGCCATTGGGGAAAGTGGTATAGAAAATTAAGGGTTGAAAAAATTCACGATTGAGGGTGGAAACTTGAAAAATAAAATCTTTAAATTTGAAAGTTTTAAATACTTTATAATCTATATTTGAAAATTTGAAACATTGAATGTGATGGTCATGGAATTTGAAATTTATTATCTAGATTTGAAATTTGAAACTTGAATGTGATAGCCTTTGAAAATTTGAAATACTATATAATCTTTAATTTTATAACTTCCTATATATTATGTATAGAATTTCTAGGTTGTATATGATGTTTATGTTTCTTCTCTACTTGTAATGATTATCGCATTAGATGTTGATGATGAAATTAGAATAGAATCATAGTCTCATAGAAATAGATTTAGCTTCAAGCACGATCATGGAATCTGGATGATTATAATGGATAATTGTTTTAAGAAAATTTGGAATATAGTATGACAAGATATATTTAAACATTCTCAAAATCTTCTTCTCTCTACTTGTAATGATATGATGACATTAGAATGGATATAGATGATGATGAATGATTATAATGGATAATTGTTTTAGAAAATGGAATATGTTAGGACAAAGACATTTCTGCACATTTAAAATAGATAAATAATTGTTTTAATAATAATTGGAGTGTCAGGATTATGATAATGATATGATGACATTAAAATATATATGGATGATGATGAATTTTATGTGGACGTACATTTATCTTCAAGCACGATCATGGATCATGATAATGAATTGTATAATGGATCGTGGATGATGAATTGTATAATATCGAAAAATCTTCCTCTCTTTGTAAAATTTGATTGTGTGATTTTATCCCACAAAGTATATAAAATATATCAAAGCATTTTGTAAATATAAAAATAAATTAAACATAATTGTAAAAATTCAAGAAATGTAATATGATAGGGTTTACGTTGTTAGTGTGAGTTATCCTATGTGTCCTCCTCTCATGTTGGAGGGTCATCTCACATGGGTTAGGTTTAGGGTTTCATATGTGTCATGCACTAGGGTTACTCAGCACCCTATATGTACCCATTTTCTATTCATTTATGAGCATGCCAAGACACTCCGTTGTCTTTCCTCTATGCAAGCTTTGTTTCTATTGAGCAAATTCTTCCATTACTGATCAATTTTTTCCTTGCTATCGTTGGAGCTTTCACGATTCCGTTGGAGTGCAACTACTTCGTGGTGCCTCATTTCTGATTCAACTCTCGCAAACTATTTTCATGTTTTTTTATAAAAACCAGCCGTGTAAGTATACATGCTAAGTTTGTTTTACAATCACACTTCTTTTTAGTAAGTTTTTAAAAACATTTCTAACTCTGACAAGTTTCGTAATTAGAAACATTTATCTTTTAAAAAAATCTTCATCTAAATCTTCATTAGATTAGATCTAATTAGTTTTAAATTAGATCTAATTTTTATTTAATTTCACATTATTTAAAAAATATATTTCCTTGGCATTATAATTTGGTCTTTGGATTGTTGTATTTCTAACCTTCTATCGAGTGTCGAAGACGAAGGGTGAGGTCCGGGATTGGCAGGTGGCTAATTCCCCCTCACAATACAAACAAACCCTATCTCAAATTCCATGCCATTTCCAACGAGCATACATACGACACCCTTTGCATGCGTTTAGGCACTTTTCTAATCCGTTTGCAGGCTTATTGGCTTTTTCTCATCAAATTGCAGGAATTAGTTTTTGCTATAACTTTTGACTCGTTGCTCAGTTTTGAGCACTTCTTTAGTCAAAGTTGCATGATTTTTTGCACTCTAGATGATGGGATCATTAGATTTGTAAATGCACTAATTTTATAAAGTGCCGTATTCTAGGAGGTGTCTTTGTATTGCTTAAGTCAACTCAATTTTTTTGAGCTTTGTTCTATTCCTTTTTTTTTCATGGACTTGTGAGCGCGTCCACCACAGTTTTCTACGACAAAGAGATTCTTTCATATGACATGAGATGATTTCTCTCACCACCAGGTTTGGCTTTCGTCTCCTTTATGTTTTTGCTTGTGCTTGTTTACGGTGTTCCTCTTTTCTTGCGCTCCATGAAACACTGTTGTGGTCTCCCCTCTTGCGTGTTATTACGCTAATTGCAAGACGAGTTACCAAGTGTTTCAAACTGCATGCACGGACCTGATTTTAATCAACGCACTCAACTATAAAGTGCCGAAAGCAGGGGGGTTGTTATTGTCCTAGGTGTTGTATTACATGCAGATGTATTATCGGCCGAGTCCGACATCTTGCATTTGTGTATCTTGCACTTTTTGATTCCGCATCATGGAAGGTACTCTTTCTCGACTTGATCATCGTAGGATCACCTTATAGCCTCTACCAATTCTTATTGGGAGAGAGAATTATTCAACTTGGCATGCTTCTATGGAACATTACTTCACCTGCAAGGGTCTTTCTCACTTCTTGCTTGGGCAGTTCTTGCACCCACTGATCATCGTCATCTTAATGATTTTCTCAACAATTGCAACCGTGGTTTTGGTCACATGATGATGCATGTCTCTACATCTCAATGGGTTCACATGGCAGACTCAGATCCACCCCACCACGCCTGGAGCATACT
This sequence comes from Taxus wallichiana var. yunnanensis, assembly GCA_018340775.1. Taxonomy (NCBI): domain Eukaryota; kingdom Viridiplantae; phylum Streptophyta; class Pinopsida; order Cupressales; family Taxaceae; genus Taxus; species Taxus wallichiana. The sequence continues at coordinate 77,139,142 of CM031241.1, read as the reverse complement.
TCAGTCCCTCTATGGAGACCCTTCACATACTAATTTCGTTGTTGTTACATGTTGATTCAGATTATCTCCTCATTTTTTTCATGTGACGATAGTTCCACCGACGTAGACTCACTTGGTTCTACTTTTGATGATGAGGATTGTGCTCCCAGTTCTGATGACAAGAGTACTATAGAGGAATCTTCTCCTCCTTTTCTCACTATTACAGAGAGTGTTGACACATCCCGCATCTCATCATATATTGAGCATTCTCTTATACAATGTCATACAGCTTATCACACCCGCCTCTTTTCCACCTTTAGTGTTTGAGGCCCATTTCACTCCTCAACCTTCCTTAGATGACTCATACATATCCGACATCACTCTTACGTTTGTTGAGCCCCATCATTAGGACGAGTATCTCGCTCGACCTTAGTCATCTTTTCGTAGAACACACTTGTGATGTACTACAGTTCCTTATCCATCTACGGTATTTCGAGAGGAGTTCATCATCAACATTGTTGGGAGTGCCCCTTCTCGGGACTCTTGCCACTCCCACTTTTCCGAGAATTTCGTTAATCCACTCTTATTTGTAGATCCATTTTCTTTCATTGGGGATGTTTTATTGCCTTCACATCAGTTGGAAATCCTTTCTACAGGTGTTCACCCTTCATACTCTGACAGTTTTGCACTCGTGACATTACCCTTAGCTCCTTTGCACTCGCTTGCTAGACCTATGTCACACTTTCATGGACCAGACTCAGAGTTCTTCATGCTACTGCCTTCAGTTTCCTTCGTGGAGTGGGCAGATTTCCAGCACATATTTTCTATCCTTCCTAAGGGTAGACACACAGTACGGTGCAGAGATCTCATCATCGACATTCTTCTGGGAGACTTCTTAGAGTTTTAGAGTTCAAATCCATCCATGGCATCTTCCACATCCATCTCATCTCCCTCATCTTCTCTCTTTTTCATCTTTTCGAGAGATTGCCCCTTTGTACATGGGTACCTTTACAGGCTAGTCTATGGCCAGGACCCATCTTTGGCATCTTTCTTAGATTAGAGAGTATTTTTTGTTCTCTTGTGGTGGATGTTTTTCCCACTGGGTTTTCCTTCGCTACTTGGGACTTCTTTTGTACATGGGTACCTCATCAGGCTTTATGCCGGGACCCATTTTTCTTCTTCTTCTAGGAAGATTGTGTTTGTATATGGGCACCTTATCAGGCCTTTAGTTTCCGGGCCCCATTGACACATCTTTCTTAGTTGTTTAGGAGTGTCTTCCTCTTCCATCTAACTCATCACAGCCGCTACCCTAGCTTTGATGAAGGGGGGGTGTTAGTGTGAGTTATCCTATATGTCCTCCTCTCATGTTGGAGGGTCATCTCACATGGGTTAGGTTTAGGGTTTCATATGTGTCATGCACTAGGGTTACTCAAGGACCCTATATGTACCCCTTTTCTATTCATTTATGAGCATGCCAAGACACTCCACTATCTTTCCTCTATGCAAGCTTTGTTTTGTTGAGAAAGTTCTTCCATTACTGATCAATTTTTCCTTGCTATCACTAGAGCTTTCACGATTCCGTTGGAGTGCAACTACTTCGTGGTGCCTCGTTTCCGATTCGATTCTTGAAAACTCTTTTCATACGTTACCTCTTGTGTTTTAGATGGTCAGAAAAAGCATATGGAAGGAAAATGAGAAATCATCCTTAGTAGTGTGCTAGATCTTTTATTTAAGAAAACTCAACATGAGAAATGGATTAGAAGATAGATGGGTGAGGTGCCTAACATTATCACCCCGAGAAGTATGAGCTTCCTCGGATGGATGTCAACCAATTTTTTCAAAAAAAAAAGATGAAATAATTGTATTTAAATAAATGTAAATATATATACCTATAAAATCTTTAATGATAACAAGATCTCAAAACAAAATTTGATAAAAAGCCTCACCAATATTTAAATCAGAGAGTTTTAATGAAATTGAATCAATAACCATAGTTAAAATGTAAGGTGACAAACAATAAAAGTAAGGTCAAGGAGATACCTATTTAATGTCGAAAGAATCCATTATCAATAGTTTCTTCAAACTCGATGTTCTCTTCTGTAGAGTGTGACGATGCACGATTTCACTCTCATCATTTGGAATAGTTGTACTTGTAGTTTGTATTATTCACATCTCTTCTTTCGCAAAGGGAATTCTAATGCACAATTACTCTATCAAAAGGAAAGGTTTCCTTGGAGTAGCGAGATACATAACACCTCATACAACTTTCCATATTTTTATCCAACCTATTTCTCAGTTTCGATTTTATAAATGATAAAGCATTGAAAAAACTTTCATCCTCGATGCACCCAAAATCATTGCTTGGCATAGCTCATATAATCTGAAATATTTACTTGATTTCTTCTTGTAAGATAGAACTTTGATAGATTCCTCTCCATAGCCTTGCAATAGCACCACTTTCAAAAGGTTCGCCTAAATTTTTATGTTGGTTCCTCATTATTGTTGCACAATTTTTGATTGAAACTTTAATAAATTAGCATTCATTATACCTTTGATTTCGATACCGTTGAACTCTAAAGTCTTTGTGAAATGTTCCATTATTATACCCATCGATTTATGGAAATGCTTTCTTAAAACATTTTTGCGACCACTTTCAAGATTACTCCAAAAATTAGGATTCATCACACCCATTGCTTCAAGAATTTTATCTTTAGAGAAACGTTCTCTAATTTCTAATGATAAGGATTCTGAAAATTTGTTAATATTTATTCTTTTTTCAACTATAATAGACTCAAAGATATTACATTTCACGGAACATCTTATCGTTATGATCCTGTAATATCTTGATGTTTTTGTAAAATGTGCAAAGTGGTATGTCCCTCCCATTAATAGTTATGCGAGAGGTGATCGTGGATATTAATTATCAAATAGTTACTAGGATATTTAAGATCTAATAAAGCTTTCCAATTCTCAAAAATAGGTGTATTAAAAATAACTTGGGAATAGTACAAGATATCAAGACTTTGACATACCATTTTTCTCATCCATATAAAATACACAATATAGATTAATCTCCGTTGTGCATACTTCATCAATGTATTGATCTCCTGCAACATTGGAAGAATACTAACCAACGTAAGCAATGTCTCAAAATCAGTTAAATAGACCAAAATTCCCTCACCCTATCAAAAACTTCATGACGATATTTGTGAATGAAACCAACCAACGAAGGATACTCCTTACGAACTCTACATGCGAGTTCATACAAAGAGATCCATCTCGTCTCAACATCCTTCAAAGAGTTTTTTCCCATCTCAGTAATTCCAATTGTGAATTTTTGGAACTCAAGAAATCAATTTGGGATGTTTTGGATATAGACATGAAGTTCTCTTATAAGGTCTTATAATTTAGCAACATTTTCATAGTTGCTTACCATTTTATAGACTAAATTAATTCTTTGAGCCATACATTGAATTGGTAGCATATATGGGGCCATTGTTTTTGTAATCTAACACACATCCATGTTCGGTGACCTGCATGACTGATGCACCATATGCTCCAATGCATATAGACTTCATAGCAATTTCATAATCAGTCATTCCAACAATATCTTTCAAATGAGAAACAACTATTTTATGTAGGTGTTCGGCATTACAGTTTTCAACCATTTTCATAACACCTAGTATACGAGGTATCCTTAAATATGATTTTCTAAATTATAGATGTGGATACATACCCATGCATTGTTGTCGATTGTTGTCACTTCATCAATTGAAAGAGAGATAAACTTTGATTTTTTTACATTCTCTTTCAAATATTCCTTCTCTATCATCGAAATGCATTTTTCCATTTCCCATCCACTACTTTCAGACCAATGAGACTAAGGTATGTTGGGCATTCCATTATATTGATACAAAACTTTGAAATTGAGGAAATATGAAATTGGTCTTCCTTTCTTTAGTATGTGAAATAAAGTAGAGAATTGTATGAGTTTTGCATGTAGATTTGTTTGATTCATCTAACCAATTTGTGATGTGATCGTTCCTCCCTTTTCCATGAGATGTATGTGTCGTTTCTGCTCCATTGCGTATTTAACATGCATGCATTCTTTTTCCATATGTGTGTTTTGATTTTTGGCCATACACCCTTGTTATAGTCAAATATTGTTTTCCATAATGTTTTTTATAGTGTCCAACTTCATTTACATTTTTTGCTTACTTTCCCAATTTCCACGTACATATTGTACATGTACATTCAGATGGGATATCTTCTGAATTAGATGATTTTATAGGTTTGATAAACAGAAATTTGGCAGCCCAATCAAACTTGTATGTCCTCCCAATGGTCCACATATTCTTGTTCATTTTCAATGTTTTACTTTTTTGAGTAGAATTTTGAGCAATATCACAATCACCTAGTTTCCTCTTTCGTGAACCAGAATTTGAATTTGATTTTTTTGTTCCATTTTTTTGAGTATTTGTATGTACGATATCTTGATGCACTCCTGGTTGCACCCCAATAGGAAGAATATCTTCAGGATCTGGCATCTCAAAAGTTATATCTTCAAGATCTCGACATGTTATTATCGTAGGTTTCATTTGTTTAATACTTTGTGTGCGATGCATGTCCACCTCAATATTACCTTCCACAAAGTCGATATTCGATTATTTCTAGTGGCGCTATATGGTTGTTGGTAGTTTCCTATATGTATCGGAAGAGTTTCCTAAATACTTGAATAGGGATTTTTGAGAATTCTTAGTTACTTTTCGGTCTTCACATTCTAAGGACTATCACCTTCAATTATTCTGAACAGAGTCATGCATCGATAAAATAACCAATTTTCACGTCATATACAATTGATTTGCACTTCACATATAACACTAAGTCACATGTTAGAGTAAACCAAATTGTGTGTCTGTAATACCTCCTTGTCGTGCATCTGCGCAATACCTCATTGTCGTGCGTCTACAATACCTCTTTGTCGTGTATCAACAATATCCATGTTGCGTCCAACAATATCTCGGTTTCACGTCAACAATATCCCTTTCACGTGTCGTAAAATTTAATTACTCGTGCGATAAAAATATCATCTGTCGCCCAACTCTAAACTACTAACAAGGTAACAACAATCAATTCTATATTGTGCTCTGGTTCTTAAAGTATGCAAGTTCATGGTATTGGTAAGGTATTGGTGGTAGTACCATAGTATAATACTTGACGAATCACGTAGGTTTTTATACGAGATGTTTTCAAATGTAGGCGAAACCGACCCTAAAAAATATATATACTATAAATTCTAGGTGAATAGGACACTGACCTGCTCCGAAAAAATCACCTTTTCAAAGTTTCCTAAAATGAAATTTTTGCCATATTATGAATATTTGCCACTAAAATTATCCGTGATGACATGTATAAAAAAACTCCTAGCATGTGAAGATAATTTTATTAATTGATAACATGAATCATTGAAAGCAGTAAAACATTTTATAACATTAAATTTTTTGAAACTGATTTGCGGCTTTACATGATCTCCTTTTCGAGTAGAAAGGAATATAATAGATGTTTTAAATTTCTATCCATGGATTCAACTTGGTAAGGATTTCTTATTTATTTTCAAAACTATATTCTTTTTGGTTTTCTTTGTTTGAGTTTCATTTGATCGATAAGTCATGTAATGAAATATTTTTGTGCATGATTTTAGGACCTAGTCTCTTATGTTCTATGAAGGCTAATGTATAATGAGTTATTACCACTTAGAACAATATGATAAGAGTAATTCTTTTTTGGATGCATTTTCTAAATTCACATAATCCTAGATCTAGGTGTTGTTCGAAAATTTCTAGAAGGTAGTGTTCTTTACTCTCGGATTATTTTGATTTGAAAAACATATTGTTAGATTACACACATTTTTTTCTCATAATTACTATTAGATTAATAATTCTAATTTGAGGCATATTTCCTCTATCTATTTCATTCATTGAATGTAAGGAATACCATATAGTTATGAAGGTAGAGGGATTCTTTTGTGATGTGAGGTTGGAGGACACTTAAATGACATCTTAACCTTTATATAGTTGAACATAATTGTGATATATATATCGAGAATTATACTTGTGACCAAGATTTTTTTATTGAAAGTATTTTGGAATCATTTTCATTACTTGATTTAATGTTTTGGTTTTGAATTTGGTCTAACAATGATTTTATGGAATTTTACAATTCAGCTTTCCTAAATGGATTTTATAGTTTGTTTTTCCTATTATATTGGGAATTTTTAGATTTCTCCAATTGTTATGAGTGAGATTGTATTACTCTTGTTTAAGCATATTTGGATTTAGATGAAATTGTCTTTGTATCTTTTTTAATCCCAACTTAGAATACTATGATGAACTATAATCCTTTATCCCCATTAAGGGATTTTTATTAACGACTAAAATTATTTAAGTGTTAAGGTCCATGAAATTTTAACACAACCCGGGTGATTAGATAAAAACCCCATGTATCTCTTAAAATCTGCGTAAGGAAAAATTCATAATATGTACTTATCATATTCATTTTGAATATATTTAGTATTTTGGATTTATTTTGAACTTTGAGTTGAGTTAATGCATCCTTTGAAACTATACATTTCCGTAAGTGTAGAGACCTAAGTTTATGATAGTCTATTGAATGAGGTTATGAGAAGTTTGATTTCTTACTCATGCAAAATTTGATAAAATATTATAAATATAAATAATATCATTGGGGTTAGTTGAACTTCTACTTTCTTGTTTACATTAATTACTCTTGATAATAATATTGTTTATTTAAAACACTTTGGTGATAGATCAACACCTTTATCTATAAAATTAATTTATTTTGTACTATCATTTTGTTTAACATAGACTTTGATATTAACGTTGTTCTTAACTTACTCTAAACACGAATTATCGTTTGACTTTTGTAAATACAACTAATAATTAATAAAATAAATACATTTTATAGCTAATTATTACACAAACATAAATGGGGTTCAATTGAAAAGTTAAGAATTATTTTCTACATGATTACTATCATAGAATTTTTTTGGGAGTATTTTTTGTTATATAATAAAAATAAAATTACATTTTGCACCAAATAATTTAGAATTACATGTGAATGTTTTTCATCATTTTAACACCTAGTGTAGACACCTAAAATATGCTTACACTTAGCATTTCATCCAATTCAACCAATTAACGATACTACGTTAATTCCCCATTCTTCGCTCCATTCTTGGATGCCCATTTACGACACCTTCTTGGTCGTATTCCTCCTATAAATCATCTAATTTGGTTAATATCTCTCTTATTAGCTAAACATTCCTCCTTTTGACCATTCAGAATCTCCCTAGTTCTCTCTAGACCACTTCTATTGGCTTCCTAGGCTATCTATCAGTCACAATTGGTTATCCAGACCCCTCCTAACTCTCAATGAGTCTCTAATCACTTGTTAATCAATTTTAATGAGCATAAACCCTAGTTACCTATCCTAAACCAATATTAACTAAGCCTAAAGAATGTTTATCCTAATCTAATTCTAAAGTGCTTTTTAGACTTTAGTCCCACATGCACCCAAATTCCAAACTCTTCCAAACCAGAAACTATAAATAGAAGGGTCACCCCTCCCATTTAAACTTACAACTTTACTCTCAAGCACTTTAGAAAGGCATTAAAACCATTTGTGATATCTTTAAGCTATAGAACATTTGGATGTTGGCCATAATCCATTGTTAAGAACTCCTCCACCTTGCATCCATCCATTCCAAATATAGTTAGTAAGAGAAGATCTAAATCTTGGCCATGTAGCCAACTCGAGAGATCTCTTCACTATGTTTAGGAGTAAACAACACATAATTTGATTGCTTAGGATCTAAACTAGGTTCATTTTATTAAGCTTTCATAGAGTAGAGACTAGTATACATGTTAGATTTTTGATGTTTTTGTCAAAGTTATAATACTTTTATGTTAGTTTCTTTTGTTTAGCTCTAATCTGATGGTGCATGGTTGAGTTAGCAAAGCTTTGAGGTTCTTTAGCCTCACTCCATAGCTTTTGCAACTTTCCATTGCATACATTTAGCATGCCCAGTGGGACACTTATGTCCATCCTCAATTAATGAAGATCATTTAGGTTTTTCAAAGTTATTTTTTAATATTTTTAGTTTAAATCACTTGTTAAATTCCTTGTTTCTATTTTAAACATTGGATTAATGAACTCTATTTACATGCATTTGTGGGTTTAACATAGAAATAGGAAGCTTTGACTAACCAATAACCTGTTTGCTTTTGAAAATTTGAATATCCGTGTTTTTTGTAGGTTTTTCACAGAGCACACGTAGGTGTTTTAGGTGTGCACGTACACGTTGATATATGCACGTCTCCATCAAAAAGCCACGTAACCATCGGGTGTCCTCTTTAATAAGAAAAATTTCTTAGCGAGAGACATGTCTCGCTCCCCCATTGGTTTATCGGTGTTTGCGTCTCTCTAGACGTGTCTGTGTAATTAATACCACTGTGTAAAATTTTACAGACTTCTTTTTCTTGGGCCATGTATCCATCAGTAGGAGCGCGTCCATGTTGAAACCCTAGCGTACTTGGTGGATTAGGGTGCGTAGGTGTTGGCAACTGTTTTGATTTTAATGGACACATGTAGGTGTTGGTGTAGGTGCGTACCTGTCAGTTGGGGCGCGTACATGTCAATTTAGGCATGTAGGTGTTACTGTCAAAATTAAATTTTCTTACAGTCTGTTTTAACTGTTTCTTTGACATTTTGATGCAAGTTTCTAAAAATTGATAGATTTAAAAATAGGGCTAACTCTTTAAAATTTCAGTTTGCATGATTAATTGTTTTTCATTCCTTAGCTTAAATTAGGATTTGTAAAAGGTGTGTATGCTCTCTCCGCATGCTTTCCATAGCGATCTTGGAGATTAAAAAACACTTGCACAAAATCTATCTTACAGGTTAAAAACACTTTCTCTTTTAAAGGATAAAGTAACATTTTTATGTGCTTTTAGTAGGATTCCCACTTTGCGTATGCTCTTCCTTCATGCTTTCAGGCGATCTTAGGAATCAAAAGCATGTGTGAGTTCTCTTTTACCTCAATCAAAAATGAGAAAACTACTAACCAACTTGTTGTCTACAGGACCTAATGTTGGTCAAAGAAAGGTGTTAAAAACAAAACGAAAACTTCTAATACATGTGTGTTTGTAGATTGCCAAATGGTGTGCCACTTTTGAAACCACATTAAGATTAAAAAAGATAAAAAACACACCATATTCAACACACTGTATTGCAGGTTTCGGAAAAGGGTAAGTCCCTCTCCGCTTAACTAGAACATAACCCCTTTGGCATAATTCCTTAAGCTATAACAATGGGTGTGGTTCCAGGAACCCTAAAGTAGTCCACCGCTGAGTAACCTCGTGGATGAAATGGGAAGTGCTTCGTTTACGAACTTGACTAGTACGCATTATGAGTTAGTGTTGCAAGCTATCCCTACATGATTCTTAAAATTATACAATGGACACATTCATTGCCCACTTTGTACTTAAAGGAAGAAAAGTTGAGATACTCCGAAGATAGTTGGGACTATTTCGGTAAATCGTCTTGCTCGTAAATAATTTTTTTGTAACACGTAGTTGAGAGAACCTATTAGGAAAGCCATTTTGTCTCGAGGCCAACTTTACTAGTCCATGCACGTCATTTTTCCTTCACAAAGTGATAACTCGTTTGGATTCGACATCATTCTTTCTCGAACACAAGAATGAACTCATTCCAAGTTTGATCCGAGTGTCTTTCATCACGAATCTAGAAAAATGTGTTACTTAGCTTAGCTTTCTATTGATGTGTAATCACAACACCCCTAAATTTCTGCAACTCGATGGGTTTAGACTCTCGGTCCGATTGCATAACAGGGGAGCTTTTCCCAAGTGTGGGACCTTGTGAAATCGCAAAGCTCTCCGGATGAAGGCCAATTCCAATTCCTTTGTTTAGGTTTGTAGAGGATTCACTCAAAACCTAATCTAACTTGCCAAGGAGATAGGGTTGAGAAAATGCAATAAAATAAACCTAATCTAACCAAGGTGATGCACCAAAGGAATGAAGAACACTTGTCTTGCCAATGAACACAAACTATTAAAATGCAATACAATATCATGCACAGATGACCAAATTTGTAGTGAAAGATTAGGAGGATGCAAATGAACACAGAGAGGGTTGAGAATCATCCACAGACATGCATTATTTGCTCCAAAATTGATACAATACACTACAAAATGCCAAGAGGCAAGGTTGCATTACAGTTTTAAAAGGGAGGTTTGAACTCCACAAAATCCACCTACAGACAAGAGGAGAAGGGAGGGGAAAACAAGAATGTCCAACCTTTTGAAAGAACCCCTCCTTACAATTTATATGAAGAAGAAGAGAGGGAGAATAGAGGAATTTGAAATCTACCCCAACCACTTCTAGACTGTATTTAATTCACCTCATTATGGCGGTAGGTGAGAGTCTTGGGAAACGCAAAAAATGGCGGACTTTATTTTTCATTTTTGAAGAAATTTTTCTGACCCAATTAAATATATCCAGTTTTAGTTAGAAAGAGGACCTTGTAATATTTCTGAAAAGTCCAACCTTGCATGAATCCGAATTCCTGTGAAAAGTTATGGCCATTTGAATATCTGGGTCAGGGTTTGCTTTCTGTCGGGTTCGGGGTGTCAACGCTTAAAATGTTGCACCTCCTGAAGGTGCGTCTCAATGCATCCATCCTCCTATTAACATAATTTTAAGTGTTCCATAGGCACTTTGAAAATGTGGTGCCGATGCCTTCTAACTTTGTCGTCGCAACCTTTTACATGTCGACATTTTTCAACTTGCTTCAGGCGTGACTTTTTGCATGTCAAAATTTTTCAACCTACACAAGGGCGTGAATTTTTACATGTCGAAACCTTTCAACCTACACCGGGGTGTGAATTTTTACATGTCAACATTTTTTAACTGCACTGAGGTGCAACTTTTTACATGTTGATGTTTTTCAACCTACGCCAAGGTGCGACTTGGTGATTTAATAAATGTCAAGTTTTTGACCATGCAATGCACTTTCAAAAGCCAAAATGAAGGATTTCAATTTTCCTTGATTTCCATATTTCATTCCCTCTCCATGTAAGGTCATGTTGATCAATTTTTTCTAAGGGGGCAAAAAGTGGACAATACTTCCTTCTCATTTTTTAAACGAGGCGAAGCTATACCCAAGTGAAACTAAGTCTATTTTCACATGTTCTTGATCTACACCCATGCGTTCGTACTTTCCACGTTGGAAGTCGAATAGAGGCATACTTTACATGTCATGTCGAGATAGTGCTAGCTACTTTTTTTGTACGTTTACACTCATCCATGTTTATGGCTAGGGTGTTAAACGACTAAAGTAGGTGGGTACATTTTCACGTCTTTGGTAGTCCTACGATCTTGACTTTAGGATCTTCATCATTGTTACGGGTCGGTTTTGTCATTCTTTCTATCCCCTACTTTTTTATTTTTACTTGCATTCTATTTGTTTTGTATAGGCATTTACATTGTGTCTCCCATTCTTTGGGCATGTAGTATAAATCCCTCTATTGCATGGTTATGTTGCTCACATTATCGCAGACTTCTTGTTATACCTTCTACTTGATTTTAGTTTAGACATCATCTGGGTCTCTTGACGAGTGTTGATACCATGTTATATATATCACCATAATGTTGTCTTGATATCGACACCTTGCTTGCTTGGTTGAGATATCGGGATAGCGTTGTTACGATATATCTAGTTGCGACGTCCACTTTTCAAGACACTTAGCTTTCGTTGATACTCAAGTTAGTACTAGGTATACCTTGTGTGGAGGTCGCGATTGGCTCCTTGTTGTTACTTACACCTTGTTCATTTCAAACTTGACGTAAGTATTGACATTGTGTGGATCATCTTTGCATTGGGCTGTCATTTTGCACACACATTTTACATAGGGAGTATTTCCTTATTGTTTGGATTTGTGTTTCACACTTGTGTGATTGTTCCTTGTGATTATTCATTCAGAAAACTTATTTTCTAGGACAATCCTTTTTGATCTCATTGATATTGCATCATCATGATGTCTATTTTCCTTAGACCTTCTTTGGAAAATCACACACATGTCTCCGTACATACTTGAATGTCTAGTTGGCTGCCATTGTGCTACCCAAATTGGCATGGGGCCTTCTTCACTTTGAAGAAGTTTGATCACACTATCTAGGTCTAGACATTTGTGCTTAAATGATGCCAATAATGACTGACTATCACACGGTTCCTCATGCTTACGATAATGCGGAACCTAGGTTTAGGCATTCACATCAAAAGATACCCTTTACGACTAAACCTCATTTGGTTCTTCGCACTAGAATTCCCATCTAGGTACCTTGTTCCCCACCTTTAGCTCATAGTCGATGGTATGGTTTGGATGCTTCTGATCCAAATTATTATTCAGTTCCCCCACTCTTCTTCCGATTCAAATCCAAACTACCATTCAAATTCCCACTCTTCTTCTGAAGATTCGGATCCCAACTATTGTTCGGATACCCCTAGATCAAATCCTAAATCACAGTCCTCCCTTCCTTCGTAGGACCTTTATTCCAACTCACCTCAATGATGTCTTCCTCCTTTGAAGACTCGTGTGACTCCAAGTTCCATCGATCAAACATCTAATTTAGTTCTTGAGTCACGGTCCTCCCTTTCTTCGTAGGGCCTCCTTCATCAGTCGTCTCAATGACCTCTTCCTCCGTCGAAGAGTTCCACGACTCGGGTTACCTCTAGTCACTCATCTAATTTGAATCCTATGTCACAACTTAATGGATGGCTATGCGATCCTACTTTCCAACCTACATTACGTCGTCTTCTAGAAAAACGACCTAGGTCCAAATCCAAATCATCCATTCATGAAACGCTTGCCTCCAATCCTACTTCCTCTTTTGAATCATCTTCTTCTCGTAAATAAATCTTCCCGCTTAGTGGATCTGCTTTCTTCGCTCAACCCCCATGGTCAAAGAACAACAACCTCTACTGATTGATTTATCTTAGGATAAATTTCCAACCGTGACTACACAAAGATATCCCTTTAGAGTAATGCAAACAAGGTTTCTTTCTTGAACTTGATACACATACGTATGGGGAGGAAGAGTTTGATTCCTTTTATCAGAACATAGAGGAAGAGCCTAAGGTCATGGAACTTGATTCTTCTTCTATTATTCCATCTTCACCTTCCTCTGAACATGATGAGATGTTGGGGTCTAGCATTGATCCATGGCCTATCTTCTCATTACCCAATCATTCCTTATCTATCATCATTCCTCAATCAAAATATTGCCTTGGCTCACCTCTTGGTATCCCATCGTCTTCTTCTATCTTGGGGCCACGTCCTAGTAGCCCTCCATTTTCTACTTGTGGGTCACCTCCTGGTAGCCCATTACCTTCTATTCTTGGGCCACGTCCTAGTAGCCCTTCATCCTATTTTATCTATGGGATACTTCCGAGTAGCCCATAATCATTGATACTTGGGCCACACCCTAATAATCCCTCACCCTAAACTTCCATTCTTGGACCATGTCCTCATAGCCCAACTTCTTCCATCTTAAGGCCATATCCTTGTAGCCCTTCTTCATCTTCTATTAGTGGTTCCCCCCTGGTAGCCATTCCTTTTAATTCTTGGACTGTATCCTTTTCATCTATCACATATTTCTTCTATCAATGTTTGTGGAAAGCCCACTACCATTTCTAATGTTCCTTTCATCAATCATAAACATTCACTTTCTTCTCCTTGTCAGGATCGATCGATAAGTCATGCGTCACCTTATAAAAACAAAAACAGTTCATTATCAAGCTCAGTCAAAACCTCCAAGAGCTCTAAAGTTCCCAAAAAATCAAACTATCTTAAGGTTAAAAATCAAACACAATTCAAGAATGCACATCAACGTAACCATCAAGTATGGCACAAAGTGCATAAACCTCTAGATAGGGAACTCAAACTCCCACATACAAAATCTGTGTTTCAGGATAAATCACAATCTTTTGTTGAGTATGAGCTCACCATAATCATCGACATCGGAGATAACATGACTCTTGATAAACAATCATGCTTAGTCTCCCTTATTAAGGAAGTTGCAAACATTGTTGTTGGATATTATCACGCAGAGTAACTTTTTGGTCCCACCTTTCCAAAAACTATCAAAAATCTAAAAATCAAAACAATTCAAAAATACAAAAACATGAGAAAACATTTCATAGAAAAATCAAAGGTTCAAAGATCAAACATTGTAATCAGGTATTGTGTACACATGGATGTTTCTTACTTCCCTTCCTTGTTACTCTTCTACAAGTCTTCCTAGCATTTTCACGTATTTTGTGACATTTATCTCTATGGTACCCATTTGACCTTTATCTTTTATCACCTTGGTAAATTAAAGAACGACTAACCTCATGGAGATCCTATCACATTCAACATCTAATAAACTTGTTGTGAAGAACTTTTGGACATATTTGTTGACACTATCCAATGTCATCATCACAATCACTTCCACCTCCTTCCATCAAGCCATTTGTGGTTCTTAACCCCTTGTCAAACAAGAGAGCTGAAATAAGTTTTTAGAAAGCAAAAGAATCAAAATCAATCAAAATTCAAAAGCTAAAAGCTACAAAGAAAAATAAAATTGATATATAACTCTCTCTTGGGGTATTTCCAATAATCTCTATCGGGGATATGAATTCCTGATTGGTAGTAGAGCAATGTTGTGATTAGAATCAAATGCATCTCCATCGGGGCTATGGATGTCCTGGCTGGCAGTGGAGCAATGTACGGCTATCCTTCCACCTTCCATTCAAAAATTTCCTTTCGAAATAAATCATTCCTACACATTGGCTAGGGTGTCTTCACTTGTTATCTATTAAATCTTCCCTTCAAGAGGTAATTTAATTCCACATTCACACACTAGATCTCTATGAGTATGCAGGATTAGTATGTTACCAAGTGTCTTTTTTTGGACCTTGTTCATACTCTTACTCTAGTTTGTATCTTGTCTCACGATTTTTGCCTTTGGCTAATCACTTGTTTCATCACAAGGCTTCTCAGCTACATTCATGTCTTTCACATCATTCTTCTACTTCATTTAGGACATCCATATTTATAAGTTAACCTTTTTGACATATTTTCGAGACACCTTTGTCCCCTTTCACAAAAATAGTCTTCTCCTTCCTTTATATCATGTGCTTTTCGGCCAACTTACGTTGGGGAATCCTTCCTTCTTCCTAGCACTTCATTGGTTTACGTTCACCATCATGTTGAACCTATCCATAATGGCCTTGGGTCCCACTTCTACACGTGAAGAGTTTTCCTTTGAATACCCCCACCTAATCGCTAGGGAAATTTGGCATCTTCACCTTCTTGCACATGCATGTGGCCATTCTCCCTTGTACATCCCATCTATTGCTAGGGGATCCACACTTCTTTTTCTTCCTGTACATAGTTTCAGAAAACTTTCAAAATCAAAAAAACATTCAAATATGTTAGAAAAAATCAAAAACATTCAAATATGTTCAAAGAAACATCAAAAACATTATAAATCATCCTATAAACATCACTCTTTGGTTCTCACCTATTCATGTGTTTGACTCGTGGATCATCTTGATCTACCTCCATCAACAAAAGCTAGGCTACTTACTTTGTCTGTACTCTGGGGCACAATGAGTTGCCTGGTACTGTTTCGTAGTGCACATTGCTTTTCCATTAGACCGAAGTGTCCTCCATTATTACCCTCGCATGTATCTTTTCTTTGGGGCACCGTCATTAACCCTTGTCGTTGATTCAAATAGGTTGGAACTGAAGCTTGATAACAAAAACATTGCATTATGTTTCTCTGTTAGGTTAGCTTGTTTACTTTCTCGTATTGCATTGCATTTTGTATGTTGCATGGAGTTAGTTTTTGTTTTTAGCAATGGACATTTGTTCGTATATGGCTTCTCATGTCATAGTACACTTTTGTTCATTCTTTTTAATAAGGACCGATGATGAAGATCTCTAGCAATATGATGAAAAATAAAGTTTTTTAAAAGGCACTAGATGGATGTTAGCTCATTCCCCATTCCTCATACTCCTTTTCTTCTATATCCTGTTTCTTTTCTTCTTCATCACACTATTATTTCTTCTATTCTCTTTCTGTCATCTTTTCGATCGTCAATCAAGTTCTTCTATCACCCCATCGACAATCGAGGGGGCATCCTCCATTCTACTCATTTTTCTTCTATCCCTTCAAATTTTTCTACTTGTTTATGCTTGTCTACTTTCTTTGAAGTGGTGTCACTTACGCCACCCCAAAGAGGGGCAAATGTAAACACCTAAAATATTCTTACACTTAGCATTTCATCCAATTCAACTGATTAACGATACTACGTTAATTACCCATTCTTCGTACCATTCTCGATGCCCATTTACGACACCTTCTTGGACGTATTGCTCCTATAAATCATCTAATTTGGTTAATATCTCTCTTATTAGCTAAACATTCCTTCTTTTGACCATTCAGAATCTCGCTAGTTCTATCTTGACCACTTCTATTGGCTTCCTAGGTTATCTATTAATCATAATTGGTTATCTAGACCCCTCCTAACTCTCAATCAATCTCTAATCACTTGCTAATCAATTTTAAGTAGCCTAAACCCTAGTTAACCAACCTAAACCAATCTTAACTAAGCCTAAAGCATTTTTATCCTAATCTAATCCTAAAGTGCTTTTTAGAATTTAGTCCCACATGCACCCAAATTCCAAACTCTTCCAAACCAGAAACTATAAATAGGAGGGTCACCCCTCCCATTCAGACTTACAAATTTACTCTCAAGCACTTTAGAAAGGCATTAGAAACCATTTGTGATAGCTTTAAGCTATAGAACATTTGGATCTTGGACATAATCCATTGTTAAGAACTCCTCCATCTTGCATCCATACATTCCAAATATAGTTAGTAAGGGAAGATCTAAATCTTGGCCATGTAGCCAACTTGGAGAGATCTCTTCACTATGTTTGGGACTAAACAACACATAATTTGATTGTTTAGGATATAAACTAGGTTCATTTTATTAACCTTTTATAGAGTAGAGACTCACATACATGTTAGATTTTTGATGTTTTTGTCAAAGTTATAATACTTTTATGTTAGTTTCTCTTGTTTAGCTCTAATCTGATGGTGTGTGGTTGAGTTAGCAAGGCTTTGAGGTTCTTTAGCTTCACTCCATAGCTTTTGCAACTTTCCATTGCATATCCTCCATTCTCGCTCATTTTTCTTCTATCCCTTCAAAATTTTCTACTTGTTTATTCTTTTCTACTTTCTTTGAAGTGGCTTGCTTATGCCAACCCAAAGAGGGACAAATGTAGACACCTAAAATATTCTTATACTTATCATTTCATCCAGTTCAACCAATTAACGATACAATGTTAATTCCCATTCTTCACTCCATTCTCGTAATCCCATTTACGACACCTTCTTGGTCGTATTCCTCATATAAATCATCTAATTTGGTTAATATCTCTCTTATTAGATAAACATTCCTCCTTTTGACCACTTGTATTGGCTTCCTAGGCTATCTATCACCACAATTGGTTATATAGACCCCTCCTAACTCTCAATCACTCCAATCACTTACTAATAAATTTTAACTAGTGTAAACCCTAGTTAATTAGCCTAAACCAATCTTAAATATGCCTAAAGCATGTTTATCCTAATCTAATCCTAAACTTCTTTTTAGACTTTAGTCCCACATGCACCCAAATTCCAAACTCTTCCAAACCGAAACTATAAATAGAAGGGTCACCCCTCCCATTCAGACTTACAACTTTACTCTCAAACACTTTGGAAAGGCATTAAAAACCATTTGTGATAGCTTTAAGCTATAGAACATTTGGATCTTGGCCATAATCCATTGTTAAGAACTCTTCCATCTTCCATCCATCCATTCCAAATATAGTTAGTAAGGGAAGATCTAAATCTTGGCCATGTAGCCAACTTGGAGAGATCTCTTCACTATGTTTGGGAGTAAACAACACATAATTTGATTGCTTAGGATCTAAACTAGGTTGATTTTATTAAGCTTTCATAGAGTAGAGACTAGTATACATGTTAGTTTTTGATGTTTTTGTCAAAGTTATAATATTTTTATGTTAGTTTCTCTTGTTTAGCTCTAATTTGATGGTGCATGGTTGAGTTAGCAAAGCTTTGAGGTTATTTAGCCTCACTCCATAGCTTTTGCAACTTTCCATTGCATACACCTAGAAACTATGGAGTAATATTACATTCAACTCTTACCAAATAAAAATAAAAAATTAAACATTATAATGTCTTGACATAATAATGCCGCACTAATATTGAACTTACATTCACCTTCATAAACTATTTTTTCAAAGGTAATAAGGACTAGAAATCGGACATGAAATGTTCAATGGTAATGTTTAAGGTGATATTTTGAAGGAATCAAATTAGAGAGAAAGAGAAATAATGGGAGAGGAAGAGGGGTGTATAGGGAAGGTTTTGAGTGTGGATAAGTACAAGGGTGAGGGAAATGGAATGGGGAAACAAGGTGAAATGTGACCCTACAAAAACCATGTGAAATTCTTATGAATATTTGTAAGGAGAAAATAGGTTTTGTATAAGATGAAACAATACGTTTTTATAGATATATTTGTGAATGTAAGTAGTGGTGGAAAAATATTTCCAAAGGTAAAATTCATTTGTATTTTTAGCCCATGCATTTATTGGGGCATGATGCTTTCCTTCATGTAGCACTCTATAAACTCTCTTTTAGTTGTGAGATGTATTAAATGCAAGAAAAATTTGATATAAGAAAAAAATAATAAAGGGAAGGAAAAGAGGTTGATTCAAACATCGTTTGTTCTAGATAATATAAAGGGAACAAAAATCCTTTTATTTAGACACTACTCGCACAAGACGTATCAACACAAAATTTGATGGTTCATGTACTTTAAAGAATATGATCTCGATGCTTTATTCCTACCCAATTGTGCCCTACAACCATAGGCTCTTTCACAACGCAATCCCCACAATTGTATTCCTATAAAGGAAAAAAAAATATTTTCAACACAATTTAGAAAATGCCATAGTCTCTAATCAAGCTACAAGTACGACCACTTGGTTTCTCTTGGACATCGCTTTACATGATCAAAACCTGATTCAAAATGACATCTTCATGGGTGAAGGATGGCTCATTTTGGGGGAATAAATGAAAACCATTGAAGAAGTATATCACATGATAAGAGCACAATAATTTCTAAACTGTGGGTAAAAGTGATGTTTTGGGAATTGAAATTGAAGGGAGTGCATCATGAAGGGAGGAGGGGGTATGAAAATTGTGTTGGAGGGAATATAATTTCATTGGTATCAAAAACATATCAAATCCAAGGAAATTTATTTATTTTTCACTCCATTTTATCGTCTTTGTCTTCTTACCACTTTTCACATGGTGTTGTAGGTAGGTATTTCACATCATTTACCCATGTGGTGTTATAAGTGTTGTACATCCTTACATTCTGGAAAATGTTTATTTACCCTATAAACTTGTTGTGTCCCATGTGAGGGATATACATGGATGGAATGTAATTTTTTGTATTAAAATATTATACTAACATCAACAACTAACTAAGAAAACCTCATCCAAAGAAAGGAATCCAAGACACACCTTGTGTGAATGTGGTCATTTCTGCGAATAGTCATTTAAAAACCTAGAAACGCCTAGATTGTGAGAATTCCCAACCATTCTACATTTAACAAAACTAGTAATAGTATACCATACATTAATCTTGACCAAAGCATATACAACAAGTGTGCTTTGTGGGTGACAATCATTTTCCAATACTTGCCCTTCAAAAATACAAAACAAAGTTATTTATATCAAATATTTTGTATTTATTTAATTATTTTTATATATACTAATATAATTTCCATATAAATCTATATGAAAAATGATGGTCACATTTTAAATATACAAGTCACATGTGGTGGTTATTTAAAATATTTGTAAGTATTTTATGGCTAAAATCACAAAAAAATAAAAATAAACTAACATCAAATTTAATGCTTGACATCACATGTGATAGTTATTTCAAATATTTACAATTATTTTATGACTAAAATTACAATAAAAATATAAACAAACTCTATCTATCGTTTTCATGATGCCTTCTCCGCAACTAAATGTGAAACTTAACCCAATCGTTTATTGTGCTAGCTCCAGTTCACTTGCTAATAACAGAGGTAGGGGTTGTAGCAATCCTACTAGAGGTGTTGCTTATGGAAAAGGCAATAGTATCTCTCCTAATCTCATCTCTCCTCTTAACCCTACACAAAAAAATTCCCCAAACCCTAGCCATGGCAACACAATATCTAATAGAGATGGCATGGGTGCTTCTTGCGAAGGTACTCTAGTGAAATTAATGCAGGTGGATCTGTGTGGGCATTTTTTCATTTTATTGAGGAGGTGATGTTTATTCATCCCCTATAAGTGGTAGGGTTCCTTTCCTATTTTCTCTAAAAATTTTGGGGCTGGTGAATCTTCTCCCCCTCTAGCGATACCTCGGTTTCCTCCTTCACTCCAAGTTGTACTTCTATTAGCTAGGATCTAGGTGTCAATTTATTCCTCTATTTCTTTCCTCTGGTGTAACAACATGGTGGAGATAATTTCAAACCACTCATTGATGACCTTTCTTTCATTTCAAGTAGGAGTATTAATGCTAATGTAGCCCAAAACATGTTAATGTCTCCTTCAAATATGCAGTGCAAGGTTGCAAAACTATGACTCCTATGGCCACTATCCCCTACATCACATGTAGTGAAGAAGTCGTAGAATATAAATACTTATATTAGAAGCATGTTTTGATTTGTAGGTTCAATGGTCTATGTCCTAATCTACCATATCTTCATAAATGGATATCTAAATACATGATCCCACTTATAAATGGAAGGTTAGATCTCTACCCCTTTGTAAAAGGAATTTTCATTGTTGTTTTTTCTTCAATAACTGATAAAGATATAAGAGTGGTTAAATTGTGGGTCATAAATCAAGACACCTCATTTTAAAACCTTGGTTTCCCTCTATTAACCCACTAACAAAATCCTTTTCTCACAATCACATATGGATTACATTGCCTCGTCTTCCTCTCGCAATTTTGGAGTCATGATTGTTTGATCTCCATTGGAAATGTTTTGGGTGTTACTCTTTTCATTGATTCCTAAACAATTGATTACACCCACACAACATATGTCAGGATTCTTGTTGAACTTGATGCTTTGAAAAACCTTCCCGCAAATATAGAACTCAAAGTGTAAAATTTTATATGGATATAGTCACTATATTATGAAGGTTTTCCTTCATGTAAAGAAGGTGTTTCACCCTTTATCATTCAACTTCCAAATGTGAAATGGAAAATCCCAAAATGATAGCAAAAACAAGTGGAAAACTTCCCTTCTTGAGTATTTGGTTTTGATAAGAAAGAATGATTTGGATTCAAATGTTGATGCAAACTCGATACCTGAAAATCCCATCTTAGATCATGTCGGTGGGAATAAGAAGAATGTAAGATCTCAAGCAAACAGAAAAGGATAATATCCCCTCCTCTTCATACGAAGAATAGCACATATCTATCAATCAATGTTATTGAGGTTGTTAAACCTATCAAGAAGGTGGATGATGGGTATAAAATAGTGCACAAAAAGAAAAATCCATCCTCAAGAATGTATTTTCTCCCGCCTAGCTCGATTGTACAACTTTTTTTGCTGTTGTTGTTTGCCTATGTTTTGGATTCACACCGATAGGTTGTCCTCTGCCCCTTTTTTACTTTTCTATCTCGCTTCTAGGCCTTTCTTCTTGGGGTGTGCTCCCACTTGTCAAAAATCAATGGATGTTCACTTTTTAATCTTTCTTCTGAGCCCTTTTGTAACTCGGGGTATTTTCCCATGTAAAACTATTTATCATTAATAAAAAAATAAACTTCTAAACAAACATTAAATTTAAGACATGATATTTGACACTATTCACATATAACTGTTTACAAGGATATTATTCATGATGTTTATTGTTCATGATGTTCATTATGCATGTGCACTATGCACGCTCCAGGAACTAACACATGGAAGCACATGTGTAAATCCCATTCTCATTTTAAAATAATGATATTGTATTCATCACTGAGACAATATGATGTTACACTACAAGATCTGTAATAATTTTGTATCCATAGCATGATGAGGAAGAAAATGTTAATGGTATTGAAATCAAACTTATTTTTTGATTAATCCATTGTTTTTAATCTCATTATTGGTAAAAATTACGAGTGAAAATGAATGTTCCTTTTGTGGTGACAGCATCTAGTATTGTCAACAAAATTTAATATATGTAAAACTCGGTTTTGTTGGGAAACACATTAAAGTAGATTCACTAATGATCATGGTGCAACCAAAAAATAAATGGCTACAACTATAATAGGTTTTTAATTAGGTTGTTGAGTCCTGTAATTAAACTAACATAAGATTAGAGGAAAACTTTAGAGGAACATCTCTGATTCATTTCAAAATTTATTGTCTCATAATCATTTTCACAACCATCTTCACCAGATGAATATCTCCTTATCTCTAATGATGGAATGATAGTTTCATTTTTAGGGGATTGAATTCGTAGGGGAGTGTTCTTGGGGATGGCATTAACGTATTTCTTGGGAGATTCTATAGAGAAATTTCAATATCTTACAAACAAAGTGTATCCTTTTTCATATATGCTATTCACTACGTGATACCTCCTCACCATACTCGAGATCAGGTCATCACTTGGGTCTAAACCATGTGAGAAAAGGAATCAAATTCATTCCCTATCTATATTTTGCACTAACTTTCTTTAACCACTCCTCGAACTTATCAATGTATAGCTCTAAATATTTTTTTATGGAAGTGAAAAATTAGTCCTGAAAGTTATCTATGAGATAATTAAATCATGTATTGCTTTTAATTTTATGGTCATAATTTGTTCTAATTTTAAATTAACAATTAATAATTATTATATATTTAACAATTAATATTTTAAATTTGTATGGGGAATTAAAAAATTAAAAATAGTATATATCTATCCTCTATTACGAAACATTTGTATGAGATGATTATGAAAAAAATTATATGATAAACAATAATAAACATGAGCATGACTCCTAGGTTACTCCATTTTTTAGATAAATACAATCCTTCTTACATGAGAAACCCATTTCCATTTAGAACGCACTACCCAAACTCGTTGTCTAAGAACTTAACTCCCACATGTGAATTCTTATTTATAATAAATGTCGTGAATGGGTATTTAAAGAGGGACAAATAGTGCATCCAAATCCAGTAGTCCGGTATGTTTTTCTTTGAGATGAAATACCCATAGAATAGAAAGAAACCTCCAATGAAACCTACTATCACAGAGTTTCCCATTCATGTTTGTTGAATTTGTGGCTCATATTGGTATTTTTATTTTCATGTGGTTCATATTGATGTTTCGAGGAATCAATTTCTGAAGTTATTGGGTTAAAAATGGAAACCCTCAAAATTTTAAAGGATAAAACCAAGAAAAAAACACAAAATTGTGACTTTCTTTGAGGTTAGGGAAAAATCATTACTTTTGATGATGGTATTACTTGCAATTTCTTGCTAGATTGGTAGGCTGATGTCTGCTTTAGTTATCATGAAGTATTTGACCCTTGAAGGGAAATTTCAAAAAAAATTTACCTATCATTTGTCTATTCTCAATCTTTTCCATCGGGATCAGTCTATGAGCCTTGTTTATTTTCTTTATTGGTCACTGCTCTCGATCATCAAGGATTTTAAGAAGGAAAAGACATATATCCCCCTCCACTAGGGTCTCATCCTTCTCATGGTTCAAAGAGGTAAAATGGCCATTCCTTGCCCTTTCAATGATCACAATTCTTATTAGGAAACCCTCTCTTCGCATTAAAAAAATTAAGAAACAAAAAGTGATTTATCTGGATAAGGTAATTGTTGATGCCTTGTGCAATCTAAAAAAAGGTATCAAGAATTTTGATGATAAATCCACAAAAAGGTATAGGAACATGGTTAATGGGAGGCCGACTTATGAGAGTGGAGACCGCTAATGACACCATTCTCACCATCAACAAAAACCTCATTCAAGAGTTAAAATATTTCCATCAGAGTATTGATTCCCATAATAAAACCATCGGGGTATCCAAGCTGATTTCATTATGCAAGAGCAGAGGATTTCTATTCTATAGGATCAGGTTGCTACTAAGGAGGGAAAAAGCAAGATGAAGTTTACGCCGAGTTCTTCGACAGCGAGGACTCAAAACCGGAGATAGCTCTCCTATGATTGTTGACTCCAATAAAAGTAAGGAAAAAGGGACAAGCGTGTTGAGACCCAGGACCGAGAATGAGGCCATCAACCGTTTGAAAAGGTCATGATCAAGGTGGTTGGTAAGAGGGATGGTTATCTCGAGTACCAAATCCCGTAGCAGGCCACACTAAATTAATTGCATACCTGTTGCTTGAGCTTTTCTATTTGGTTTTATTTTTGTTTCTCTCACTTTAGGATCCAAAAATGTGTTATAATGTATAAAAAAATTTAGCTTGGCCCGTCTGTTTGGGGTCCTGTTGTCAAGTACTCTTGACGTAGCCTTCATGACCTTGTTTTTGTTTTTGTCTTTTAAAAATTGCTCCTCTATGTATGGGGTTGTCTTTGTCCCCATGTAAAACCAATTTTTAATCTTATCTAAAATAATAGAGTTTCCCATTAGAAAATTCTACATCTAAGACAATCATCTCGTCCAAAGACAACCTCGCTAATCTTCCATAAACCAAGCACTCCCGATAACCATGCATGAGCCCTAGAAATTGTGTGTCAAACCCAGCAGTCTCACCTCACTATAGAATGCCTTCAATGTAATTAAGAAATTTAGAGAGAAATATTTCTTCTACACCTTTACTTTATCATTTTTATTTTCCTTAGAAAATGATTTAATATTTGTAAGTTTTTAAATTTAATTTTGATAATTTTTATGAATCTATTAAGATGATTAAGAGGATTTGAGCGTATGACCATGATGGAATAATTGGTCATTATGCCAAAAAAATGGTCTCACATTGTAAAGTTAAAGTTCCTTAAGTTTTATTGTGGAAAGAAACATATTAAGATTTTGTCTTATGCCTTTGCATTTCATCTCAACAGAACATAATTTTTTTAATAAGATTTTTTACTATTGATAATTAATAATTGTGCAAAATTTTGATGGACCTTGACTACTTTTTTCGTATTGAAATATGGATTATAAAAATATATATTTTGTAGTGGGTAAATTTGGTTAAACCATAAGTTTTTAAATAGACCTAAGCACCAAGGTCACATCATGAGCTGATAAAAATTGATTCAATAAGTAGTCACAAATGCGTCATTTTTGGAAAACATTATCTAAGGAATGAACAAAGAATAATCACTTTATTCATCAATATTCCTGTTAGTATCAAAAGTTACATGCAAAAAACCTAAATTTATAGTTTGTATCAACTTGTTTTTTTTATGTTGCCCAGACCATATTTTTGTCTCTTTTTCTAACTTTTTAAAAAAAATCCCTCAAGTTCTCCATAGTTCTTACAACTTTAGAATCAATTGGAGTCTCAAACCATATATAGACTTTTCCAACTATACTATTCACATCCTCACTATTTTTGACATTAGAATTCTTCTCTTTATATAGGTGTTTATATACAAAACTCTATAAGGATTTGATTAGGATCTTGTTTCTGTACACTCGTATATGTTCATCCCCTAACATAACTCTAATCTTTGTGCTCTAACTAAATTTTGGTCAACATGAGCACATTTATTGAAGTAGGTATCATTAATAAATGCCCATTAATATAAAAATGTTACTAATTCAATTGAAGGATGGAGGTTGTGCCAGTCAAGTGAGAGACTAAAGCTTAGATATGTTTTGAGAAATTGTTCTACATGATATTTGGATAGATTTAACTATAGAGACGCCTACATATGCACAATTCTAATAATCAATTATCCTAAGAATTTAGTAAGGACCCTCTCTTTAACTATAAGATTTCAAGATTCCTTTGTTTCTAAAAGAATTGTAAGACATCTATAGACATTCTTGAATGAAAAAAATCTCATACTCAAAAATATATATAATCATGTAGCACATTGAATCGAGAAATTTCCCTTTGCGGCAAAGAAGGTCGAGGATTCAAAACATGCTTCAAAACAAATAGAAGATAATAAGTTTTAATAAGCATATGTTACATAGACTTAGTTTCATTGCATGGAGAACAACATGAACTAAAAATCAATATTTACCCATATTAGATCTAAAACTACTAAAATTAAAATAAAATTAATGAATCATCAACCATGTAAAGAGTTATTATTTTGGGTTAATGCAAGAAGAGCATAGAAATTTAAACCTAAAGGATTGAGAGTGAAAATGATCAAAAATTAAGTAATTTCACACATAGGTTTCCCTTATACCAAATGACATAATACCAAAATAATTCATCATTTTATAATATGATAATAGTGGTTATAGACAACAAAAACACCTCCTAAGCTTAAAATATATATAAAAATAAAAAAGGTTTATTTAAGACATTTTACCCTCAATTAACTCCACACACTCTTAATTTAATGTTTTCACATCCGTTGAACCACTTCACTTACCTATTTGTATACCTAATGCAAAATGGAATTTTATTATCTCACACATAGATACACCCAAAAACATTGAACACACATTCACCCATGCTTTAAATTCATTACATTCATAAGATTTTATATTGTTAATGTATTCTTCATTTTAAATTTTTTTAATGAGAAAGATATACATATTACAGACCTAAATATCACTACACAATAAAATTTTTGATATTTAATGGTGTTCCAAATCTTGCACATGATTTTCATGTGATTTTACTCTAATTTCTAGCAATCACCCCTATGATTTATTTTCGAATAATATAAGATGAAAATTAGCTAAGGCATAATTGAAAAATAATAATCATCCATGATAAAACTCAACACCGTGGCTTGGTTCTTTAGAACCACTACATAAGTACACACACACACACACACACACACACACACACACACACAACACACACACACACACACACTTCATTTAAAATCAATCACACACACATATTTCATTTAAAATCAATCACATGTCTTACATGTTCCTATTATAAACCTTGAAAAGGTTTATGGATTAACAAAGGAATATTTGTTAACCATTAAATATAATACTAATAATTTTTAATTATTTACATGTTAATTTAGATCATTTATCCACATTGTTATCCATAAAAAAATTATTTTGTGAAATATTTGTGAATTATCAACATTAAATGAATAGCTTTCTAAAACATAATGAAGATTTTTCACAATTTTATAAAAGTTACATTTTAATTTGTTAAATATCCACATTCTTAAATTTTCATTGTGGAAAAACCACATTTTCTCATGTTTAAAAAATATTTTCCACAATTTCATAAAATTCATATTTAAACTTGTGACATATCCACATTCTTGAATCTTTTATTTAAACTCACCTTTTCTCTTTATATTTTGAAAAATGACATTTAAAAATAATAGTTTTTGATACTCGACACAACCCAAATAGAAAATCTTATAATTTTATATTTTCACACCATCTACTAGATTTAAAAATGAATATATATACACAATACTAAATTTTTTGCTATAAATTATCATCAAAATGTGTAATATATGCATTCTAGATAATTTAGTACACCACCTACCTCTACACTAATTTAAATCTAATGCACTATATTCTTCTTTTTTGGGTACATTATCTGACACTACTAAAATTGATTATTGATAATAGATTGTTAACAATTATGTCGAGATAAAATTCTTTAATGAAAGAAGGGGTGTTGTTTTCGTAACATTTTTTTTTTGAAACCTAGATATTAATGTAGTTGGATTAACATTTTTCAATTATAAAATTGAAATTAAAATAATGACGTTACATAATTTGATATATTAAAATTTTAAGATAAAACCACTAAATTAATATCTATTGAAACTTTTTTAATATACGTATTTAAGATATTCGTTATGTTTGTAAAATATATCTACCTTAAAAAAACAAAACAATGTAGTTCATTCTAAAAAAATTACAATGAATTTTGAATATAAAAAAATCAACGAAAAATCATGCTCAACAACAATCAAATCAATTTATCAACAATTTACACTAGTATAAGTTAATTAACATAAAATATTCACTAACCAATTATTAAATTAAATTTGGATATAGTACCATAACATTATTCTATTACTGTTATTTAATTTATGGAAACTATTTATTCACAATAATATTAATATTATGAATTAATTACAAATAAATAAATAAAACTTCAAAAATATATTACATCTTTCTAAATTTGGAATTTAGATTTTTTAGGCATTCATTACGACATACAATTGATTTTACATCCACTTGTAATCTATTTTACGTATAATATAGAATGCATCAACTAAATTCTTAAACAACTTTGACTTTATTTATTCTCCACATATAGTTTTTAACTGATTTCAGTTAAATGTGACTTCAACAGAGAAATATATGGAATTATGATCTGCAATAAGAACAAACGTAGCATAAACTCATAAACTGATTATAATACAAGTTACTTTTCGCTAAAATGGAATTTATTCTTTTATAGAGATTTTGATAATATACAAGTTTTTTCCTCTTGAAAAGATTTGAGAAATACATTTGTGTTAAAATATTGGATTTTATCATGAAAATCTCTCGCAAATATATTCGTGTTTAGATATTGGATCTGAAAAAAATCTCATATCTTATGCATAAAAGTATTCACTTTCAGGTTGTGTAGGTGGACATTAAACTGCTACATTTTTCATTAGCAATTTATGCAGGTAATCATTTTACTTTAATATTGGTATTGACTATATCTAACTTTCCCAAGAATATGTTAATACATTTTTTTTTTGTATTTTCTCTGTCTTTAATGTATTTATTAAATTATCTCATTTTTAAACTACAATATTTTGATTTAATTTTTAACCATTTTATGTAAAAAAATTCTTAAACATTTCAAGCTGATGAAAAATGGCTTTCTTCTTG
This sequence comes from Taxus wallichiana var. yunnanensis, assembly GCA_018340775.1. Lineage (NCBI taxonomy): Eukaryota > Viridiplantae > Streptophyta > Pinopsida > Cupressales > Taxaceae > Taxus > Taxus wallichiana. Next base: position 77,109,920 of record CM031241.1, on the reverse strand, counting down.
TTTATCTTTTACAACAATCAGGTGCAATTTTCTATGTAGAATGTGGAAGCGCATATGACCTTACAAACCATGGGAGAAATAACGAAGAAATTTAGTAGTAATAAAGTTTAAAAGCTGGAAGATGTGTGCATCTATGGAGGAATTGGATGCCTACATAATAGTCAAGCATTGAATTTATAATGATTTTGTATGACATGCAGACAAGGGGGAATTTCAAGAGACGCATGGCTACAACTTGATAGATTATGGGATTCAACAAAAAATATGTTGCAGCTGAGGGAACTATTAAATGATTGAGATGGTGGAACAATATTAAATCAAAAAATGAAAGAGTCTATCCTATTAAAATATTCAGCAATCAATTATATTCAATGTTATTTTTGTATCCAATTTATAATTTATTTTTGTGAGAATATGAAGTACAGGGAACACTTATGAAGAACAATTTCTCAGGGGATCATATATAAAAAAATAAGACATGCACGACTTTCAGTAATGTGAGTGGAAATACCATCTTTTAATGTAGATATCAAAATCTTCTTCTGTTGTAAATAGTTAATGTATACTTGAATATCACTCCATTATCTTAATCATATTACTAAAAACAAGAAGATACAGGTTTAAGATTTTGTACACATTTATATTTAAGATTATATTTTACAACTCTTTTCATATTTTATTTATATAAACATAAAAAGGTTTAATTTTAATTTAAAATTATGTAATTAAATATATAAAATCTCGTATGTTCATGATTAAAAAATTTATGATTGATATTATTCTATATTTATTTATTAAATTATTCAATTGTTTAGTTTAAAACTTCTACATACAACTTGTGAGCACATAAATTAAAGAATAAAGAAGGTTGCTTCACGGTAATGTCCATGGTTACTGCATCACGATATTATGGACCACAAATAAATTTAAATATCTTTAAATAAAATTAATTTTAATATAAATATTTATGAATTTTAAAATTACAATATTTATATTATTTTTAAAATTGAAGTATGAATATAATTCAATTTAATTTTAGAATTTAATATGCTTCTAAAATTGAGAAAAATGAGAAAACATTTATAATTGTTTATTATTTCTATAATTATGCTAAAAGATTTAAAATTTCTACCACTCATAATTATTTAAAACTTCTAATATTTGAATTTTTAAAAATAGTTTACAATTTTTATTTGTGGCAATTTTTACAATATGAAATTGTAAAAAGTTTCACAATATAAAATTTGTTGCAATTTCTACAATTTTAAAATTGTGGAAGGTTCTACAATTTTATGTTTCCACAATTTTATTGTAGGTGGAGTCCACAAATTTGGATTCACAATTTTGAATAAGATATCCACAATAAAATTGTGAAAAATTGTGGATATAGGGCCCATTATGTTGTAAATGATTTATTTACGAATAATATAAGATGAAAATCACCTAACGCAGAATTGAAAAATAATACTCATCCATGATAAAACTCAACACCATGGCTATATATCTTTATAACCACTATATATATATATATATATATATATATATATATATATATATATATATATATATATACACACATACACACATTACATTTAAAATAAATCACACACACATATTTCATTTAAAATAAATCACACGTCTTACATGTTCCTATTATAAACCTTGAAAAGGTTTATGGATTAACAAAGGAATATTTGTTAACCATTAAATAATACTAATTATTTCTAATTATTTGCATGTTAATTTAGATTCAAATATTGGAAATTTAAACCACTTTATTTATAAAGCCTATGATTGTGCCTCACAATGTTAATGGAAGCAGTGTAAGACTGCTTTTATTTAGTATTATTGATTTAAGATTTTATAATTTGTCATATAAAACAAAATCTAGGGTAACCCAACACATTCAAAAGAATAAAAACATTCACCATGATGACAGCCTCAACTTCTCTATGCACTCCTACAATTTGTTTTCCTTCTAAATCCTAGTTGTAACGACCCAAATAATCACACAAGAACAACACAGTGAAATAAAGGATAACTTTTTTTTTTTTTTGCTTGACACATTACATGACGCAACATGTCGTCACCAAGGATACAACTAACACTGTGAACAAATTGATACAAGGATGGCCATAAAGGCAACACAGAAACGTTCACACCTATCAAGGACAATTTACTCTTCTTTTGACAAGACAACATGGAAGTCCAACCACATGACACACTTACAGCTAGGGCAAGCCACAGTAAGAAATGATTGGAGGTTATTTATTTTGATAAGACACCCTTTAGCTCATGACTTAAGTTTTCAGAAGGATTCAATATATGATTCGCACAAATTCATCTTACCAACTGAGTTATGTTCTTATACACTGTAGAGTAGTTCACTTAAAGTCTTCTCCTTTATAACCATTATTTGTTTTATATATTTATTTGATAAAGATGGTAATTTAATTCCTTAAGGCCATCTATTCACACTTACATTACTAGAACTCGTTCATGCCCTTATGACAACATCGGTTCACGTTCAACAAACTTAAGAGAAAATTACAAGGTACCCTGGATAAAGTTAAAGGAAGAAGGTCAAATGAGTTCACCCTTAAGACATCATTAGTTCATTCTGAGGTTTAATTGAAGCTTGAGGTTTTATACGTAATTATTAGCACTCTTACTTAGGCTTCACCGAAAGAGCTTATCCAGAGGAAGCCACTTACTTTTAAATAGGCTGAGAGATAAATTGAGTGGTTTCAAAATTTTCTTCTCTTACTTGTTAAATCTTATTATAAACTAACCATTGTTTTCCTTTAAGCTTGTCTTTAGCGTTCACCAAAAAAGAGTAATTTTTACTAGTTCAGTTAGGGATAACACGCTATATAGAATCACTTTGCAAGGATAGTCTCACTCTTGATTACTTAAGGCAATGTTTGTTTTCAAGGGGATCTAAACCACAACATATTTCTTTGAATAAAACTTTTAGGTAACTTCTGTAAGGAAAACCACCCCATTACAACTTACATATAACACATCAATACAGAGTCTCAGAAAGATTTAAATTAACACTTAATTCTCAAGATCCAAGTTTTACAATGCTTATGCCAGTGAAAGTTTGAATAACATTTCCCACAAAGATAAGTTACCAGTTTACCTACAGAAGGACAACATAACATCTTCACGCAAATTCTGAACAACCCAAGGCAAGAGGTCTTCTAAATTCCTTTGCAATCACTATTACAAAATTTACCTCACATTGGACATTTTTACAAGGAATTTCATAAATTGCACTGATGAAACCTTTACAACTCTTTCCTTTAATCTACTCGCACAATCCATCTGCACAAATACTAGCTGGAATCAGTTCGCGAGAACTGAGCATGTTAAGACTACCCATTGCAACAGTAAGCTAACATTTTATAATATCATGAAAGTAAAATTCTAAACTCAAGAATGGATCAAATCACAAACCACTAATCAACATGTTTCACAAGATGACGAGATTTATACCAGCCAACAAGGAGGAATCCCAATATTCAAGTGAGAGAGATATTCCAAAGATAATCAAGGTGAGACCTTATTGGTGAAGACAACAAGGCTGAGAGTATTGAGATTTCAGTCAAGTAATCCTATGGATTACGTGATTGAAATCTAACACCCAAACATCATTCTATTATTATTAACCAAAAAGATAAAGATCGGTCAAATGACTTAACATATTCAAAATTACTTGTTAACAAGACTGCATTAATGCACATCCATGTTTTAGGAAGAATATAGGCCCCAACCATATATAAACACAAATCAGTCAAAGATTAAAGTTAACTTCACTCGGCTGAATAAACCAACATACATATAATACTCACAACACTATAACTAAATCTGAAGGTTCAATATACCAAGCAATTCTCACCGAACCTAATTATTTTTCATCAAGAAGTTAAATAAATTAGATTCTATCCAACTAAAATTACATACAACAACTATAGTTGGATTACACAGAAAGGATCAAGAAGAAGTCTTTTCACCAAAGGTTGTTATTATCTTACATCACATAATCAGCAATAAACCCATAATCCACCCCTCGTATGATCATTGTAAGAGTTAAGGACTTAGCTCACTAAAATATGTAACTGAGTCGATTCATACCTTTTTCATTTTCATACAAGTCTAACCCAATTCGAAGAAAGATAACCATTCTATTTTCACACATGCCTCAGTCAACACTTACTCAGAAAGTCCCTACCTGAATTATTGAAGGTTTGCTAAGCTACAAAATGGATTTAATAGAAACCCATTTCATTCGATACTTGAATTTAAACAAGCAAGGGATAGTCTGTTGAAAATATAAGTGAATCGACACAAGATCCTCTACCGTGACCCAAATCGAGTTACCAATCACAAGGTTAACAGTCAGCGAAGGGGAAAAATACAAAGCAAAATACTCTTCCTACAAACTATGCCTTCTCTTCCGTCTCTAAAACAACATATGAATAGCTTGGGTATACCCATCTATCTCACGACAGTCTACTCGACCTATCCTCATAGTCGCTCCAAAGAAAACATCTGCTACTACAGAGTTCGATTCACAAGGAAGATAATTTACATAGAATGTCTATAACATCATACACTTTACCAAGAAAGAGAAAACTCTACAATTTTAATTTCTGCCTTTCACTATTACATCCATTTAGAATAAAAGCATTATCAGGCAGTCATAAAGCAACCTAGCCAAAAAAAAATTTAAAACTGGAATTAGAATTGTAATCGGTTTGAGATAGCTTTTCATAAATTACCATTATTGATCAGACAATTGCAGTAACTAATAACATAAACAAAGGTTAAGTTTTACTGTTTACCTAGTTCATTCATTTTGTCCATTGTGAAATAATTTTATGCTACAAAATACCATTTTCGAAGCCAGAGAGCAATTAATTGAGGAGCAAGGAAAAAGAAGAAGCCCATTCTAAATTCCATAATAGATAAAAGAAAATAGAAGGACATTCAATTCATGACATAATAAAAGGGTAGCAGAAGATTGCAAGGGCAGGTTTAACATGCCTGGTTTAAAACGCCATCTCCATATGCATATGATTGTTTCAATGCCACTGCTTTCCCTTAACCCAAAGTGCTCTACGAGCTCGAGCTAGCGCCACATTCACGCGGTGAAAAACAGCTACAACCCAACCCCATGATTTGAAGCTCGGACACAAGACATAACGATTACATCACGCTCCTGGCTCTGGAAGGCATCTACCGTAATGATAAATAAACCTTCTTCTTCATCAGATTGGGGACAACATCAAACTCTCGGTGCAAACATTACAGCTGTAGCTTGTAAGGTGTGATAATTCCAACAGAAAACTTTATGCCTGCCAACTTGGTGACTCGTTGAAGAAGCTCATATAATAGCAAAAAAATTGTGTTTCATGAATATTCTGATATGAAACAGATCGGCCTCTATGAGGTTCTCTTCCATGAGTTTCATCGTACAACAAGTAAGATCTCAATAGAGAATCTTTGTAAATAAATTTCATCAGGTCTGTTGGTAACACCCTCACTGTCACATAATCGATTTTGAAGGAACAAACTCAGTACAAGTTCTGGATCTGAAAAATATCCTGCTACCTTCATCTCCCAAGACATTTTCTCCAACATTGCATAGATCTCCCGTGCCTGTGGGTGTGATCTGTCACCTCCATATTCCAGTCTATTTTCCATGCGATAAACATCAATGAAAGGGTTTGGACTGCTATCCCTCCTATCATTCCCAGCCAGATCCCCATAACTTGCAAATGAAAAACATAACCGAGGAGAATGCCGAGCGGAATGCCGATTATATAGTAGCATGCAATATTTACATAGGCAACAATAGCCTGTTTCTGTGTCTTCTTTCTTTCAAATCAATCACAACCACACTGATATTGTCTCCACTTCTCCGTCCCAAAGCCAATTTGGTAAGAAGAGCAGCTGCGGCACCTACAGGAGTATCTTCTGTAATACCCTTTGAGCGATGAGGTCTATAGCCAGCCAGACATTTTCTAGCAACTTCACAGGTAGAATCATTTGACAGAACATCCCATAGACCATCACTAGCTAGGATGAGGCACTCATCTTCATGTGTCCGATCTGTACATGTTACTTCAGGTTCAGATATCACGTACCGTTTCAAGAATCTGTCTCCTAGGGCCCTGGACATAGCAAGAAAACCTCCAACATGATATCCATTCCAAAAAAAAACACGTCCACCAGCAGCTTCGATACGGCCCATCTCATCCTCTCGTTCAGGCTTATGGTCATTAGAAAGAGGGATTGCTTTTCCTCCCCTAGATAACACTGCTCTTGAATCTCCACAGTTAGCAATAACAAGTTGAGATGGACTCACAACAGCTATGACAGCCGTTGAACCCACATTTTCTGGTGCAACTGGATCTTGGCAGCAATTACTTATCATTTGTACATCCCCAGTACTGCAGCCTCCATTTGGACACATACCTCCAACTGCCATATCCATTTTCATGAAGCAAGCAGACATGACTTTCCTCCAATCATTCAAGTCTCTGGAAAATGAAGATGCATCCCTCAACTCCTCTGCAAGAGCCTCATGAAAACGGTTTTTACAAAATATTGAAGCCTGTGCAGCACGATTTTGAGAACCCACACCCACCCTCGCAACATCAGGGTGATAGACCTTCATTTCACCATCAATGAATCCACTGTCCAGAACACGCTGTAGCAATTCATCTGTTGCAGCATTTGATGGAGCGCAACAAGCATTCGTGGTTTTGGGCAGAAGCAACAGGTAGACCACGTGACAGCAGATGGCAAGTCAACATTTTAATAAATGGGTAGGTGCGGCCATCAACCAGGAGTTGAACACGCCAAGAAGGTGCAGGGGTCTTCAATGCAATGGCAGGTAGGAGACAAACACACGGAAGATAAAAATCTGATCCTTTTTGAAAGCTACGCGGCCAGCAAGGAGGAAGGCATATGGTGGGTGGGTAGAAAAAAATTAGTTTCATTAATCCCCACCAACATATGCCAAACAAGGCACCAAATGAAATAAAAAAAGAATATGGCAGGAGGCCATACACTCTACCACGCACCCCTCTTGCTAGAAAACAAGGAAATAAAGAGTCCAAGGACAACAATGTAGCCCACGTCTCCTCATGTCTAGCCTGTCACATCCATAATCCAACGTGGGAGGAAAGGTAATGGATGCAACAATAAGTGCACCCCGGAATTAAGAATTGCAACGAGGCATGCGTGTGGGATCAGACAGTCAAGGCGGGAGCGACAAACAAATCAAAAGGATAGTTTAACGATAACAGAGGATGATATCGATAACAATCGATATAAAGAAGGTAATAATAAAATACAATCGTTGATCGATAATACAATCATAATGTCATTATTATTATTATTATCATTATTATCATTTTACAGCTTGTAAAATAATTATCAATTATAGTCATAATGGTCAGCAATCGAGGTCGACGAAGGCACAACGACACTCCATGCTTAGCACTCGATCGCCACAGGATGAATAGGTGTAATGTAGAACAGGGCATTCATTAAAAACGACAAAACAATTATTACTTAGGTTTCTTCTCGCATCATGTGTTAATCATTGTAAAATGTGCATATGATTCAATGAAATAATAATTTTTATTTTTTTGGTATGATATCACAAACCCAACCCCATACTAATGAGGAGATCCATAGTGGTACTTATCAAATTCATGTCATACTCCTTTCATTTTCATTTTTTGATGTATACCACACAATATTCCTTCTAGTCCCCTTCCTGCTACACATATTGTATCCACTAGTTCCCTCCAAATGTATTCCAATTATATTATTTGGTCGTACCCTACATGCTCTCCACCAACTTATTCTATCTAATCATTCCAAATGTCTTCTCTTCACTCCCATGATACCTAATACCATGAATTTCTCCACCAACACCACACAAAATTCATTACCAAGCTTGATTCCCAACACTATGCGGACTTCCTCCTGCACTCAAAAATCACCAAATTTTTAATGAGCTTGTTTCATCAAGAGGTCAAAATTGGGTGTCAACATTCCCAAGATCTCCTTAAACCTCTTTCCTATGGAAGTACAAGTTGCGGGATTTCTGACTCCTATTATATCGTGCAAAATGGATGTTCTATGTTCTAGTATGTGCAAGAATAGGACATTCATAGGACAAAGACCAATCACAGAAAAATTAGTGACTAGGCACATTGAATTTGGGAAATGAGTCATCATAACGCTGTCATCATAATTGTTGATTTGAGGGTGATTTTACAGCGAGATGACTCGTCGAGTTGAAGGCAATTCATTCACCGATCCAAACCCCGAGTTATCACTGAGCTAGAAGGCAAGCTAACAAGTGATTTAGTTGGTAAACATTGGGATAGCTAACCAATGAGATGCTCGAAAAGCTCTGGGAAAGCCAGCAAATAAAAAATCTCTCATGAACAAACCGAGCTATGTGGATCAGATCAAAACCCCAAGAGAGTTAAGCGCTCTGAAAACTAGATCAAGTGGGTGGTCATATCCTTTAGAAAGGCTTATCTAATCTACATCCACATGAATATGGGATAAACCCGCACAACCCTGACAAAAAGACTCGAACAAATATATTTTGTGGTTGACATCGATGGACTTACTGGTTGAGTGCACCGGGTGTGACACTTGGGAGGCAGCTCATGCTTCAACGTAGTGGACAAGTTCGACAACTCAAATGTTAGCGGGTTTGAGGTAAACATTTCATGGTGGGGAAGTAGTCGGTAATTACTTAGTGTAGTCAATGGGGTGGAAAACCTGTGAGCACAGGATAAGGAATGAGTGAGTCAAAGCCACAACTCCTCTTCCTAGGGAGCATGCCTTACCCGACTCATTAGTCAAGATGGATATGATAAGAGTTGGAGCAATGTGGCTCTTAACCACAAAATGCGGTCCCCTCCGGCCTATAATATCCCTCCCCCTTCATAACAAAATCTCCTCACACAAAAATGAGGAAGAAGATCAGTTAGGGGAGAATAATTTGGAGAAGGTCTTAGATTATTAAGGCAAAATAGTGAAGAATATTAAGACCTATATTATTTAATAGGAATGAAAATTTGAAGAGAAGACCTATTATTTTTAATAGTCATTAGATTTTATAATTGGTAAAGAGAAGGTTTTAAAAAGGGCCCTACGCTGGTACAAAGAAGACCTAAATGCCCCGATAAATTATTAAACACAACAAAGTAAAAAGAAACTGTTTCCCAACAATAAATGGAACACCTACGTAGGAGAAACCGTTTTCACGTGGCTTTATTTTTCTTGCTAAGATTTTTTTTTCAACCTTCAAAAACAACATCAATAGATAAATTAACCTCAAGGTATTTTATTAGATGATTTGTAAAATTATTTAAATGAAATAATGGAACATTTTTTCACCACTTTGTTGGAGTTTTGTTCTACACTTTTTCTCATTGCAATTTCCACATTCGATTTTACCTTGTTATCTTCAACTAGAATTAATTTAAGTAGTACCATTAGATCCCTAATAGATGTTTTAGGTACACACTCCTCCTTAGGTACACTCTCGAGTTTTTCATTCATCACCATGTGACTTAGGAGGCCATCCTTCCATGAATTAGATCTCATATGCTTTCTTGTCTCAAGGTGAGACTCAACAATTATATTTCCTAAAGTAAAAATATTCTACATTAGAAGGGAAATAATTCATAATTGAGGGTTTGGTTTAAATTTTGTCCTTGACTTTAAGGTCTATATTTGTGGGAAGTTCTTTTAAGGTGTCTATTTCAACAAGGATTCAAGCATAGGTTGTGTGGATATAACAAGAGGTATCTACATCCACATTAATGAATTTAATAGGAATTATGATGATATTAAAACCTATTATTATATAGCACTTGTAAAAATGGAGCTATTATTTTTAACTCACCGATCAATGTAAAGGCCAATTTAATCCTTATTCTTGTGAGAGATTGCAAAGATGCAATTGTGAAGCCGATGGATGTGATCAATGTAATCGGATAATCACAACCATCATACAAAAATATTTGATTCTTTAATACCGGGAATATCACCAAGTTAGTTACTTAGAGGTAGTAGAGGAGAATGGTAATTATAATTGAGCTCGTTGATGACATTGTGTCCGATATTAGCTCTACGTAAAGGATGGAGGCCTTCTAACAGAGTCGAAGATGATCATTATTGTCACCTGTAAATTGTACCATACTTAGCTTTGTGTAAAGGTTATCTTGTCGTAACAGAGTGGAAGTAAACAATAGACATTACATCGAGTTAGCTCTAGGTAGAGAATGGATGTCGTGTAACATATTGGAAGATGATCATCGAAAATTGGCTAACTTAGAATTGTGTAGCGGCGAGATACCATGCAACGAAGTGGAGATGATCAAGAGGTGTCAAACGAAGGAGATGTGTTAGAGAACCGAACAACAAAGACCAAGATGAGTCTAATGGACCAATTGGATTGCCACTTTGGGGATGACCATTCATTGTAGTATTATAATTTTATTTGTGCTTATAATCACATTTTATGATGGATTGTTTCAAATATTTTGCAAACCTAGAGGTGTAGGCATTATGCAAAAGTTTTTTATCAACTCTTTTGTAGTTTTGGTTCTTATTATTTCATTGCATTTGTTTAATGTTTATTTATTTAAATGGGGCGTAATAAAAATAATTAATATTCCTATAAGGATTCATATGTAAAAAAATGACTGGTTTATGCCTCAAGTTTGGTATTAGAGTAGGTTTTATGCTTGAAAACTTAATATATCTGAAGTAAGTTTGGTATCAAATAAGGATATAGTTTAGAAACTTGCTATCTATGATAAAGTTTGATACCGAGAATTGGGTTCTCGCATGTGATAGTAGTGACAGTACTTGTACTAGTCCATACTATGGACTCGTGTACTCATGATACTAGTACAATGTTGCACATGATGAATGCATAGGGATGAGATCCGACATGTCAAATTATTGAAATCGATGAAGTATGAAAATCCTATAGTTTGCATTGTTATAAGAAATTCATCACAAAGGTACCCAAGAAGAATGGGATGCTCCTCGAGAGATGTGTGCATTTCTCTATTATTGAGCATGACAAGGAACGATGTCAATATTTATTCTCGAGATTGATTACCAAGGTGGCAACAACACTAAATGGTGGAACGTAGAAAGGAACCAAGAAATATAAGAAGCAATCAACCTACTATAGAAAAACACATAAAACACTTCGTATCCCGAGAAGCATTCTCAATTGGGAAAAATTCTATAGGCCATGGAAGCAGAGAGGTGAGAGTTGTAACACTTGTTAGAGACTCGAAAAAAATTCCTTGGAGGAGCAATAATAGAGTTAGAGCATGAACTAAGTGAAGGAAGATCTCCTAGCAACATTGCGGGATGGTACAAAGGTGGAGAAGAAAGGTATGCCTACCGATGACATTGTAAGTGATTCCTTGAAATTTATTTCCAATGAAGTCAGAATCCTACTTTTGGTGAATTTAAAAATTACAAGTAGAGGTATAGGGAAAAATTCTTGGTTTCAATAACCAACGTATAAGTAACCCTATCTAGGTGGAGGAAAGACCTCAATATGCGGGTATAGGATATAGTGGTGGAAAAATGATGCGGGAGAAAGCTTCGAGATAACATAGAGCCTCAATCCTAGGTAACCACTTCTTTGGAAGCATCCTGCAACAGTAGTACAACCTGGAATCTCGAAATAATGATACGAGAAAATCTAAAGTTTATATCCCTAAGAGGTGTGATCGCTTTCTTCTTTGACTAAAATAACGAGCCCATAATAACCTTAGTGCTATTGTGGACATATCTATGTGCTTATTATGAATTCAAATGCCATTTTGTAATTTAGTGTGGAGAGAAAAAGAGACACGCCGAGAGGGTTAAGGCCAATGAAGAATATAGAAAAACTACCTCATCTTAAAGAGAAGACACAAGGGACCAAATCCACAAAGTAAGTAAACACTACGTGACAGGTTTATCATGCCTAATGTTTACTTGTAACATTGGTAATCAAATCTCTGTATGGATTCCTCATGGAAACTAGAAGGAGGTTCACTATCCTAATTTGGCATTAGAGTGGCTCAAGTAGGAATTGGGTGTAAGTTGCACAGTCACAAGGATTGAATTGATTGTCCGATTCGAGGAGTAGTATTTCAAAGGCCATCATGTCAAATTTAGAGATCTCTTTAAGACATCACATGGTTTTGGATCCAATATGTTGAGAAATAGAAGATTTTCGAGACAAAAAGCATCCTTAGTGGGGAGGTGTGATCTAGAGGTCAAAATTAGGTGTCAACATTCCCAATATCTCCCTAAACCTTTTCCTTATGTAATTACATATTACGAGCTTTCTCGTGCCTATTGGAAAATAGAAAACAATTTTTTTATGCTCCGTATGTAGTCCATGCAAGAACATGATGTTTAGAAGACAAAGAAAAAGCATATGCAAAGCAATGATTTGGCACGTTGTAGTTGGGAAATGATTCATCATAGTGCCACCAAGGGTAGTGGATAAAAAATATGGGTTGTTTCAAAATGCCATTATTTTTCATTCAAGAGTGAAAAAATTGGTCAACTATCGTGCCTAATTTTATTTCTAAAGGGAACCTTGCCACACTGAGTGATTTCACTCAATATGGAGAAATCGTTGAGTTAAGGGTGATTTTGAAATTAGCTAACTTGGCATGTTGAAGTCGAGTTGAAGGTGAATCATACATCAATGCAAGAAATAATTTATGCATTGAGTTACCACTAACCTAGAAGGTGAGCTCATAAGCAAGTTAATATTTAAACATTGGGTAAGCCCACCGATGAGCCGCTCGATGAGCTAAGGGTGAGCTAGCAAACTTATGAACAAAGAGAGCCACGTGGAGTGGATAAACCCATATAACCTTGAAAAAATGACTCGGGATAAGGTACATGGTGGTCGATGTTGATGGACTTGGCGGTCGAGTGCACCGGGTATGACACTTGTAGGTAGCTCGGGCACCAAATTAATAAATGAGGTCGACAGTTAAGAACGTTGAGGGGTCGAATCGTATATGGCACGGTGTGGGTAGTAGTCGGAAGCCATGTGGCACAGTCAACGCCGTAGAGAAATTGTCAACGTAGGATAAGCGGCGGGGGAATCAGATCCGTAACTTCTCCTCCCAGCTCGCATGCCTTAACAAACTCTTAAGTCGAGTTGACCATGATAAGATTTGGAGTGATGTGGCTCTTAACAACATAATTCAGGCTGCTTAAGGATATAAAATTCCCCCTTTCATAAAACAATCTCCTCATACCTAAGCATGGAAGAAGAGGAGTTACGAGGAGAATAATGTGTAGAAGGAATTTGATTATTTAGAAAAAATATTAAAGAATATTAAGATATATATTATTTTATAGGCATGAATATGTGAAGAAAACACCTATTATTTATAATAGAAAGTATGACGTTGATATTAAGATCTATTATTATAAAGGCACTTGTAAAAAGGAGTTATTATTCTTAACTCATTGATCAATGTAAAGATCAATTAAATCTTTATTATCATGCGAGAGCCTAGACACGCGATTATGAAGCCGAGGGATGTGATAAATGAACTAAATAAGAACACTCATATAGAAACTCTAATTCTTTGACGTTGGGCTTATTGCCAAGTTATTTGTTTGGAGGTGGCAAAGGAGAGTCATAATTATTATGAGATAATTGACAACAATGGGTCTCGATGTTAGCTCTGCATAAAGGCTAGAGGTCATGCATCGAGTGGAAGATGATTAGCTTTGTCACCAAACATTATAAAAGACTTAGCTTTGTGTAGAGGTTATATTTTCATGCAATGATTAGAATTCAACACCGCATACACTAGATCGACTTAGCTCTGCATACGGGATTGAGGCCGTGTAATAGATTAGAACATGATCGCGACAACTATCTAACTTAGCTCCGTGTAGAGGAAGATACCATGCAATGGAGTGGAGGTGATGAAGAGGTGTCAAATTATGGAGATGTGATAGAGCACCGAGCTTCCAAGACCATTTTGGGTCTACTAGACCAATTTGAACACCGTGTTTGGGTTGAACATTCATTATAGTATTATAAGTTTATTTATACTTATAATCAAATTTTTATAATGGATTTATTTTGCTATTTTGTAAACCTAGAGACATAGGGATTTTGTCAAACTCCTTTATCAACTCATTTGGATTTTTTGTTCTTATTTTTGCAGACCGCATTTATCGAAAGTTGATTTATTTAAATGGGGTAAAATCAAAATCAAGTAAGTTTCCTATAAGGATCCATAGGTAAAAATTTGAGCAAATGTTTGAGATCATTGTTCACCTCATGTACCATGCACCACATATCTCGGTAAGCTTAAAATTAACTATCTACATTCACAAAAATTGATCTTATAAATGAACCCCAACATTTCTTGCATCTTTTCAGAAGACATGATTTTGCGCTCATCTTACACAACTTCCAACATGAAGTCAAATGGAAAACACTTGAATCGTATTGTGAAATCCCAAAATATAATATTTATATGTTACAAAAATAATTGACACATTCTTATCCCACTTCTCCATTCATATAATAGAGAAAGAAACCATTTCTAACCTTTACACACATCAAAAATCTCATCACAAGTCTATTCCTGTCTTCTTTGTACATTTTTGGATGCTATTTAATCTCCTTTAATTTCCACTACTCTGAAATGAGAGCTCATTAAAATATTTTCCAAAATTTTATCCATTAAATCTCATGTAACCTGCAAATCTATCCATTATGCACACATTGATGATATCATGCATACAAAGTAGGGCCTCGAGAATATATATATATATATATATATATATATATATATATATATATATATATATATATATATATATATATATATATATATATATATATGATGCCTTTCCATTTGTTTCCTTAGAGAGATGATGGGTTTCATTTAGATAACATTTTTAACATGCAAGTGTAATGGTTGAATAAGTAGGGAATGAAAGGAAACTCATGAAAGGTAGTATGATGTGTGTGTGTGTGTTATATATAGTTATATATATATATATGGGAAAATTCTGAAACCACACACACATGATGGGAATAATACTTCCTTTTAATATGTTTCCTTTCCTCCCGGACTTATTTAACCATCACACTTGCATGTTCATAATGTCATCCAAATGGAATTCCATCACATCTCTTTTCCTACATCTACACATTCACATCCATTTGTTCCTTTGATGGATTTTCACTTCGTCCAACCTACTTTTCAATTTACACTTTGCTAAGGGAATTACTTGACTTCAATTCTACACAATTTTATTTATGCCAATTTGATCACTCTCACATACATTCCATCCTTGATACTCGGCACATGTCCCATGACAATTGTGGTTACCATCTTACTAATTTCCATTATAATAATTTATGTCCCCAACTTTGCAATGCCATACATGATCTACTTCACAAGTGATATTATGTTTCAATAATATTCCTCCTATGATACGTTATACAACACATCCAATATTTTCACGCACTAATATTATCCCTTCTTTTACATGTGTTGAATCAGTAATCTCTCATTTCACCCAATACCATCTTATTATTGTTTATCATGTTATTCAAATACATTAACATCCTCATTCCTATAATATCAATCATCCACTTCCGAATATACACCATCTTGCACATCTATTCGTGACTCTAGATCATCATGTTCACCTATTTTTTAATCCTATACATAATATATTTTTCAATATCCATCTTCATGATATTATGTTTTAGATGTTTCCTCATCATTGTCCAATTAAAATTAATTCTACAGATTTTTAAAACATTCATCATGATCAATATTATCTATCTAATTGCACTTTCCAATCAAGCTTCAATGTCACCTAAACCATCTCTTTCTTCGACCATATATAATATCCCTATCATATATTGACTCACGACATATGTAACCAATTGTCATTTGAATTATTTTAGAGCTTTCTTCCATGCACATCATTTTTCCTCTTTCATCAATCATTAAGGAAGCACTATTACTTCCTTCACCTTGATTACATCCTATACTATCTATCATACATATTCACACTCCTCTTTCATATAATCCCCATCATTTATATGTACACTCATTTTTAAATCTCTTCCTCGCAATTAACCTACACTTTATCTCATTTTTGCATGTCTTTTATAGACATTTTCCACACATACCTTCTTATTTCAATTATTTCTCATTCAATATCCCTTCTTGTAATCAAATCCTCTTAATTGGTTCACATCATCTATCATGACTACTCATCCAATTTTTATTCAACATTCACTTCACGAGTCTCTTTCAAATCCACTTACACTTTTACATCATTTCAAATTCTCATTTTTCTCAAATCCACTATTACATACCCCCTACCGCATCAAATCATCCTATTATCACACCCATTCACAACAAGATCACAGATTTGCATCTCACAAACTATCAATATGTTCTTTATTATTCATCTACTAGACACCATTTATAACAAACCATTTCATTTAATTGTTTCATCTTCCATAGATCTATTTTCATGCCCTTTCCCATACAACATTATCAAATATTGATGATATTTGTAATTTATCTCATATAATTCATCTCCACAATCCTTTTTCCACTCATTAATATTATATAGACTATATTAGGAATCATTTCCACACTCATCATACACGTAAAAACATTTAATCTCATTATCTAACTCATCTAGTACCTACTTCCCTCCATCTTATATCTTCTTTATCCTATCTTAAGATTAACTTGGGGGACTCTCATTCTTCTTCACTATAATTTTCTACATTCTCCATGCATTTTTCTTCTCTTTGTCCATCCTATATTTCAAACATGCCATGGCTCTTTACAAATCATGCACTATTATTATTAGCACATCCATAAACCCACACGTATATCAACAAATAGGTATACATCTATGATAGTTTAAAAATATTTATATCCAAAAAAAGGTAGTTAAAAACACTTTATCAATGATTTTCCTCGTTGAATCTTGCTCCATTAATTAATGTTTCATTCCAGCTATGAGCACATTAATTCATACTACACTTAGAGTTTATTCAAATTCTATATCATAGGTTTTTTAAAACTTTTATTGAACTCTTAATTAACTTTGCTTCATGTTTTAGGATTCAATAATCTATAATACAACTACTTTCATTTGGTGTCTCTCAACATGGTAAATTGAGGAGTGTTATGATAGAGGTCCACACATTCCTACACAATTAGAGACTTTTTGTGTAGAACTTCAATCATTCTTTGTTTATGCTTACCAATTCCATCTACATATTTATTCTATTCTCTCCATCAAGATACTATTGGTTCCTATCCTTGAAGAGCTGCAAAATATAATGTTAAAGAAATAAAATATATATATTTTCTAAAAGGAAAGTAAAAAGAAATAAAGAAATAAAATTATTATTAACAACTCACTCTAAATGTTCTTTCAAGTATCTCTGAAAATGTTATAAATCCTTAAAAGGAAGAAGAAAAGTTCTTAGAATATAATAAAAACATCTTTTTTTGGGGGAAATGGATGCCTAGCTATGATCAAAGCATTGCACATAATGTAATTCAATTCCATCTCATCCATCATAAATCACATGTTTCAATCACACCTATAAATTTTCTTATGTTTTTAGTTACTACATTTCGGTCTTCACATCAAGTAGCAATTAAATTGTATGCACAAAAATAATATCTCAATAAGAAATATAATATGTCACCTCGTGGTGTTTATAATTTTTAAGGATTTTTTTATCTCACTCATTATAAAATCATTCATGCCTTCCCAATCATCACACTACTAAAAACTATTTCTTCATCCTTAGTTGTGAACATAGATAACAATGTTCACACACATAAATATCCCATTCAATTCATCATTACAAACATGTATTTTACATAATTATATTCCATCCTATTTCAATTAAACGTCCAAGTAATTTTCATACATTTTTCATAATTTGGCATAAATGCCACTTCTCATCCATGCTCACTTTAAATCATTTATCATGACTATTGGTTTGTGGGAAATAATTATTTCATTATATCAAACATCATATTTTAAAGTTTACATGGATAGGAAACACTTTCCCTCTTTCCAATCATCATGAAATTAGCAAGTCTTAATATCTATCATTCCTGCATTATTTTGGGAATTTTGCATTTGAAAAACCATCACGTGGCATGAGATATAACATAAAAATAATTATCATCACCGATATATTTGTTAATTGACCATATTTTCTCTACATTGTGAAATTTGACTATCAAACCCTTTATATAATTTAATTGAAGTAACATACATCACATTTCTAGGTTCATTTATATCTAATCAATGATATAATCTTGCATGCATGATAACCATTTTAAGAGTTAGATTAACACCATCCCATCTTTAGTTTTTGTGTTGCATCCTACATTCCTACCTATTGTAAGTTTCATCCTAAAAGGGTAAAAATTTATACACTAAGAAACACAACTTGAAAATAATATCTCCTAACATTATTATTCAAAAGCATAATTAAATCACAATAATTACAAAAATAATAACTACTAATGAATGGATTTCACGACCCCTAACTACAAATATTACTTGTCCTATTGTGGTGGTGGTTGTGGCTCTATATCACGGATATATAATGGCAGTAATGGAATAACCAGTGGGTTGACCTATCTATTGGACAAATGTATATTTAGTAATGATGTTAGTACTAAATCTATGGGAGGTTATAGACGCTATACAAAATACCATTATTTGAACTCTATTATATGTGGTGGTATTGGTATTTCTTTTTAGATTCAAATCTAGGATGTGTTGATAGCAGCAGTCGTGTACTTGGGTGCATGGATAGTGAGTTTTTCGCGGGACATGTAATGGGTTGTCACCTATTATAGGATAAACTTATAGGAGATGCATGAATCATTTCTCGTGGTGGATGTCCCTCTCATAGGGCGTCTGAATATGGTAGTTTGTTAGGCATTGTGAGTTGTCTCTCCCGCTTCACGGTTCTCTTTTTCGGAGGTGGATATGTAATAAATACGTCGTGTATTGGTAAAACATTTTTCCTATCCTAAAACTACACCTTATTTCATCTTTGGGGTGGAGGTGCTAGAGAAGCAAAAATATTTCATAAAATATGGATGGATCTTTTGACTCGAACTATCAGCCCATTATTTGTGAATTTTAGAGTAATGGTTCCTTTTTTCAATGGAAAGTTTGATATATACCCCTACGTTAGACGTTTTTAATTTTGTTTTTCCATTCAATTAGTGATATAAATTTCCTCTTCAAACATATCAAGGAATGCGATTATAACCACATTTTCGTCAATCCCTAGTTTCTCTCATTCAACACTCTCACCGAAACCTAGATGAGTTAGACTACAACATCTTCTTGTCTATTTTTTTCGCAGAGGAATGTTGTACAACTATCTGTAATACACTAGGATTCACTATGAGCATAGAAATAGAAACCAAGGTGATCTCCCATATGACATTTTACAACATTTTTGTAAATCGAAAGACATCAAAATCTTTATTGGTAGATATAGAGCTCAAAATTATGAACAAAACCTCGCACCAAAACCATTGACTATGAAAGGTTACCATTTTTATGTTAAAAATATTAGTGTTAGGCCACGTTATATAACAATGTCACATCCCAAAATGTAGCATGCATGCTAAATCTAATTATTGGAAAAATATATTACCTCATCATTTGTACATGAGGATTTACAAGGAAATGAATATAAGGCCGAATGAAGAGGTGAATGAGTTGGATAAGGTCCTAGTTAGTCCATTAGATGTAGTGGGTATTGAATTAAAATAACCCCTAATAATAAGACTGGTGGAAAAGGATAAGGTACATGAAGAGTGGATGGGCATGTATCCAAGGTCCGCTATGTAGAATAGGGATAAGATTTTTGTAGAGGAAGTGGTTAAGACCTTGGCCAACCATAGTGTATCTTGTGGACTCAAGTTATCGAAATTGTTATTCCTTTTAAACATGTGGGGGTTACATGGATATTGGTTAGAAAAAAGAGAGAAAAATAGAATAATAGTATGGATTTGTGATCTCAAGTAGGTGATTAACTTAAGGTAGTCAAATCGTTAGTCTAATAAGCTTTACGGTTCAATATATATGTACGATCTTAAGTTCATGCCTTTTGGGGTTACCCGATCAAGCTTGTCTTATCCTATTCTATGTTTGTCATATATTGTATTATCTTTTTTTAATCTATTGTGTATGTGTAGATGTTTTTTGGTTTCTTCAAAAGCCACATCTTTAGCTAATGAAAAAGTAATAATTTTTTTAAAAAAAAATATTCCCAAAAAAACAATCTTAGACATTTCACACCCACTTATCCTTAATCACTCACATTTAATGTTTTCACATCCACCTAACAAATCCATGTACGAATTTTCATCCCGAATGATAAATGAACACTTATCATCTCACCCTCTCTTAAAATATTACCCAATTTGGCCAAAATCACTTGTGAACCCTAAAACTTAAAAAAACACATTCATGCCTCCCTTCACTTGAATTTTTGTACTTTTTCAAATTTTCTATTCGTAGCATATGTTTCAATTATAGGTTTTCAAGAATGAGAAAGGAATACATATCTAATTCCCAAAGCTCACTACATAATAAGATTTAGGATTTTCGATAGTACTTCCCGTCACACTTGTGTATTTAATACGACTTATTTATAATTATTATTGTTCATGTGAGTGACTAAGTTACAACTTGTAGACACAAAATCACACACTTCAAGACATTTCTAGGTCCTAATTACATAATACTATTCATATGATTCATAACTGATAAAAATAGTAACTCGATATCTATATTTGTCCTTTTTGCTTTGTTTCGTATCTTCTTTCGGGTCTTTTACACCCTACAACCCATTTGGTATTTCACTTACTTATGTTTGATGAGTTTGGAAACCAATGCCCGAGACATGAACCACCGTTTAGGAATTCTCATCCTTGTAGATGCCCCCAACAATTTTCTATCTTACTCACTTCATATGGGTCTCTTTTATCTTTAGGGAATATTATTTTCTTATGGGTCAACCTTTAAGGTTGTCAATTGTGAAATTAAACTAAGGGTATCATATATATCTTGAGTTATGTGACTGAAATAAAGGACAAAACACTAAGCATCTATTATCACCACCTAAGGTTGCATCCAAATTCATTCTAAGAGCATCAAGGAATCCATATCACTTTTTGTCAAGGGACAAGATACTCGCATTTACTACATACACACATAGGAAGGGGTGTTAAATTTTCCTTGGACACATCTATTTACATCGATACATATAGCTATCACCCACTATCACATGCATGCACACAAGGAAATCCTAGGGCATGATTATTGCACATATACACAAAAACTACATGGAGTATGAAATGTGGTGTATAATGATCAATTATAAGTTCACTCTATTGGCTGACCATTAGGGTCATTCGAATCCTCATTTTACTTCTTTTCTTTTTGGGATTTGATGTAGTTTGATGGTTTTGTAGGCATTATCTATCTACAGGTTTCAAGAGAATTTTGCAGGCATAGTGTGGCATACGGAGACTAAGAAAAACAACCAATGAAACTTGTTGGACATAAGAAAATTTAGATTCTGTTCATTTTCATAATCACGATAGGGTTCATTTTAAGAAGATTTTGGTACACTAGAGGTGGAATATCCCCAACGACTATACCTGAAACCACTTTAGCCAAAAAGGTGAATTTTCCTAGGTTTGAAAACAAATTTTTCACTAGATATTTTTTAAGTGAGAGCCAAGGTGTAGAGGTATATTTTATTCAACAAAACATAGAAAATAAAATTTTTTTGATGCAGATTCATTAGGTGAAACAAAATACTTGTTAACGCACATCAAAAACATTTATTATAGTGCAAAAGCGGGATTGTTGATACATGTCAACAACCTTTTACTATGGCATGACCAAAAATGTTACTAATGTGGGTCAACAAGCCTTATTGATGGGCGACAAGAGGTTTTGATGATGCACGACAACAAGGGTTGTTGAAAAATGCCAAAATTCTCGTTGACTCACATAAAAACAATTGTTGACATGTAACAACGAGAATTCTTGACGCATGTCAAAACCCTTGTTGAAACGTGTCAAAAAGGCTCGTTTTCATGCGACTAGACCTCGGAAAACCCTATTTTTCCCTATAAATACCCCCGCTGACCCTCATTTTCACAATCACACTTCCCGAGATCTTGAAAAATTTTATCCGTTCTCCTAGTAAAAATGTTACATGTACCATACGTCAACACGCCAACTAAGCACAAAAAAAAGTCCACGTCTCCACACTCTAATCAAGATCAATTACCATGGTTTCTAATGCTCAAGCTCAAGATCCAACAAAAATATCAAACTAACCAGGATTGAAATGCCCCAAGTCCTTCCCAAGGTAAGATTCAATACGAAGCTTGATGTGCCCCCACATTTATACGCTTTTAAAAATGAAAGAATAATACAAGGACTTTGTAGATGCATCCGACTTCCAAGGGCTCATTAACATTCCCTAGTTCAAGATTGATCATGACATTCTTAACTACCTTCTCTCCTCGTACAATACAGAAGAAGATAATTTACTGTTACTTTACAAGATGGTCATGCATTCCAGTTCAATGCTTTAGTAGCTGATATCCATCGATTGACATGTCTTCCATTTAAAAATGGTCCCATAGTAAAAAGTAAAGAAACCCTCGCTGAAGAGGATACGATTTACCTCGAATATTGTTTTGGTTTCCATGCTGATTATACATGTAACCTTGTTCCATTTGAAATATTTTCATTTTTATATTAATTCAAAATTCGAATGAATGTTTTTAGATCATTTCAATAAATCAAGATGATGTGTGAATATGCAAGGAATTGCACACCACTTTCTTGCTACCATGATTTCTTTTTTTCAAACGAGAATTTTTTATAGGGTCGAAAACTAATATACCAAATTGGGGTATTACACACATTCTTACATCAATTGAAAAAAAAAAAAATTGATTGGTGCACAATTTTATCTAATAAGATAAAATATAACCTTATAAATGCAACTCCTTATGAAAAATCGTTATTCATTCATCTAACTACCTCCTTTCTCTTTATTACTATGAATATTTTAATTTAAAAGATGAACGAACTCCCACTTGCATGAATGAATCAACAAATAATTTTTCAATTGCATTTGAAGAACAACTAGTTAATAGTTTATATTTCAACTTTACTAAGGTTATTGTGTTGGTTTTTTAGTACCGTATGCAGAGAGAAGATTTTGTACTTGTGATTGAATCTTTATGCACTAACATTATGTTCTTTGATTGAATCTTTACCTTATGTAGAGAATATTTTTGGAGGCCATTCGATCAAAAACATAAGCATCAAGAGCAAGATGTCAAAAACACACTTGAGGAGTCGGGAGATTCCCAATTTGAAAAGGAAGTTCAATCATCATCTAACCCCAAAGTGTTTGCATTAGTTAAATGAAAAGATGTAATACCATTAACATTCAATATAGATTTTTACACTTACCATTTACTATTTACCATTTACCATTTACCATATTGAATTGACATGTACTTTTTGCAGGTTGTAGGGGTTTTGGACTATACATGTGCTTCTCAAAAGGCATCACGAACTCACTCAATCTAATTGCATGTAATTTTTGATTCTCAACCGAAGAAATTATATGAGAACACTTTGATCAACCATACCACCACCCCGAGCTCAAGAAAATCAATTCAAACTCCGACATAGCCACCCGTATGGTGACAAAGTTATCCCTCAACAAGGTATAATTTATTGCTTTTGTATACTTTTTTAATTGTTTCCATATAATTTAGTAGCTTTTGTGTAGTTTTTAATAGTTTTTCAGATAATTTAGTAGATTTTGTGTAGTTTTTAATATTTTTGATATAATTTATTATTATTATTTTTTGATTGTCCCTACACTTTACATTACATAGTAGTCTTTCTTCATCTATTTAAAAAGTGGCACCACCAAATCCTCCACCAACATCATTATGATTTAAAATTATCACAAGAGGTTTAGGTAAAAATACCATTTGTAAATGCATGCCAATTTCAGCCCCTAGGGGGACACTAAACAATGCCTCTTCATTTCCAATTCGACTCTCTCTCTCGGTGGTTGGCCCAGCGTAATGGAATAATGGGTTTTAACTAATATAAATTTAGATTAAGATTATTTGGGCATTGATATCAATGACCCAACAAGTTTTTTCATCACATGCGACATGATTCAAGGCCAGCGAGCTATATTTCCATTTCAATGTAGTTTATTTAACGTTCATACATTTAAACTTCAATTTCAACATTTATTTTATTAAAAATAGGACCAAGGCAACCAAATGAAAAAGAGGTTGCAAACGTTGCTCAACCCGACACATATCCATTGGCATCATCCTCTTCGGATATAGATAGTGAATAGTTTCCATCATTTCCTTTAGAGAAATTTATTTGTTATGATTGTCAATCTCATGTCAAAGAGTTTATTGTACCTCATATTAGTCAGATCATAGAATGGGAGTGAAGGGCAAAGTATTAATCAATGAGATAATAAGTCGTTATGATAACCATTGGCAAAGGGAAAGTTTATATGCAACAGTCCAAAATCAACCTACCAAGATGGATTCCTTACTCATCCAAGGAAAAGGTGGGACTGTCACATATACCAACAATTATAATGACAATATTTTAGATAGATTTTTAAACAAATTAGAAAATTATAGTGTTAAATCCTATTCATATTTCAATAAATGGTCGAAGGAAAAAGATTTATTCTTAATTATAAATACCAAAAGAGATAGATTTTTGTAAGTATTATCAATTTGAAATAATATTTTTTATTAGTTTGAAAATTTATTATTTTAGTAATATGTTTAATTGAGCTCACTATTTTTGTTGTAGTTGAAATATGAAAATTTAAAGAGTCTAGAAAAGGTGTTCCAAGTTCACTTGGAAACTACTAAGAACGGTTTATCCACAACAATAAAGAAGAAGGAAAATATTTTTTTGGTTAAAAAAGAAAACAATACACTTAATCAAATAATTAAAGAGAATGGCTTCAACCCTAAGATTTTTGTTCAAAGAAAAGGCGCTTTTAGATCCTTCTTTGGCATCCTATGGAGATGCTATAAATGAATAAGAAGCAATCATGAAGAATCTAGACATTGATGTGGATGATCTAATTATTAATAGGATTATTTAAGAAAATAATATTTGAGGGCAATCCATTAGGGAAATCGATAGAGTGAAAGAAGACACTACAAAAATCAAATGGAAATTTCAAAGGTGGGTCTTTGGAAAAACTTAATGGTTGAGAAAATAGTGATTAGTCCAGTGGACCGTGGTTGTGCAGACTTGAAAAATTAAAACATGAAATATTTTATATATTGAAGAATGAAAATTGAATATTTATTTAATTTAATGGTTTTACTTTTCACGCAATGGATTTTAATATGTTGTTATATTTATATATAGAAAATCTAGATTGTATATGGTGTTTATGTTTGATATGGATGTGATGGTTACAAATATAATAGTGATAGATGATAATTATGATACAAATAATCATGATTCATGGATGATGATAATGGATTTAAACATTAGGCATTATTATTTCTCTTTAAGTTAATATAGAAAAATCTTCTTTATTTGAAATGATGATGACATTAGATGTGGATGATGACATTAAATGTGGATGATGACATTAGAATAGATATGGAAGATGTTGAATTATATTTGAACATATATGTAGCTTATAAAATGATTATGGATGATGATAACAAATAAATTTTTAAGAAAATTTAGAATGTGGCATGATAGAGACATCTTAATACATTAAAATCTTCTTCTCTCTACTTATAAAATTTGACTTTTGTATCGTTTCTTCACATTTAAACCTTCTCAAAACTTCTCTCAACTTGTAATGATGATGAGGACGATGAATTCTATTTGCATATATATGTAGCTTCTAGAATGATCATATATGGTGATAATGGATTTAATTGATTATTTTTAAAGAAAATTTAGAATGTCATATGACGAGACATATTAATACGATAAAATATTTTTCTCTCTACTTGTAAAGTTCGGACTCTATATGAGGTTTCTTCACATTTAAAATTTTCAATATCTTTCTCTTTAGTTGTAAAGGTAATATTTTTTTGGAAATATCAATTTTCACATGTAATTTGATATCCACGCCATAAAGTTAAAACACTACATCAAAGAATTTTGCAAATACCAAAATATATTAAACATGATTGTAAATAATCTACCTATGATAGGGTTTAAGGTACCTCTTTTCTTCTATATGGGTGTAACAAAGCATATGGAAGGAAATTGAGAAATCATCCTTCACAAAGTGAGCTAGATGACCTTCAATTCTAGATAACTCAACACAAAAATGGATTAGTGTATAGATGGATCAATTTCCTGAAAATGTTAGTCTCGAGAAGTGAGAGCTTCCTCGGATGGATGTTAACCCACATTTTTATAAAGAAAATATGAAACTTTCATTGAGAAGATAAAGGAAGAAACATAAAGAATAAAGAAAATTAAAGAAAACTAAGGTCCTCTTGTCTTCTAGATGGCTCTGAAAAACCATATGGAAGGAAAATGAGAAATCATCCTTCAAACTAATCTAGATGACCTTCAATTCTAGAGAAATCAACATGAAAAATGGATTAATATATAGATGGGTTAGTTTCCTTAAAATGTCACTCCCGAGAAGTGAGATATTCCCTTGATGGATGTCAACCCATGTTTTCAATAAAGAAAAGATGAAATATTGATTGAGAAAGATGAAGGAAGAAACATAAATATTAAAGAAAATAAAAGAAAAAGAGAACCTATGCATGTTTGGACAGTGGAAATTTGGATGTCTGGAAGAGACTAAGAGTGGCAGAATATGTAGATCTGAACTTTTAAGGCCTTGTAAATTAGTATTCAAAAATGCATGTCACAAACACAACATCAAAGTAGTTTGAAAACTCCAAAATAGAAATTAAATAAAACTATTTTTTTATAAAGAATTATATTTAAATAAATGTAACTATATATAATCATAACATCTTCAATGATAACAAGATTTGAAATAAAATATGTTAAAAAGCTTTCTCATAGTCAATATTATCTTTTGTAGAAATACAACCTATGTTACGTCTAACTAAAAAAATTTATATTCAATTGTATTAATATGAAATTGAATAAATAACATCATTAATATGTAATGTGATATAATAAAAGTGAGGTCAAGGACATACCTTTTTAAATAGCAAACAATCCATTATCAATAGCTTCTTCAAAGTTGATATTATTCGTCAGAGATTGACGATACACAAATTCTATTATCATCATTGAGAACATTTGTACTTGTACTTGTATTATTTACAACTCTTCTTTCGGAAAGGAAATTCCAATGCATAATTTCTCTATCGAAAGGAAAGGTTTCCAAGTAGTAACGAAACATAACACCTTATGCAAATTTCCATATTTTTATCTAACTTGTTTGTCGGTTTGATTTTATAAAAGACGAATCACTGAAAACCCTTTCATCCTCCACATATCCCAAAATGTTTATTTGGCATAACTCATGTAATTGGCAATATTCACTAATTTCTTCTTGTAACACAATATTTTGATAGATTCCTCACGAGCCTTATAATATAACCACTTTGAGAAGGTTCATCTAATAATTTATATTGGTTCCTCATTGTCATTGCAAAATTTGTTGATTGAGACTTTAATAAATCGACATTCGAGTACACCTTTTATTTTCATATCCTTTACCTCGTAGGTCTTGGGTAAATGTTCCATTATTGTACCCATAGATTTATGGAAAATATTTCTTACATACTCTACACGAGAACCTAAAGTATTCAAAAATTAGAATTAATCACACCCATTGATTCATGAATTTTATCTTTGGTGAAACATTCTCTAATTTACGATGAAAAGGATTTTAATTTTTATTCTTGTTTCAACTGTAAAAAAATTAAATAAATCATGTCACAAGAACTTCTTCTCTTTTTGATGTTGTAATATCTTGACATTTTTGTAAAATGTGTAGTAGTATATCCTTCCCAATAACATTAATACAAAGATGATCATATATATTATATATTAAATAGTTACTAGGATTCCTAAGATCTAATTAAACTTTCATGATGTTGTTTCTATTCAGTTTATTTCTGATCCTCAAATTACCTTCAATGAATTCCATTTCTATATTGTTGATCCAAGGAATAAACTCGTTGATTGAGGAGTCCGATAGATCACAAAATAGTACCTTAATAAAAATTAAATTATAAAAAAAAATGTATCAAAACTATCTTGGGAAGTGTACAAGAGATCAATATTTTGACATACCATTTTGCTAATCCATATAAAATCAACAATATAGATTAACATCCTTTGTGCATGTTTTATCAATGTATTGATATCCTGAAACATTGGAAAAATGCCAACCAATGTAAGAAATGTATCCAAATCAGTTAAACGGAAAAACAAGTCCATTGGCATGTCAATATCATGATGATATTTGTGTATGAAACCAACCAATGAAGGATATTCCTCATGAACTCTGCATGCAGGTTCATATAAATAAGTCCACCTTGTCTCAACATGCTTGAGTTTGGGTTGTTTTCCATATAGGCATGAATTTATATTATAAGGTATTCTACTTTTGAAAAAAAATCATAGTTTCTAACCATTTTATATGCTAAATTCATTATGTGTGTCATACAATGAATTGCTAGCATATAAGGGGCTACTGTATTTTGCAATCTAACACACAATCTAGTTCGGTGACCCTACATGAATGATGCACCATCTTATCTAATGCATACCAACTTCATAGCAATTTCATAATCAATCATGCGAGCAATATATTTTCAAATGAGAAACAACTATTTTATGTAGGTTTTCAACATTGTAGTTTTTAACCATTTTCTTAACACCCATAGGTTTGGTGTCCTTGTATGATTTTATAAAGTATATATTTGGATACATACCCATGCGGTGTTGTTAACTACTTTCACTTCATCAATTGATAGAGAAATAAAATTTGCATTTTTACAATCTCTTTCAAATCTTCCTTCACTATCATTGCAAGCCATTTGGGAATTACCCATGCACTACTATCTCGACCAATGAGACTAAATAACATTATGCATTCCATTATATTGATACAAAACTTTAAAATCAAGGAAATTTGAAATCGTTCTTCATTTCTTAAGTATGTGAAATAAAGTAGATAACTATATGAGTTTAGCATGAAAATTTGATTGATTCATCTTACCAATTTGCTATGTGATTGTTATTCCATTTTCCACAAGATGTATACGTATTTTCTCGCACCGCTTGGACTTTGTTGCGTATTTAAAGTGCATACATTATTTTGCAATTATCCACCTATGTGTTTTGATTTTCTAGCCATCCTCCCCGTTATAGTCAAATATTATTTTCCACATTGTTTTTAAATTCTGTCAAATTTCGATTACATGTTTTTCTACTTTCCCAATTTCCACGTACATATTTTACATGTACATTCAAATGGGATATCTTATAAATTAGCTTGTTGTATAGGTTCGATAAAAGGAAATTTGGCATCCCAATCAAACTTGTATGTCCTCCCATATGTCTACACATTCTTCTTCATTTTCAATGTTTTAATTTTATGAGTAGAATCTTGAGCATTATCACAATAATCTAGTTTCCTATTTTGTGAACTAGAATTTGTATTTTATTTTTATGTTCCAATTTGTTGAGTATTCGTATGTGCAATATATTGATGGACTCTTGGTTACACCTCAATAGGTATATCTTCGTGGATATGGAATCTTAATAGGAATATCTTCAAGCTTTGGAATGGTATCATCATAGGTTTCATTTGGTTGATACTATGCGGAATGCATTTCCACTTACATAATACCTTCCACATAGTTTACATTTTGATTGATTATAGTGGTGGAGATATAGGCGTTGTTAGTTGCGGTATTTATAGAATAAGAGATTCCAAAATACTTGAACAGGGACTTCTGATATTTTTTGTTACTTTTTGGGTCTTCTAAGTACTAGCACCTTCCATTCTTCTGAATGAATAGGTTAAAACTTTGTTGTCTGTCACTAAACAAGTTTTTCATGTCAAACACCACTCTTTCATGCATCAAAAACATATTTATTGAGTGTCAAAACCTTTGTGTCATTTTCAACAACCTCTATATGGTACGTAAATCGTACCACTTTGCATTTTTTGAGTCACATCTATCCCATATACACCTCTTTGGATATAATAAAATTCCTAACATTTTACCTAGATATATATGTCAAATGCAAATGAACAAAATTTTGTTTATTTACACACTTCTTTTCCTGAAGAGAAATGACCTTACTCGCCTATACCTTTTCCTTGGTGAAGAGCCCATACTTCCTATTAGTAGCATGGGGAAAGGTTTAGAGGGTCTCTTCGACAGAATAAAAAATAAAAATCAGTTCATTCAATAAAAGATGTTGTAAAATCATAAGTCTAGAACAAAGCGAGTTACATGTCAAAAATTCCAAAAGATTTTAAAACCTCAAACCATATTTATTCAACCAAGTTGCCATCTATGGATCTAATGCTAGATAAACTGGAAATCAAATTCACATTTTAAACTATGTAGGAAACTTGAGTAGAATGAGGTTGTAGGTTATCAATATGGGTTTTTCGAAATCCTTGTCTTTCTCTCATCATTACCATTCAAAACATTTCTACAACTTGTGTCGCTTCTATCTCTCGGTTTTGATCCCTCACATATTACCATTTGCATGGGGTTAGGAGTGGGGTAAGTTCATTCTATTATTGTAACACACTTTCATCATGTTTTTCTATAAAAAAATAAGTAATTGAAATTGCGTAAAGAAATTAATGTTCAACATCACATCGTGCTTGTATAATCATCATATCTCAAAGATTTTAAAAACTTAAAAAAATAAATCATTCTTTTAACATTCATATTCACTGCATACATTTTGAAAAGAATATAAAAGTATAAATTCTAAACATCTAAAGTACACACATGAATAAACCATAAATGGAAGTCAACTTTATTCAAGGAATAGCCAAACTAAAAATATGTCTATATATATATATATATATATATATCATAATAAGCCAAGTTTGTACAATGCTATCATGCAATAGGTGTGGTCAAAACACTTGCAATGACCTTGAAATATACAGAAAAATCATATAAATACCCCTGTTATATCTTAGAAGTGCACCCTTGTTGAGGGATAACAACATGGGTTCTAAGCTTTCTTCTCTCTCTCACTTCCGTAGATACAATGGAAACACCTCAGGTATGTGGGTATACCTATTGTTGAGGTGAGTCTTTAGTGTCAAGGTCGGTTCCTTATTAAAGTATCCTAAACTATTTTTTTGGATGTTTTTTTTAGTTTTAAGGGTAAGAAAGATTGTTGTAACTGAAATTGAAATGGGGCGATACACAAAATTGATGATGGCTTTGACTGTTACATGCACAATAAATTGAGAAAAAATTATAGAAACATGTACCAATGGGTTTCAATTTTATCCTAAGGTAAACACTTGTGTATTGATGGATAAATCAAAACAACACATCAACTAACATGCACACTAAGACTGTATAGAAAACACAAAATTTGCAGCAAGGTAAGATAATTAATTCAGGGAATTAACATTCACAAGAGCTAATAAGAGATACACACCACTGCAAATAATTGGAAAGGAAATAATTGGTTCTCATTCAAGGGAAAAACTGGAAAAAATATTCTTCAACACTCCTACATCCAAAAATTCCTCCTTGTGCCTTGTTAGTGCACACAATATATAGCAAAATACTTCACCTAACCCCTCCTAAAAATAGACTGCATTTTGTACTCGCCCATGCATGTTAATTTTAGCCTTTATCATGAATAAATAAAGGAATAAAAATAACCATGTATTTTATAATGAGGCATTAATAGCCTTAGTTACAAAAATACACTTAGTCAAAGTGTAGTTGACCACTCTATTTTTAATACACTAAATAAATTGGGTGAATAAAATTAGCTAATAATAGCTCTTGTTTGTTGTTCAAATCTCATCCAATATGCATTCAACATGGTATTCTTATTGTTGATTAAATAAGCATACTTAATCTTTGATGTGACACTTGTATATTCACCCACTTGAAAGGGTATTTTCATCTTCTTCTTAGTTTTTCCTATAATTATCACATGCAAAAAAAACTCTGAATAAGAAAAATAATTCCTTTGTCTTCATACTTAGAAAAATATTCACCCATGTGTGGGCACCACCTATAGGCATGTGCAAGAAAAAAATACCCTTATTTTGTAAAAATGATAAGTTAATATCACTCAATTATGATCATGTATGCCTTTGATGTTTACATATGTGTGTGAATTATCCTTATTTTATTTTCTCACCATATCATGAACATACTTGGAAAAACACATTTTGCAAGGAATAAGGTAATAATTTACCTTTTTGGAGGGTCTCCTTAGCATATGGTATCTTTGTCATTTTTAAGGTAAGGAAAACTTTGACCTTACTTTTCCATTATCATTGTTGTTTTTGACTCACCGTTGGCCCCTTTTGGAAAATCACATGGCAATATATTTTGGTAGGCATATACCTTTTGAATTATCATGAAATTACAAAGATTTGGGTCCCTCTTGATTAATCATTGCATCATAATATGATCTCAATCCCTTTTCAAAATTTGATCATATATAAAACAGAACATAATAAGGTCTAAGCAATCATTTTTTTAGTATTTTTGACTATCTTCTTTTCTTGCGATGACTCAACCCTTCCCTTTGATTCTAGGTGGCATTGGAGATGATTATGTTTTTAAAGAATAATGTATGATTTGATTATTTGGCCCGCTTGAATTATTGTATGATGCTTCAAATATTCTTTGTCCCCTAGTCCATGATGAGGCACCCTTCATGATGTCTGTGATTTCACTATGATTTTCA
Organism: Taxus wallichiana var. yunnanensis; assembly: GCA_018340775.1. Taxonomy (NCBI): domain Eukaryota; kingdom Viridiplantae; phylum Streptophyta; class Pinopsida; order Cupressales; family Taxaceae; genus Taxus; species Taxus wallichiana. Next base: position 77,076,758 of record CM031241.1, on the reverse strand, counting down.
TAAAAATGGTGATTTGATCTCAATCATTAAAATGATGTCATTTTTATCTTTTGTCGTTGATTTTCTAACCCATTCGAGTTAGGGTTTCTTTAATTGGTTGCATTGATTTTGATAATCCGATATTATTAGACAATCATTGTACCTTTGAATCTTTTCGTTGATTGATCTGTGATGCAATTTAATGTTAATTGAATCTATGCCTTTGATCTCTTTTAATCGAGAATTTTGGAGCCGTAGATCACTAACTCGGGTGAATGGTGGGTTTGTAGAAGACACTATTTGATATGAAGTAACTACATCTTCATCCTTAGATCTCGTACATGTGTAGTTTGAGTTGTTGGTGCTAACTTGAGATGAGTTAGGGCTATTTAAAAATATCATCGAGATTATCATTTTTCCATTCCCTTTTCTCATTTTGAGTGGCAAAGACATGTCAATATTTTATCGAGCCACCATTTTTGGTCTTTTGAAGCTTATTTTCTCACTTTGTAAATTGGTCTTCCGAGCATGAAAATTCTACATTTGAAGCTATGTGGATTGAAATATTTTTGTTTCACTACTCCATTTCAAGCCTCTTTGAATTTCTATAGATTTTAGATATTTACAAAGGGTGTCTTGAAAACATGGCCTCCATTTTCAAAAATATGATATCATTGTTTACATCTCACTCTAATCATTTGGCCACCATTAATGGTTTTTAAGCTCGAACCTGGTCTCTGTGATATCTACAGTAACTTTTTTTATTACCAGATGTGATTTTTGTGACACTGTTTGATGAATAAGATATTAAAGTCTTTAAGCATTGTAACTTCTCACGTTAGGCCTTTCGGGTTTGAAAAACAACGATACTTTAGAATATTTGTTGTTTTCATGATGTTTCTTGGCAAATTTGAGTTCATATTTATTCTGGGTGTCATCATTTTTACTGTGTTTGCTCTAAAGTGGCTTCAATCAAAATATTTCAACAATATGTTATAAAATGGAAAGTTCCTATCTCATTATCAAATCTTGGCTGCAAAACTCTAAAAAAAACTGTAAAGAAATGGAGACATAACTATTTCTTAATCTCATTGTTGATTTTTTTCATTTTTTACATTCATTTTTGTATTGATGCTTCATCTAAAACTGCCTTTTGGACTTTATGAAGATCTTAAGTCTTCAATGCCTATATATTATTCCTTTTCTTCCTCAAGCTCTAAAGATTTATTGATTTGTTGTATTTCTTCACCGTAAAAATATGCAAAATTTCTAAAGAAAGCGTGAATGGTAGTAAAATACAAGGCATTTACTTGAAGATGTTGTAATGGATCATAGTTTCATCATTTTTTATTTATCACCACAAGTTTTTTTAATCTTTGTTTCTTCCTTTCCTTTGCTTTGATGTGGTGAAGGATTTAAGCTTATGTATCTTCTAATTATTTAGCATTCCTCTCCATATTTTAAGATGGATTTATGGATTGTGAAGGAAAGCTCTTACCTTGGTATTTACCTTTCCAAATATATAATGGATTTTAATTATTTAATCTTAGATCTATTCTCATTCAAGGTTTGTATTAATTTTGTTCTTACAAGACTATAACTTTGAAGATGGAAAAAAATTGTAAGTTAATATCCTTGTATTTTGTAAATTTAACATTCATATATAATTGCAAGCTTCTAAAAATCTGTTTTAAATGGTTGATTTCTAAACTAATTCTTCAATGTTGAAAATTGTATTAGCTCGGGATTTGAATTTTGATATTCTCTATTTGTGATTTCAACTCTTTGTTTCTTATTGGGAGCTCGATTTTAAGATAATATTATTTTTTATTCGTTGATACATTCTTCCTTTAATTAATTCGAGTTCAAATGAATGACTTCACCATTTCATATGTAGCTCTTTCGAATATATCTATTTGAGGTTCTCATAACTTTGGATTTCTGATTTGTATAGTTGTATGTCGTTATTAAGAGACTCATAAACTTTGTTAATAATGCTTCTACATTTATTGTTCAACCTTAAATCTTTTTCTTGAATATGAATGCATTACCTCGTGCATATATTTCTCCTTCATGTTCAGTTTAGAGTCTTTGCAACTCTACAATCATTTGTTTTGACCATTACCTTCGAGATTCTTTCTCTACGGGAGTAATGGGAGTTTGAAATATTTGTTTGTTCTTGTACAAATAAGTTGTTTTTTCTTTGTATATTGAGTTCACAAACTGAATTGTGACTAGTTATTAAATAAATTTCTTGAAAAGAGTTTGCAATCTAAATTATTTGATCTAAATTTTTGCATTCTATACCTTATTTCCTTTTGATCCGAGTATTGTCTTCCGACTTGATGGTTTTGAAACTCTATCGGGGACTTCTACTTTTGATAGTTCATCATTACTTTCTCTAGTTCTCATATTTGCATCTTTAGGAACTCTTCAATAATGTGGAAATGAAAGTTCCTTTTCAAATGGTTCTTGGCGTAAACATCACTATGAAAATAAAACCCGAAACTATGATGGTTAATTGTAAAATTTCATTTTTGTCTCTCTTTCTTGATACAAGTATGATTTGGAACTCTTCTTGATATCATTTTTTATCCTTTACAAATTAAACTTTCTTCTACTTTCACATGGAGAATATAAATAATTCCTTGACTCATGTTACTTTAAAACTGAAACTTTTCTTCTACTAACACCTTTGAGCTCTACATATGTAACATTTTATGCATAAAAAAAATGTATTTTATTTCCTTCAATTGATCAATGGTCTTTGAAGATTATGTTCCTCATCCTTTAGAGCTTAGTGAATATGTGTTATTGAGTCTCACTCGTAGGTTCCTAGAACTTGTTAGTATGACAATTTGTACCTTCTATTTTGTAATTGTAATGATTAAGTAATCTTTAGACTTGATTCTCATGATCATGTATGATTAATTATTATTTTCTTGGAAATTTGTTTAAGTTTTGTTGAATTCAATAGTCAAAAATTTATTTTCCTTCTTCGGTGTATCTACATATTTACACAAACTAGTTTGAAAATAATAGGCTTTTTAGCTTCTCTTATGTTCCATAGAATATTTCTTTCTCTTCTCTTTTCTACTTTGTCATGATTATGGGAATCATATATGCTTCAACAAGAAATTTATTTCTCAAATCTGCATCTATTACTTTGACATGTACCTTATGTTTTTTGATCTTAAATGATTCATTTTCCTAAAACTAGATAAAAATGAGTAGAGATTAAACCCGAGCTCAAAAATGATGTATTTTATCTTTTATCTTTCAAGTACATTATAGTTGTTAGATGATGTAGAAGACAATAATGGAGCTTGAAATTCAAAGTGAAGAGAAAAGAAAACCCAAGGCAATGATGGGTTTCTTCTATACTCTTTTGCTTTTAGTTTCATGTACATGTACCATTTATTTTGATAATCATAAGTTACATCCCACGACTTGTGTGGGAAACATTGAATTTACTTAATGAATAAATGATATTATTTCTATAATTGAGTTGTGTAATTCCTTTTACTTTAAGCTTTTATGATATGCAATGATTTCATAATGAATTAAATAACTCAATACATACTTACTAACACTTAATCATAGGAAATGATCAAATTGGAAATACCTGTAACTTAAAAATGAACTTTTAGCCATGTAAAAAGAACTATGTTTGATGTTTTTGGGTTCAAATCCTCAATTTTTATCTATTTCCACCTTTCTCAAGGTTGTAATTTAGTTCTTCGAAGATTTTATGCAACTTTGATGAAGGTGAAGATAGAATAGCAATATATGTGAGGTGTTACATTATGTAACAACACGCATAGCTGAATTTTTCTTTCTTGATCCACTTACAAAAACACAATTAAATTTTATGTACCCCCTAGTTAGGTTCATCTCATTAATGTTTTTCCATTAAAAACAAAGTTTTGAGTTTCCCATTTTTGCAAAAGTGTAATTTTTTTAACATTTCTAGCAATCCTGCAGGGAAAGCTACGTACGAGCTTATAAGACCAATGCCTTACTCTAGTCCATTAGGCATGGATTCAAAACATATAACAAAATGTTTTCCTCTTCTGAAAAACTGACCCTTTTGAAAATAAAACTAAAGTTGGGAAAGGATATGGTAAACCATATCACGTTCATGAACATACTTATTGAATTGAAAAACATTGCAATGCGCATGAACCGCAAATAGTGAAAGGGAAATCCCACTCTTACCGGGAACAATAATATTTTTAATAACAATGTTTGAGAAACATACCATTCATAGGAATCGAAAGTTCCTCTCCATTCAACCTTGAAATCTGAAATGCATTGTGCTCTTTGTAAAATGAAATCATGTAAGGACCACTCCATATTGTATAAAAAATCGTTTGGTTTCCTCGCTTTGGATGATCAACATCCCATTTCAGCACAATGTCTCCTTTGTTGAAGACTCTGAAATTATCCTTTTTATCAAATGTTCTCTTGATTTGTTTCTGATTCTTTTCCATGTTCAGATGAGCTTGATCTCTTAGCTCTTGTAGCTCCATTAATTCTACATAACGAACATGCATTGGTCATTCTTATGTAATTCCATATGATATAGTCAATCCAATGGGGGTACCTCAACTGAAATAGGAATTCTTACCTCACGTCCATAAAATATCTTGTATGGTGAATTGACAATTGATCTTTTAGGAGTCACTCTATCAGCCCAAAGTGTTGAATTCAACATTAGATACCAAGCTCTTTGGTTGTCCTTGAGTGTTTTTATAATAATCTTTAGAAGGTTTTTGTTAGTAATTTCAGCTAATCCATTACCTTATGGGTAATAATTAGATGAAGTTCTCAAATAAATATTGTGTTTAACAGCCCAATCTATTACATTTGTACAAAGAAACACTAAGGAATTATCTAAAATGATAGTTGTTGGAACACCAAATTTACAAACTATACTTTCATAAAATGATAAGATTGAAGTATCATTAGCTTCTTTCAAGGCTATTGCTTCAGTCCAATGTGTGAAATAATCATGGTAGTCAAGATCCACTTATTTCCTTATGATGAAGGTTAAATTACCATGCCAATGAAGTCAATACCCCATTATATGAAAGGTTGGTCCACTAAAATAGGTTTTAAGAGTAACGAAGCTAATCATTCTTTTCCAACAAAGAAAGCATACTTTTTATATTTTTAATCCATTCAAACAGTCCTTGAATAGGTTTTATCAATAATAGATAGCTTTAACAATTTTCATAGTTGTAGTATGCGCCGAGAAGTTACTTCCTACAAGTCCTTCATGAAACTTAGACAATAATTGTTGCACTCTATCATAATCAACACAATGTTAGAGTAGGTATTTACCTTAGCTCATGTTCACCTAGGTACTTTATTTACCTTTATTATATTTATCCTCACCCACTTATGTGTGTGGATATTTCTTTTATCTTATTTAGATATTAGGAGATATTATCTAGTTGTTAGGTATAGTTCTTTCCTTGATCTATGGTATTGACTAGATCCTTGATGTTTAGTTCTCTCCTAAATCTATGGTCTTGACTAGTTCTTTGATGACTAGTTATTTCCTTGATTTATGGCTTGATCTATGACCTTGACTAGTTCTTAGATTGTTATTCCTTGCCTATTTAAGCAAGGCCCATTCTCAATGTATTGCATTGAGTTCCATAATAATATATGATATTGTTTCTCATTTGTTTGCAAAGGTTTTATATAAATCTATTCGGTGAATTGCATTCATCTTATTAATCATGGTGTTTGATTAGCATCTGTGTTCTTGGCTTGGTACGATCTGGTTATCGTTCCTTTCACACAATGCACCAAAATTCCATTGATATTCTTTTTAAATAGCACACCATCAATGAAAACATAAGGCACAACTTGTAATCTAAAATAACTTCATATATTCTTATCCATACCTTCTAGATAAGTACCATGTTGTAAGTAAGTAATCAAATCAGTCATCTAATTTGACCACTGAAACCTCTGGATTGAGTTCTGGTTGCTGATTTTCAAGGTGTAATAAAATATCGGAGTTGCTGATATGAAACTACAACTTGTTGTAATGGTTGTAACAAATCCGTAGAATGTAATTTTCCATATCAACAATCAAATGTTCACATAATCCTTTTCCTTAGACTTTTTTGCAACATGAATATATACATAATATTCCATAACATTCGTAATCTAACATTCTTTTTTCTCATTCAGTTCCTTGTTCAACAACAATTCTTTAACACTTGGATGAGAGACTAAAACATGAATCTTGTTATTTGAAAGTATGTTATTGAAATAATTCAATCATCTAACTACAACAAGTACTTGTTTTTAAAGAAAATTTTATCTTGTCTCATAGTCATGTAAACTCTGTCCAAAGAAAGAAATAGGTTGTTATGTATTTTCATCATTAACCTAAATTAATATGGCAGAAAGAGTTTCAACTCCTGCAAGTGCATACATTGTGAAATCCTTATTAAAATTAGGATTTTCCAAGGTAGGAGCTTGTGAAATATATTTGTTAATAGCTTCAAATTCTTTTCTTCCTTCACTGGTCCAAGAGAAAGTTATATATTTATTTAACATAGCTATAAATGGCTTAACCAATGCCGCAAAATTTGGAACAAATGTTATAACAAAGTTTATTTTTCCAAGAATTTTTTTAATGATTTCTTATGATGAGGTAAGGATAACTGCAATATATCTTCAATTCAAAGCATATATAGCTAGACCTTTCCTAGAAACAATATGTCCAAGAAATTTAACTTTGTGGACTGAAAAGATAGACTTTTGGCATTTAATGATATTCCAAATTGTCTACAAAGATGGAAATTCAACTTTAAATGCATAAGATCATCAAAATTCATTGAAAATATAGTAACATCATACAAATAAACCAATATGTATTTATTTAACAGGCTATGCCAATCCATATCCATTGCAGATTGAAATGTTGCACCAACATTAGAAAGTCCAAAAGGCATTCTTTTATATCATATGCCCCCAATTTGTGGTGAATGTTTTCTTGTATCTAACTTCTTCATGCATAATAATTTGATTGTATCCATTGTAACCATCTAACAGGAACAACCTGTCTGAACCTGAAACTGATCTTAAAATCTAATCCATATTTGGGAGCGGATAATGATCTTTTAATGAATCTTTGTTAAGATCCCTAAAATCCACACAAAGCCTTATTTCACCATTATTTTTCCAAAAATACACAATATTACCTACCCAACTTGAATGTTTAACCAAAATATAATATCTAACTCAATCAACTTGGATGACTCAAGTTTCTAATGAGAGGTTCAATCTTAATCTTAACATGCTTTTGTTTACGCCTTACCGGGTTTTGAATTTGGCTAAAATTCTATGGTATGCTAAGCTAAACTGGGATCAAATACTCTCAAATATTGGTACTTCCAAGTAAAAAGATCTTTATATTATTTTCATAAACTGATAAAAGAATATTTTTAGCTAAGGAACATACATTTACAAAGTGAATAGTTTCTTTTCATCATTAACTAAGATCTCCTCGTAATTATCTACATGAATTGAGATCTTTCCTTTTTCTTTTCTTAACTGATCATCGAACTAAATATGTCCTCTAAATTGACCATACCTTGAGGAAACTTATTTGTATTTAACTGAAAAAATTGGCCACCATAAAGGTGTTGCAATTTTTCTTGTTTTAACTAAAGAAAATTCAACTTGTTGCTGTAGAAATTTGTAAAAAAATCATCATCTTCAAAGACCTGCTAATTTTCTTTGTTATCGAACACTGAAGGTTTGATAATCAACTTTATATGTGGATGTTTTTTTTTTTTAATCTGTTCTAGCACTTCAAAGCTAGCACTGACTTGTGCAATTCTGTCAGTATGTTTGTTTTTAGCTTTTGGACAAATTGTATGATAATAGCCTCAAAATCATACTTTAAGTCTGAAACTCTATGTTTGTAAGACTTCAACAATCAATAGTTACAAACATTAATTTTTTTACATTATTAATCACTAATTCGAATCACCAAATACTTATAACATGTTGATCCCTCTTTTTTATCCCATTGTAGGCCATGAATTAATGCTTCATATTCAGCTACATTACAAGTACATGAAAATTGCAGACTTAGAGTTGAAAAATACCTTTCATTTGAAGGGGAAGTAAGCATCAAACCTGTACCTTTTCCTTTTTTGGCTCCATTAAAATGAAGATTCCATAAGCCTTCTATTGTATTTTCTATTTTGGACAAGAAGGGGATAGGTGCATTTTCTTCATGAAATCAATAAACACCAAATAAAAATTCTTCTAATTACTTAAAAGGATCATAAGCATGTTCTTATTGATTTTTTTCTCCATAAACAAGTTAGAAACACCATCTAATGTAGAAAAATGTGTTGTGACATCAAAATCAGTCTAATCTATGGCTGTATAATTTTCTACAACATTTGTAGCATGACGTTCAATATGAAATTTAGCCAAAGGCTCTGATTTAACTGTAACTTTAGTTCCACACCTTGTAGTGAAGAAAAAAAAAGACCAATTAGAAGAAATATAACATCACATATTTTATGTAAAATATCTTGATAAACATAAATTCAAGAAGAGAGGTAATTCTACAAAAGTTACATCTTAAAGAATAGAAAAATTAGGAAAATCATGTAATATTACCTCCAAATTTTTGATGATAGCAACTATGTTGGTTTTTGATCCATCTAGCTACAACACACTCTTTTTTCGTAGGTTCATACTGCAAGCCTAATTCTTCCGCTACTTGTACCAATGTTAACCATGCAGTTATGAACTAAATGATCTCCAATAATAAAATATACATAAAAGGGTGGTGGATTGTTAATATCATGAGCATTTAGAAACTTTTGTATCATCAATTTGACTTATTTCATACGATCTTGCTCAATAGTACCAAGGACCATATCAGTGTTTTAAGCTTCCTTTTCTACTACTTTTGAAGAAATCTACAACTTAGCAAGCTCTTGAGTAAGTAAATCCTGCTATCATGGAATACTCATATCATCCCATATGGAAATATTTATATTGTGTTTTTTCATTACCTCAACAATATTAAAAGAAGAAACAATTTTAGAAAAAACTTCTACAGTTTTAGCATAAGCTTTAGAAAAAATGACTCTACTTCAACAACTTTTGAAATATGAGGTATGAATAATATTCTAGGATCAGGTTGTAATTGTTTTTTCTTCTCTTTAGGAGCTGAAATGTTTTCCATTTTTGAATGAACAACAATAATGTTTACTATTTTATGACCTCCACTTGTTGTAGTTAAAATAGGTCCTTTCTGCGTTTTTTCTTCATCTTGAGCCTTTTTCTGAGACCTAGTTGTAACTACAATAAAATATTCTTCTCCAAAACTGACTAAGTTCTATTCATGTGGTTTATGACTCTAAACATCTTGTTGCCCACCCTCCATTTGAACCATGTACAATATTTCAAATTGAGGTTGTGTAACAAGGCTCAAATTTTCGAATGCATTTGGGTAATTAGAAGCTGAATGAGGCTGATTGTAAGGTGTACACCACTCTTTTGAATCCATATTGGTTGGAACAAAAGTGCTAGATGAACTAGGAACTTTAGGAACAAATTGCCTTTTCTAATAAGGTTGCCTATAAATTTTATTTTGATAGTATGGCTGCCTATTATTCTAATTTTTCTAATAAGTATTTTGATAAGGCCTACTAGGATGAGCTAATTTATTCTCGATTGATGTTAATTTATTTCCCATGGTCTGCAAGGCCTTAAATACATCATCTTGAGGTGTTGTAACAATAGACTCTATTATGGTAATAGGTTGTGGTATAGGTGTCAAGTCTAGTATAAGAGGCATAGAAGGCCTTGGGGATAATTTACCATCTTGAATGAGGTCATTTTTAGCCCTAATAGCAATATCATAAGCTGGTGGGAGTGTAGTTCCTCCCATGGACTGTATCATGGCTGAAATATCGCTATTTAATATTTGAGATAGTATAAAAATGCATGATCAGCTTGAGGCTTAACAATGGCTGGAATTCTCTCCCAAGTTCTAGCAAATCTGATATTAAAACTAGCCATAAATTCATGAGGATATCTCTTGATTGTAGATAGTTGTTCTATGAGAGATAAATGATCATAATTGTCTTGAAGTTGCTTAATTAGTAAATTTGTATTGATAAAGTTATGTACCATTACAAAATTTATCCTTTAAATGATGTCATTTTAATATTCTCAAGCCTACATCTTCATGAGTTACATTATGGAATACACAAAGGGCTGCAATGTCTTTAATATTCTCAATAGGGGTAATCTAATTTTTACAAGTGAATGAAGGTAAAAATTTATAAGAAGAAGTAGGTATTTCATGATAGAATGGAATTATTAAGCGCTACCATTAGTAAAGATTACAAAATTTCTAAGTGGTGGTGGTGGTGGTGGTGGTTGTTGAGCCATTTGAATAACTCAAATTTGATCAACAAGATTAACACGTGGTGAAGGAAGGGGAGGAGGGTTGTCAAACCGGGTTTTTATAAGGTAAGGTATTGCCAACTCTTCTTCTTCTTGTAGAATTTAAAAGTAATGAAATAAAATCAGTAGGAAGTCCTCTTATCGATGATCTTGTAGTAACTTTAGGCATGTAAAATGCTGCAAAAATGGTCTAAAATCAGCCTAATAGAGTTGGACCAAATAATTTCTTTTTATTTTCAATGGATTTCTCTAGCTTTGTCCTTCTAAAAGTGTTGTTCTTTTTCTATAATTTTGTTGTAAATTGTTGTAATCTTCTGCAAATTGTTGTAATCTGCTACAAATCCGATCCGTGGTCCCATCGGGCATTCCAAAAGTTGTTATCTCGTAGCAGTGTACCTGGTTGATGGATAACAATAGGAATTCTAGGATTTCTTCTCTCCCTCACTTCCATAAATGTAATGGAAACACCTCAGGTCTATGGGTATACCTTTTTTTATAGGTGAGACTCTAGTGTCAAGACTGGTTCCTTATTAATGTATGCTAAACTCATTTTTTAAATTTTTTCTTTGAGTTTTAAGGGTAAGAAATATTATTTTAACTCGAATTGAAATGGGGTTATACACCAAATTGATTGAGCGATTTGACTAAGTACATGCTCTAAATTGAGAACAAATTGCAGAAACATAAACCAATGGGTTTCAGTTTGATCCTAAGGTAAACACTTGTGTGTTGAGGGATAAATCACAACAACACAACAACTAACATGCACACTAAGACTGTATAGAAAGCACCAAATTTGCAACAAGGTAAGATAATTAATTCATGGAATTAACATTCACAAGTGCTAATGATATATACACACCAAAGGCAAATAATTAGAAAGGCAATAACTTGTTCTCAATTAAGGGAAAAAATGCAAAAAATATGCTTCAACACTCCTACATCCAAGAATTCCTCCTTATGCCTTGCTAGAGCACACAATATATAGAGAAAACTTCACCCAACCCCTCCTAAAAATAAGCTACATTCTGTACTCGCCCATGCATGTTAATTTTAGCCTTTATCATGAATAAATAAAGGAATAAAAATAACCATGCAGTTTACAATGAGGCATTAATAGCCTTAGTTACAAAAATACACTTAGTCAAAGTGTAGTTGATCATTCTATTTTTAATACAATAAATAACTTGGGTGAATAAAATTAGCTAATAATAGCTCTTTCTTGTTCAATTCTCCTCCAATGTGCATGTAATTTGGTCTTCTTGTTGTTGATTAAATAATTATACTTAATCTCTGATGTGACATTTGCATATTCACCCACTTGCAAGGGTATTTCTTTCTTCTTCCCGAGTTTTTCCTCTAGTGATCACATGCAAAATAATACTCATGATTAATAAAAATAATTCCTTTATCTTCATAATTAGCAAAACATTGACCCATGTGTGGGGACCAACTGTAGGAATGTGTAAGAAAATAATACCCTTATTTTGTAAAAAAGATAAGGTAATAACACTCCATTATGATCATGTATGCCTTTGATGTTGACATATGTGTATGCATTATCCTTCTTGTATTTTCTCACCATATCATGAAAATACTTGGCAAAAGGATTTTTTGCAAGAAATAAGGTATAATTCACCTTTTTGTGGGGTCTCCTTAGCAAATTTTAAGGCATCTTTAGCATTTTTAGGTAGAGAAAAATTTGACCTTACTTTTGCATTATCATTGGTCTTTTTGAGTCATCTTTGGCACCTTTTGTAAATTCACATAGCAATATATTTTTGTAGGCATATACCTTTTGAAAAATCATGGCATTACAAAGATTCAGGGCCCTTTTGATTAATCATCCCATCATAATATGATCTCAATCCCTTTTCAAAATTTGATCATATATAAAAATGACCTTAATAAGTTCAAAGTAATGATTTTTCGATTACTTGGGGTTTTCCCCTTTCTCACAATGACACAACCCTTCCCTTTGATTGTCATTGGCATTGGTGATGATTATGTTTTCAAACAATAATCTATGATTTGATTATTTAGCCTACTTGAATTATTTGATGATGAGCTTGGAATATTCTTTATCCCCTACATGATGGGGAACCCTTCATGATGTCGGTGATTTAACTATGATTTGCATCAAAAAATGGTGTCCTTTTGATCTGTCACCATTGATTTACTAAGTCATTGGATTAAGGGTTGCTTGCATTTTTTGCATTGATTTTGATGATCTGATCTTATCCATCGATGACTGTACCTTTGCATCTCTGTCATTGATCGATCTGTTATGGCATTTACTGTTGATTGAATTTGTCCCTTCGATATCTTGTACCTGCAAATTTTGGAGCCATAGATCACTAACTCCGGGTGAATTGTGGGTTTATAGCTAGCACCATTTGATCTGTTGTGATTGCATCTTCGTCGTTAGATCTATACTTGCATTTTTGAGCCATTCCTGCTAACTCAAGATGAGTTAGGGCTGGGTAAAAACTCATTGAGATTATCATTTTTCTATTCCATTTTCTCGTTTCGAGTGGTGAAGCCATGCCAAAATTTTATCAAACCGTCATTTTTTGTCTTTTAAAGCTTATTTTCTCAATGCAAATTTGTCTTCTGAACATGAAAGTTCAGCATTTGAACCTATGTGGATTCAAATATTTATGGCTCATTGCTCCATTTCGAGCCTCTATTAAGTTCTTTAGATTTTAGATATTTACTGAGGGTTTCTTGAAAAATGGCTGTCATTTTCAAAAGTTGAGCTCATTGTTCAGAGCTCACTGTAATCATTTCGCCGCCATTACTTGCTTTGAAGCTTGAACCTGGTGTTTGTAACGTCTCTAATATGTGTTTTGTATTACCATCTATGATTTTTGTGACACCATTTGATGAAGAAAAGGTAATTTATTACTGTATTTAAGCACTCTAACTTCTTGCTTCAGTCATTTTGGTTTCAAAATGCACTTATACTTTGGAATATTTGTTGTTTTCATTTTGTTTCTTGGGAACTTTGAATTAAAATTTATTCTAGGTATCGTCCTTTTTACTGTCTTTGCTCTGAACTTGGGTTCATTTGAAAGTTTTCAAAAATATCTTTTGAAAATGGTAAGTTCCTGTCTTATTATCGAATATTGCCTGTAGAAATCTTTAAAAAAATTGTAAAGCAATGGAGACATAAATTTTTCTTAATCTCATTGTTGATTATTTTTTATTTTTGTGTTCATTGTTGTATTGATGCGTTATCTGAAACTAACTTTTTGACTTCATGAATATCTTAATTCTTCGATGCCTATTTATTATTTATTTTCTTCCTCCGGCTTTGAAGATTTATTGAGTCGTTGTATTTCTCCGCTATAAAACTCTATGAAATTTCCAAGAAACCATGAATGGTAGTAAAATACAAGGCATTGGATAAAGATACTATAATGGCTCGTCTTTTCATCATTTTTTACTTATTAGCACATGTTTTTTTTTTTATCTCATTTTGTTCCTTTCCTTTACTAATGTTGTTGAGGATTTACGCTTTAGTATCTTCTGATGATTTAACATTCTTCTCCATATTTTAAGTTGGGTTTCCTGATTTTGAAGGCAAGCTCTTGCTTTGGTATTTACCTCGCCAAAACTGTAATGAATTTTCATTATTTTCTCTTAGATCTGTGCTCATTCTAAGGTTGTATTAATTATGTTTTAAGAAATATTGTGCTCCCAGGATGGTAACTCGTAAGATGGAAATAAAATTGTAACTTAATATCCTTATATTTTTGTAAACTGAACATTCATTTACAATTGCAAGATTCTTAAACTCTATTTCTGAATGGTCCATTTCTGAACTAATTCTTCAATGTCGGCACTTGTATTAGCTCGAGATTTGAATTTTTATAATCGCTTTTTGTGATTTGAATTGTTTATTTATTATTGGGAACTCAATTTTCTGATAATATTATTTGTTGTTCCTTGAGTCATTATTCCTTTAACTGATTTGAGTTCTCATGAAGGACATCAATTTTTATCTGTGACTCTTTTGAATATATCTATTTGAGGTTTTCCAAACTTTTTATTTCTATTATATATAGTTGTATTCTGTTATTAAGAGACTCAAAAAAATTGTTGATTATACTTCTCCATTTATTGTTCAACCTTAAACGTTCGTCCTGAACATGAATTCATTGTCCCTTACAATTATTTCTCTTTCGTGTTAAGTTTAGAGTCTCTACAACTCTGCTATCATCTGTTTTGACCATTACCTTTGAGATTCTTACTCTACAAGAGTAATGGGAGTTTGAGATCATTATTTGTCTTTCTATAAATAGCTCTCATTTTCTTTGTGTATTGAGTTCCAAAACTTAACTGTGACTATATATTAAATAACTTTCTTTAAAGGAGTTTTCAAATGCATTATTTTATCAAAATGGTGAAAATTTGTACCCTCTTTCCTTTTGAGTTGAGTATAGTCTTCCTAACTTGATGGTATTTGAAACTCTGTCAGGGACTGCTACTTTTGATAGTTCATCATTACTTTCCCTAGTTCTCATATTTGCATCTTCAGGCACTCTTGAATAATGTGGAAATGAAAGTTCCTTTTCAAATTGTTCTTGGTAGAAACATCACTATGAAAATAAACCCTGAAACTATGACTCTTACTTGTAAAAGTTCATTTTGGTATCTCTTTCTTGATACAAGTATGATTTGGAACTCTTCTTGATAGCATATTTTATCCCTAGAAATTTAAACTTTATTTGACCCCTGTTACTATAAAACTAAAACTTTGCTTCTGCTAACACCTTTGAGCTCTACATCTAGTAACATTTTGTGCATCAAAAGAATGGATTTTCTTTCCATGAATTGATCAATGCTCTCTAAAGATTCTCTTCTTCGTACTTTGGAGCTTAGTAAATATGCATTGTTAAGTTTCACTTGTAGGTTCCTAGAACTTGTTAGTATGAGAATTTGTACCTTCTATTTTGTAACTATAATGATCAAATCATCTTCAGACTTGACTCTCCCGATCATGAATGACTAATAGTTATTTTCTTATAAAGTTGTTTCTTTTTTCATGAATGCAACAGTCAAAAATTTATTTTCCTTCTTACCTGTATCTACACATTTAAAAAACTAGTTAGAAAATAATAGGATTTTTGGCCTCTCTTATGTTCCATAGAAGCTTTCTTTCTCTTTTATTTTCTTCTTTGTCATGATTCGGGAATCATATGTGCTTCTGCAAGAAAGTAATTTCTCAAATTGTAATTTGTTACTTTCATGTACCTTATGATTTTTATCTTGAATAATTCATTTGCTTGAAACTAGATAGCACATAAGTACAGATTAAACCCTGAGCTCAAAAATTGATGTCTTTTATCTTTTTTCTTTCAAGTACATTGTAGAGCATGTTGGAGGATGCAAAAGACAATAATGGATCTAGAATAGGATTAGTGAAGACCAAATAAAACCCAAGGCAATAATGAGTTTCTTCTATACTCTTTTACTATTAGTTTCACATACATGTACCATTTATTTCGATAATCTTAAGTTGCATCCCATGGCTTGTGAGCGAAAAAATGAATTTCCTTAATGAATAAATGATATTATTTTTTTAATTGAGTTGTGTAATTCTTTTTACTTTCAGATTTTTTGATATGTATTAATAGTACAATGAATTAAATAACTCAATACATACTTAATAACACTTAATCACAAGAAATGATCAAATTGGAAATACCAGAACTTAAAAATGAACTTTCAACCATGCAAAAACAACTATGTTTGATGTTTTTGAGTTTAACTCCTCAGTATACATATATTTCAACCTTCCTCAAGGTTTTAGTTTAGTTCTTTAGAGATTTGTTGATACTTTCATAAAGGTGAACATGGAATAGCAACATACGTGAGGTGTTACATTATGCAATAGCACACATAGCTGCATTTTTCTTTGTTGATCCACTTACTTAAAACACACTTAACTGTATGTAACCCCTAGTTAGGTTCATCTCATCAATGATTTTCTATTGAAAACAAGTTTTGAGTTGCCCATTTTTGCAAAAGTGCTAAAATTGTCAACAACCCCACTAAATGGCAACTAAGAAATAAAACGCCTAATGGCCTATCAATCCCTATGGGATCCATGAGATGGTGAATGAATATGTCTAGGACTCCTACTATAGCTACGATTTCAAGAATACACTAAATTTTTGAAATGGTCATGATGGAGGGTGTTGTATGTGGTCTCACTTTGAGAATAGCTCTGCCTAATCAAAAGTTTGGATGTCACATATGCATCAACCTGGGTGGGGAGAGTATTCATGGTCTTTGTTACCTTTTAGATAGGTGAAAATACGTCACTTGTGTCTATCGGTTGATAATGGTTTTCTTGTGTCCTTGGTCAGATCCTCTTATGTCTTCCTAAAGGGATTAACAAGGTGTCCACGCACACCTAAAAATAAGATCTCACCATCCCTTCATAGATGGTGCAAAACAATGAAACAACAAAGAGTTGGAAAATAAATAAAAAAGAAAGAGAAATGTTAGATGTAGGATTAAAAATTAGATCTAACAAATTCATGGAAAGAATATCTACATACTCGGATCTCCTTGCATTCAGGTGGGATAAGCTAGTATAGCTAGAGCTCTTGCTACAATTACCGGTGTGCTTCCTATCCTGTTAAGGCTATGTGTTGTCCCATGAAAGACCCCTCATCTCCTCCCTCATCTTGAAGAATTATATGCTTTGAGACTAAAGTCTCCTTCTTCATATTTTCCTACTCCCACTTCGCTCTTAATATATCGTGAGTGTCACGCCACTCAAGGTCACTCTCCTCCTCCTCCATTTGAGCTACCTCTCTGTCTCACCGCCTAAACCATCATCCTTTGATCTATCATTGGTCTCATCATAGGCTGAATCTTCTCTAGTCTCATAACCTATCTCCTCCTTAGAATCGAAGTCCTCATCTATAGCCCCATCATCCTCCGTATTGTGATCGTGTGTGACCTCAATCTGGAGTAAGCATACACGAGTGGCATAGCTTCCTCAAGAACAAACAACTCACCTAACTGTAATAGGCACTCCTAGAGTCACTATTGTCCACCCAAGATCTTCGTTAGGGCCCTTTCGGGCATCCTTGACACTCCTATATACGGGTACCATAGGGAGAGGCATGTCAATATATGGAAGGAAGAAGCTGTCAAGGAACCCGGCCAAATGGATGAGTCTCCACCTTTCCTATCCTATCAACTAACTGGCTGGTAGTGGCACAAGCTACCATTGTTGTCTCATCCTATCCCCATAATCCTTCCATATCATGGTAGGGAGTGGCAACTAAATCATTAGTAGTCAATGAATCCAATGGTTTATGTGTCCCTCTAATAACTAACATCCCTATCCATATGGTGGTTCTAATAGCCCCTTAATCTTTAAATAAAACTCCCCCATAATAGGGGATAATACGCTCATACACCCAACTCATTATGAGTGTGGGATGGCTAAGTGACTCGACTGTCAACAAACCACTTGGTACAAGTCCTGGTATATAGTCTCAAAAATATCAGCTCCCAACCATAAGTACATCCATGTGCCTCTATCTATGTGATAATAGGAGCCCAACCGTATAGCAATGTATCACCTCCGTATCCTTGAACAACCATGATGCCACAATACCCATGATGGCCTTATGGATAATGATTATGAGAGCGGTGGAAATATATTAGATCTTCATAGCCTTCTTCAAACCAATCGATACCATGACGTCACCCATATAAGTAGCCTAGAAGGTCAGCGTGGCTCTAGATCCTGCTATCTCAAGATTGAGGCTCCTCCCATGTATCGTAACTCCAAGTATCTGATATACATCCTCTAATGTAATCATCCACTCACTCCTACAACCTTACAAACCAGAAAGTGTTCATGTTTGCATCCCAGTAAGAAAAAAATTCACAAAGTATGTGACTAGCAGGAGTAATATGTGGCACCCAAGAAATCCTCGATATACTCACTCTCTGTAATTCTTCAATCTCATCCTGAGTAACTTGATCAAGGACCTCTGGGATCCAATCACATTCCTGCTCACGGATCCATCAGATGTACTCCTCTTTCTTATGCATCAACCAAAAATGAAAAAAGAGTACATCAGTAACATTTTCAACAAGAAAAGCTCATCAAAACATTATAAAACACAAAAAAAGACTTAAAAAAATATTTTTGGCATTCTGTCCCTAACCACTGTCTTGTGTAGGTCAGCAGTTTTGTGACTATTATCTATCCATGGTGGTGGTTTTGTAACCACCACCATGACAGGGAGACTATCTTGAATAGTGTTTTCGTATGCCACCATTACGGTTAAATGCTCACAAAAACTCAAATACTTACCATTTTTCATATAATAAAAGACTTTCTTATGGGCACCCCCCATAGAGACTAGTCTAAAATAATAAATTTCAAAATGACCCCTCCAAGAAAAATATTTTAACATTCTACATTTTACCTGTTTCAAAACAAACAAATGAGGAAAATAAACTTGAGATCGCATGGTTTGATCTCTCAGCAGAGGCATGATCATGAAATCGTATCGGAAGTTTTGTTTGTACTCTCATCAAAAATGGTCACCGTGGGCCTAGAGCTCAAAAATTACCAATCGAATATGTTCAAATCAATTGAAAATGAACTTGTTTTAATATATATATATATATATATATATATATATGTTGTTTTAATTTCATTTTGAGTGTATGTGTTCACATGGTCTGAAGCATTGGTGCATGTATATTTCTATATCCCCGCACAAATGGTAGGTCCTCTTGTCATTTTAATTTAGCATTTATTTTTTTATATTTTATCTATCTGCACTTGAGTATTTTTATTTTTACAGATAATGGGAGCTTGAAAGGCGACACTTCCACACACAAGCGTGTCGATTATAGCTTCTAACTCCCCATTTCAGAATTTTATTCTCATACTCTACATTTTGCACCTTCTCATGGATAAGAAATTTCTCCATGGGGGAAATATGTATGTACCCAAAATTTTGTGTGAAACATTGTCGTAAAAGTTGTTACAAAATTCTCTAATGATGATTCATATCCTTTCGAGAATTTGTTTGAGTTCCAAAACCCATTCAAAGTATATATTTGTAGCATAGACATCCTTCCTTAGCATTTTCATGCATTTTCCTATCTTCTCGATCAGTTTTAGAGTAGTTTTCATCTTTAGTTTCTAAATTTCCCTACCTAGGTGGTAGTTTTGTGAACCCCACCCAAGGAGGGCGATGGTTGGCCAATTGCCGCCCGCATGAATTTTCAAAAGAGTTTCACTCACATTTTGACACAGAATTCTCTCACTTAACTTCCATTTTTAGACATGTTACTTGCTGTTTTGGAAGATTCTAAAGCCCAACTACCTTTTGGTAATCTATTCTTGTACTTCTATTTGTGATTGGTTATGATTAATAATTTAAACTCCCTCTTGATTATTATTATGTCCCCATTTGGATTTCAAGTGGATTCCACCATTTCCCAACAAAATTCCTATAAATAACATGCTTGTGTTCAAGCAAAACTTAGAGAAAAAAATTTATTCTCGCTATTTCAAATTTGCTTCCTTCTTGCTAGAAATTCCCAAAGCCAATCTTAGTTCAATTATGTTTACACTCTTCCACTTGCATTGCTTCCCAACATGCCAATTCAATTTTTTTTTCTCCCACATCCTTCTTCTTCTCGCTTTTTTCGTAGTCCCATCCATTGGATTCACATGGACAAAAATATTAAAAGGATAAGTTAAATTGAGAATATTCATACAACTAGATTTGTCATTGTTCTTACAATATCGAGGTAGGAGGTTTTTTTATTCATTCATGCAAATTTTCAATTATAAATTTATCATTTCAAAGTTCCTATCAAAATAGTAGATAAATTATTTCATTGTTTCAGTTATCAAGTTATCATTAAATCATATTAAATTACAAAGTTTGTTCTTCAACATTGCTGGGAAGTTACATGGAATAGTAGCTTCTTTGGAGTTGTTATTAATTTTTGTTTCGAGGTAAGATCAAAGATTTTATTTGAAATATTTCGAGTTAGATAATTGTTTTAGGAGTTAAGTTAACATGATTACAAAAACATCTAGATACATCTAGTTAGTTGTTTGTTTTAGATTCATTTATTAGATTAGAAGTTTTATTAAAAATACGAGAAGACAATCAAAAAATTTTGCTTTATTGGATTAGTCATTTTATTGTTTTGGTTCATTCATGTATAATAAAATACCAAAAACATATTTTAAATCTACTTTTCTTATATAGTTTTCTTTGTTAGATCAATTCAATTGTTCCATACATGATAATTACAGGACCCAAAGAACCTAGAGATTTTATGTTTGAATTGATAATACCTCAACCAAATTTAGTAGTACCATTAGCGAGAAATAGACCAACGCCTTAGGTATAACATTTTCAAAAGAACCAGATAAATCCAAACAATCAACCATCAATTGGAGGAACTAAACATTGAAGCCGATAAGTAATTCAATTTTTTTTCAAGACAACCTAATTATAGGCATCCTTAAACATTCTCAATTCATCACCATTAGAGGTCCGAACAAAAGCACACTTACGTAAGTGACCCTAGGGTACCACAACCAAACAGACCTTAACTTCTCATAGATATTGATACAAGAATCTATCTTCTTGTCCTAAAAACACCGACACCTTGCTTTGGATTGAACAACTTGAAATATTAAACATTAAAGTTGACAAGGCTTATAATTACTTGGACTACCGCTAGGCGTAGATTGCCTAACCGTCATTGGGATTAGATTTTATATCACATTTCCGATGACCAGAGAGATTTTACGGTTGGGATCTTATGGTTCCCCAACCAAATGCGGCCAATATCCAATTAGACATATACCCATGCTTAAGAGTATTTATAACTTCACCACTTCCAACAAACATCATTAGGTAGTTAAATTTCCTAAATGAAGAATATTATCAGGACTTCTCATTCTATAAAGAACCTACTAATCACCAATAGATCTTGTGGTTCCACCATGCCTCTCGTTTTCACTTTCATGACCTTGTCTAAAAATACATACGATGCTCCCGCAGTTATTTTCCATGAGTCCCATAACCAATAGAAAAAGTTCCTCCCAAGATCGCTATTGACTAGATCCTCCATGTCGTGATCCTTTCCGATTTCTCCATTTGATCCACCCAGTTAGATAGGATTTCACTGCACTTGATGAGCATATTCCACTATTGCAAGTCAAAAACATCATATTTCCTTGACCACCTTCGCTTACCACTTTCACACACTTTTTTTGCATTACCATATTCGTTACCACTTATCCATTCACATATTCTACATCGGCTTCCTCAACACAACCTTAGGGAGTCGAGTGTGGTTAAAGGTCATGTGTTTATTTTCATCTTTACTGATTCTTGGTTGGTAACTTTTGTCTTTATTACCAGATCGGTAACACAAATAGTATTACTAAAAGGTAACGATTGTCAAGGATTTCATCCAAGTAACACGTGCAGTGTTATCGACCAATAACACTTGTCAATGTTGAGGTTCGAACAATGTAAAATTGTTAGGCGGTAGTGTTTAATTAGTGTTCCCGGTTCATAAGATGGAAGGTCATCGGTATTTAATACGACATGTTCCTTCCCCATTTAATGCGCTTTCCTTTCCTATATATATTGTTAGGATAATTAATTATTATTTTTATATGGTTATATTTCTTCATAACCATCTAATTGTCTTTATGTATGCATATGGATGTGGTTATATTGTTTTAACAATATTATTGGAATTATTTATTTTTTCTTCCTAGATGTAATTTTGAAGCTAGTGCATTTTGAGTTTTTGTTGCATAGTTATAAATCCACATTTTTTTGTATTCAAGCTATCCAATATGTATAAATATTGTAGTCTACACTATTGTATTTGGTTGATTGAGTTTAATAAAATTTATCAAGATTCCGCTTTGTGTTTCTCAATCTACATTTGGTACCAGAGAGAATTGAAGCTTCTGGAAAGGTTAGAGAAGGTTGCAGAGGAAGAAGAATTTGTGGAGAAGAAATCTACAACAATGGAGAGCCAGTGCTACCTCCAGCAGCTTCCCACATCTCCCTACAAACCCATAATCTTGTGTGTGATTTCCATGTAAACGTAGAGAAAATGTATTTTTCCTTGGTGCCCTTTGCACCAGGAAAATTTGCTCCATGGAAGAGGGTCATTTTCTGAATATAAAAGAAAAATTACTACCCCATTAGGGGTGTTACCTCTAAGTTTAGAGAAGCATTTAGTCTCTGCTAACATAGCATACTTTTGGGATTCGAGGGGGCTTTTGTTTTGAGCCTTCAACCCAGTGGGTTTATTTGTTGAAGCCATCTTGTCGACACCGAGTTGCATTTGAAGGAGTGTGTTTCATAAAAGGATGAGTTTCATAAACATTCACAACTGAGCTAATCCAAAATACATTTCCATCCGGTTTTGCATTATTTAGAGGATGAGCTTCAATTTTTAATGTTTGAGCCACTATTTCGTGATCTATGTTGAGTTAAGATATTTGCGGGTTTTGAGCAATCGAGCCCACACCACCTCTACTCCCACAATTCATCCCCTACCCCAACATTCCCCTACATTACTTCCCTATGCCAAGCATCGCTCGACCATGGTGTGCCCCTACTCCACAAAGTCGTTCCACCTTCCTACCTGTCCCACGCATGGGACCTACATAAACAAAGCACGGTGGTAACAATAAAAAAAAAACCGCATGAAACAAAACAACTTCGAGTTTTTGAAATACATCCAAATGCTTTGTCCTCTAACCACTCTACCAAGACTCTGCAACCAAACAAAAAACATGGTGACAATACAAAATATATGCAAAGGTGTTTCAAACAAGGAGATAAAGTTGGAGATCCAGTTTTTGAGCATGCAACAACCCTAAAATGCTTTCCTTCAAGCTCATGTCACATGGAAGCTAAATCCAATACCACGCAGAATATCCTCAAGCCGAGATCACATTTTCTTTAAAAGGTTAGTTCAAAATTCACCTTCTTTAAATACATTCTGCTCAATTTCATAGGCTAAGCGCTCAAGGTGAAAATGTGGATAGAGGACTAGACTCAGAAGTGGGAAGTGCATGGTTCGAATCACACAAAACACCACAAGTTTTTCAATTTTGAAATTTGGAGGAAACTTTAGAAAAACCACCAATTTTGGATGAAGATTTAGTGGAAAAACAACTGCTAAACCATTTAGTTATAACTAAATAGGTCACCAAATATTTTGAGAGAAAAACCCTATTTAAGGTAAAAAAACATTTCTCCTATTAAGCCTGTTTTTTCATTTCGGACAACTTTATCTAAAGGGGGATAGCTAAAAATTGCATTGTCACCTGGTTTTACGTAATTGTTTGCATTTTGGGTTGTATTGGGCTCTGGTACCACGGGGCCCACAAAAAAAAAAAAATAATTACGTGCCATTCAATTTTTATAATTTTTTGAATGCAATTTGTATACTTCAGAATATTGTACTAATTTTCAGGTTGTCATAGTCAACTAAAAACTTTGTAAATGCTCGAAAAATGACAAAATATTTTAATAAAAATTAGTAAAAAATTTCAGTAACACTCACGAGATCCTAGATCTCATTCGCAGCATTTCGGTATATACGGTGCCTCTAGGAAGCTCTTACGAGTAAAGCGGTCACGACTACTACTACACCTAATGCCTAGTCTAGTTGCAACAACTTTGTCTGGG
Source organism: Taxus wallichiana var. yunnanensis (assembly GCA_018340775.1). Taxonomy (NCBI): domain Eukaryota; kingdom Viridiplantae; phylum Streptophyta; class Pinopsida; order Cupressales; family Taxaceae; genus Taxus; species Taxus wallichiana. The sequence goes on along the minus strand of CM031241.1, from coordinate 77,052,561 downwards.
CATCAACCCTTTAAATCGATGGGGAGTAATAAGGTCACGGTGCACACACTATGATCCATCCTATCCGTCTTTGAACAATTACACGACATAAATCGGACTGATAAACTATCTAAGTATATCGTGAAGTTACGTGCGTGTATGAGGATATTTCTTTCAACTAGTGTCAATAATCACACGGACCCCTTTCAAGTACTATCTTGGTACCACATATTAAATTATTTCACCTATTTTAATGCCTATTTCATGTACCGTAAGGTATATAGAAATGGTGAGATTCTTCCACATACCACCGGGTATATCGGAAGCACACATATATAGAAAGGTTTGGTATATCGATTGATGGTATATAGATTGGGAGACCTTATACCCGGTGATAAGAGCCAAACCACATCGGTGATTTCTATAAAATGGGCACAAATGCCCTCAAATGTTTTCTTCCAAATTCACAACTACTCAGAAGAAACAACTATGCTGCATGAAAGACAAAAATCAAGACACAACTTGAGTTTGAAAAAATTTGGCCTATTGTGACTGGTACTCTTACCAGATCAACTACTAATACAACACAGAAGAGGTAATTTGATAGAGCATATCAGAAAGATAAACTCATCATCTTGTTTGGAGTGTCTGACAATGTGCAACCCCACATTCATGATACCACAAAAGCCAAAGAAGCATGGGATAAGTTCAGCACAATATAAGAGGCCAAAAATAAGAATGTCATTTTGAATTTGCGAGTTAGCTAGACACACCGAAGTTTAAGAAAAATGAGAAAATCAAGTTTTCTTAAGAAGAATTCCAGAATTGAGGGATTCACTTCTATCTCTAGGAGAATCGATTAAAGATGATGCTCTTGTTCCCATTGTTCTGAGACCAATCCCTTCTTCATACCGTATTTTTTTCAGAACACTAAAATTTTCGAGATGACAGTTATTTTTGAAAAAATGGTTAACTTACTACAACAAGAGAAATCCATGCACAATAAGGATGATGAAGAGGAGAAGACACATTCTTCACATCAAAAATTGAAAGGAAAAGGTAAATGAAAACCTAATTCCTATCAAAAGTCTCAAAATCAGTATCAACAACAAGGGGACAAACAACAGAAGAAGTAATGTCCAATTTGTAAAAGAGGACATGACCTCAAAGATTTTGGTATAAAACTTACAGAAAAGGTTCATCAAGCAACTTTGGACCTCAAAACCAACAATCTCACAAGGAACATACAAACTGCAATCAAGGGAAAAAAAGGGGAATTGGAAAAGAGGACCCATCAACAAGGAAATATTTCCGAACAAGAACATCATTCGAGATAATGAAGACTTCTTGTGCACTACTCGATCAAGTGAACCATCCATGTCATCTAGTGATTTCTAGTATGTTGATTCAGAAGCCACTCGACACATGACCGACCACGAGACTGGTTTATTTCAACGAGGGAAATGCCATCAAAAAAACATGTTTCGTTGGGAGATGATTCTTTATATACATTTCAGCTGAATGGGAACATTTCTCTACCCCTTGGTTCATGAAATTGTAGACTATCAAATGTCTTAAATGTCCTTGGGGTGACAAATAATCTGATTTTAGTCACCAACTCCTTGATCACAACCTAAAAATTGAATTTGATATTCATTCTGGCAAAAAAATGTGTTTGATTCAAGATAAATCATGAGGCTCGAAAATAGTAGTGAAAGCCTCCAATGTCGGACACATGTTCCAGCTTTATTTTGTCCACAGAGATGATCAGGAAATTGTGGCTAAGAACTCTACCTTAGCACAGTTGTGGCATAAGAGACTTGGTCATGTTATTTCCAAGTATCTCAAGACACTTTTCCAGTGTAATATGGTACATGGGCTACCATCTCTTTAGAAGGATACAGACAAGTGTCCTCATTGCCTAGCAGGAAAACAACACAGAGCTTCATTCCAGAAGAGTACATATCAAGCTCATGGTAAGATTGATCTGGTTCATACCAATATTTATGGTCTGATGCAACCAAGTCATTTTGGATTTCAGTACTTCATGCTTTGTGTTGATGAATACTCAAGAAAAATGTGGATTTTTTGTCTTTACAAGAAAAGTGAAGCTTTTGAAACTTTCAAGAAGTACAAAGTAGCTGTTGAGAACAAAACTAGTCATCACATCAGAACTCTCCACTCAGATTGAGGGGGAATTCACCAATAATGAGGTCAAATACTACCTACAAACTCATGGGATTTTTTGACAAATGCCTCCTCCATACACACCGCAGTAGAATGGTGTCATTGAGATAAGAAATTGTACTATAATGGAAATTGTTAGATGCATGATCGATGACTCTGGACTTGCAAAGACATTCTAGGAAGAAGCAACAAAAACAACAGTGTATTTGTTGAACAGAATGCCCATATTTTTTCTTGACGGAGTAATGACACAAGAAGCATGGTCAAAATGGAAACCATATGTTGCACACCATAGAGTGTTTAGGTGCAATGCAAGTATGCACATAGCCAAGCAAAATAGAAATAAATTGGACATGAAGTCACATAAACTTTTCTTCATTACGTACGGTGAAGAGACTCTTTGGTATAGATTGATGGATCCTAAGAACATGAAATTCTACACCAAAAAGATGTTGAGTTATTTGAGAAGAAGGAAGCAAATTATCCTCCTCCAGACTCACTTGATGTAGATTCTTCACTAGTTATAAACACTAAATATGATGTTCCTATAGATGACGAGAGTGATTATGGGGATGATGGCGATGATATGACATAACCACAACCCACATGAATAGTTTAGTGTATGCCCAAGTTGTGTACTAGCACATTACAAGATGCAGAATGGATGCTCCACTAGATACATCCACCCCTAGACCATGAAATCGTAGTAAAGTAATAGAATAAGTTAACTTTTCTTTCTTTGAGTAGAGTTATCGAGTCCGATTAGCCCTCTACAATCTAGGAAGCCCTACGGTCAAAATCTTGGAAATATGCCATGGATTACTCCGAATATCATTCAAAAATGAAAAATAACACTTGGCAGATTTTCAATCTTCAACCAGCGAAGAAACCCATTGAATGTAGATGGATATTCAAAACTAAGTACAAAATAAATGGGATAGTGGACAAGTATAAAGAAAGACTAGTAGCAAAGGGGTATGCAAAAAAAGAAGGCATTGACTATGAGGAGACATTTTCTCCCACATCTAAGATCACAATGATCAGGATGATCTTTTCTCTAGGTGCACAATTTGGATGGAAATTCCATCAGATGGACATAAAAAGTACCTTCTGAATGGAGATTTACAAGAAGAAGTCTACATGACTCAACCTTAGGGATATGTTGTACTTGGTTAAGAAGAAAAGGTATGAAAACCGAGGAAATCCCTATATGGTCTCAAACAAGCACCTTAGGTATGGTACATCAAGATTGATGTGCATCTCATACAATATGGATTTGTTAGAAATCCATATGATCCCAATCTTTACCTCAAAAAACAAGGGGGATTTTTTTATTATCATTATCTATGTCGACGATCTAGTCATTACGGCGGTTTAGTGAAGATGATCGATGCAATGAAGAAATATCTTAATCAATCATTTGACATGACCGATCTCAAGATGATGCATTATTGTCTTCGATTGGATGTATAGAAAAAGAGAATCTTATACTTGTTTCTCGGATGAAATATACCAAGACAACGCTCGAGAAATTTAGGATGATGGATTTTACACTAATTGCTACACCTATGGAGAAAATATTACAGTTATCTCATTCAAATCCATCTCCCGAGGTAAGTTCCACTCTCTCGTCGACAATTGATTGGGAATCTCATTTACCTGATCCCAATCTTTACCTCAAAAAACAAGGGGGATTTTTTTATTATCATTATCTATGTCGATGATCTAGTCATTATTGGCGCTTCGGTGAAGATGATCGATGCAATGAAGAAATATCTTAATCAATCGTTTGACATGACCAATCTCAGGATGATGCATTATTGTCTTCGATTGGATGTATAGAAAAAGAGAATCATATATTTGTTTCTCAGATGAAATATACCAAGACAACGCTCGAGAAATTTAGGATGATGGATTGCACACTAATTGCTACACCTATGGAGAACATATTACAATTATCTCATTCAGATCCATCTCCTGAGGTAAGTGCCACTCTCTATCGACAATTGATTGGGAGTCTCATTTACCTGACCTACACTAGACTATATATCAACTTTGCAATAAGCTATCTATGTAGGTTCATGTAGGAACCCAAAGTTTTTCATTGGAAAGTAGCAAGGCGCATCTTGAGATATCTCAAAGGATCAGTGGATCTTGGTCTAGAATACAAGAAGAATGAAAAATTCTTCTTGTCTGGATATTCAGATTTAGATCATGCAGAAACATTGATGATATAAAATCCACTTCAGGATTTGTAATCTTTATGGGATCCAGACCAATATCATGGGGAAGTAAGAAATAACACTTTATTTCTCATTCTTCCACAGAAGCCGAGTATCATTCTACATGAGAAGTTTTACAGAAGTTATTTGGCTACGCGCATACTAGAAGGACTTGGAATACCACAGGACAAACCGACCACCATGTATGTTGAAAATGAAGGTGTTCTCAAACTTGTTCACAATCCAGGTGTTTCGTGAAAAAACAAAGCACATTGACGTAAAAATTCATTTCATACATGAGCATGTTTTGAAGCACAACATGCAACTTCAATTTTGTCCAACAGCTGAACAACGGGCATATATCTTCACAAATTCACTTGCACGTGACAAGTTCAAGTTGTTAAGAGAGTTCGTCTCTTCATCCCTTGAGACAATGCACAATTAAGGGGGAATGTTAGGATAATTAATTATGTATTTTATAATTAATTATTTAATTATTGTTATTAATTAATTATTATTTTTATGTGGTTATATTTAATCATAACCATCTAATTTTCTTTATGTCTGCGCATACGATGTGGTTATATTTTTTTAACAATATTATTGTAATTATTCATTTGTGCTTCCCGGATGTAATTTGGAAGCTCTTTGCATTTTAAGTTGGTTGATTCATAGTTACAACTCCTCATTTGTTTGTATCGGGGCTATCCAATATGTATAAATATTGTATCTTGCACTATTGTATTTGGTGATTGAGTTTAATACAATTTATCAAGCTTCCGCCCATGTTGCTCAATCTACATATATATCCATCCCCATACATTTTATCCAATTTTCACCTACATTTTTTCAAACATAGAGTTTTTCTGAGAGTTCCAGACCTTCTCATCCACTTCTAGTATTCCAAATTAGGGTTGATCATCAAGGAACAATTTTCATCATATATAGGTATCTTAATCTGTAATTTTTCATCCTCTTCTTTTTTCAAGAAATCAACGTTTAAGAATAATGGCCCCAAGGAAAAATACCATTAAACCAACTTCCTATGTTTACCGAAACATTTTATATCCCTAGTTGCTACAACTACTTGAAGACCCTCAAATAATTAGTCAATCCAGGTTGGATTGGTAGCTCAGGGTTCCATGGTATTATTTACATGCCCTAGTATCAGATAGAACAAAAATTACTAAATAATTTAATGCAAGTGTATAATCATTTTTATTGTACTTTCATAGTTTAATTACCATCCCATTAATTTACCATCAAAATAATACACAAGGCATTCATCCTCTAACATACCTCCCACATCAAAATGGATTTCCTGTAACCTTCAAATTTGTTCTTCTTTATGAGAAAAATAAATTTTTAGAGTCTCATTACAATCTCTCTATTAAGGTTGAAGTAAATTCTCTGCGGCCAAAAGGGGTATTAACTCTCAATCTATAAAAAAACATTTCTCCCAGCCATGGTTGAATTTTTCAAGTCCCGTATCATGTTACAGGGAAGATACACCAACATTCTTCAGTGGGAAATATACTACCTTATTCAAACCATTACTGACATTAGATTTGATTATTGCACATATCTTTTATCAAATATTCGTTCTGAACTTGACAAGGTCAAATTGAATCCTACCGCATTTATTTCTTATTTTTATTATGTTCCTACTTTATAGTATTAGGGTTTTTATGGACTCAAATAAAAAAAAATCCAACTTATCTTCACAAGGAGATGGAAAAAAATGGAATTATTATGGACCAAAAATTCGTAAGTATTTTGTTTTAAAAGTATTTAATCTTTATTCCTTTTTAAAATAAAAATATTTGTTAAATTAATTCTTATAAGTATGTAATCTGTAATTCTATTTTGAACTAATGAACATGTCAAAAAAAGTGAAAATATGAAACTCCGTCATACGACAATTCACTCGCATAACCCTATTGGGACTGAGGGGTCTGGTGAAAACAATACAATTGACGTCATTGAGTTCGATGAATATTTTTCTTTAGAGTCAATACCAAACAAATGGATGCATAGTTCTTTGGAATCATCGTGCTCGGCCTAGTCCTAGAGAAAGGAGAGAATGCACTCTTCTTTTACGTAACATTCAAATCCAGGTTTTAAGTTTTACATACTACATAATCTTTTCAATTTTATTTAATTATTTTACAGACTAATGATAATCTCAATCTCTGATTCTCTACAATGTCATATTTCTAATTTCATTATCCTAATGTGCAGCCTTTTCTAGCATATTTGCATCACCTCGGAGAGAGTATTCTCATATTGTTGTAGACACCACATACATACTTGAGCACAAAGAGATTCGAGTCTTCTATAGTAACCAACCTGCACCCTTCTAGTTCGGGTATAAAACAACTAAAAATAGTGACTTAAAATTTATTTATATTAGTGTTTTGAATTTATTTTACGAATTTATCATTATTTTTAATTGGTTTTAATTAAACTTAGGAATTTCCATAATAGTTCCACAATCACCCTTCCCCCTAATGCCATAGTAAAAGTATGTTTATTATAGACAACACTCACACCGTAATAAATTCTTATTGTTCACTTGTTTGTCTTTTAATTTCAAATTTTTAACATATTGATTACTGAATCTCATATTGTTAAAGTATTGATGCTTGCATCTCTTATAATATGAAATTCATCCCATGACCACCACCTCTACTCTGACTCCATCTCAGCACATAAGGAGTGCATCAGTCCCTTTTCAACCTCCCCTTCCACCTCTTTCATCTGCTTATGGTAGGGGAAAATGCTTATGCTCCTTAACATTGGAGCAACTACGAGCATGGAAACTCAAAATTTCACAACATCTATGCTCCCAATTTTTCAGTTAACGGATTCCTAAGTGCTAAAGACACTTATTTTTAAAAATATATAGATATGGGTGAGGCATATCTTGGGTTTGAAAGATTTTTGACATGCAAGAGTTGGGAGGCATGCCGATAATTTGTTGCAATCTATTTGTAACAAAATTCCATAGCTGATAGGCACTTTAGATCCTCCTTCCCCAACCGCACAACCATAAGAAAAAATAGATGATGATGCAAAGACCAAATTTTCACTTGACATCCTTATGTTAGAAAATGTTACACCACTTGTCATGTAAAATGTTATTCATGAAATTAAGGATCTGAAGATGCGGGAGATCAGAGTGAAAGCTCTGATAAAAGAATTTAATGATAGATATCATAATTTTGAAAATAGAGAAAAGCTTTTTTCATTTGTTAAAAATCAACCAGTGGTGATTGATGGTATTCTTATTAACGCATAAAAAGAAATTATAGTCACCGATAATGTTTACAATAGGTATGAATTTTTGACAATAATGTTGAGAAAATTAGCTAATTTTAATTCGGAGGTGTAGTCATACTAAAAAAAGTGGAATCGTGACAAGAAGCTTATCACTTTTTCTAATGCAAAGAAAGACTTTGCCATGGTAATTTCTAATTTTTTGAGATTGTTAGATAAATTTATAGCTACTCTTTATCTTATTCTAAATAATAAAAATGTTTTTTCTAATTTTAGTCAAAATACCATACTTTGAAGATAGAGGTGCATGTGTTGGATGAGCACATTAAAAAAGTGAGAGAGAGTGTTTGCAGGGCTATTGGTTTTAAAGAAAAACTTGTTTTGTTAAACAAGTAGAACAATACTTTACGGAGGATTATCAAGGAGCATAAAATGGATCTAGAAATTCTTATGAAGAAAAAAATGATGAGGATCCTTCTATCCTTTCAGTAGGAGATGCAACTAGGGAAGATAGAGAAAATTTAGAAAACATTAATGTTGCTGCAAAGGAATTAGTAGAGTCTGGTATAATCCAAAATAGTAAAATGTTTTATTTGTTTCTGAATCTAGTGATGGTAAAGGACAAGGGTCCAATTAACTTCAATTAAATTTTAAATTATGTTACTATTGATGAATTTAGTATTTGACAATTGGAATTTGAAAACATTATCTTTTTGTGAAATTGTTATTTGTTGATATTTTTATTTCTCTCATGGGTGTTGTCGAATGAAAACTCTAGTCATTTATTTTTTCAAGCTTCTCCAGTTGATGAATAGTACACATTGATTTTGGAATCTGGATTTACATTGTTCAATTTAGTTTCAAAAATGTATGAACTCAATAATTAAAACTTGTGTCTTGAAAGTTGCATGTGCATGTTGTTGTCAATCTTGATAGTTGATTCTTGAATCTTGATTCATCATGTAAAGATTATCTCCAATAATGATGGATCATGTGATGTATTCATAGACTACTATGTTTTTATTAATCTTTATAATCACGATGTTATATATCATATATGGATTATAATTTATAATATATTTTCCAACAATTGTGCCTGTGGAATTGAAAGTGAGAAATCAACGAATGAACATACTTTATTAGTAACAAACTTTAATTTTATTACATCATCCAATTTACATATTGCACAAATATGAACTGTCTACCATTTTTTATTTGTAAAGTTCAAACATTATTAAAAATATAGAAGGGATTAAAAATTTCCAAACATTATATGAATAATATATGTAATTGAAAAACTATCTAGATACAATATATATTTCTGAAAATGAATATAATTAATTGTCTGGTAGCTAAAACAACCCTATCCCGAATTGTCCTTCATCACTTCTTATATTTGTTATAGTTTCTTGTCTAGTAGATTCTAAGTCAATTTCACCATTATTAGAGTCTTCATTATTTGCTATATGATTAACAACTTTGTGCTCTGTAAGATATGTCCATGTAGCTAGTGCTCTTTCCTATGGAAATGTTTCTGGCGCATATCTTGAAACATATATTTGCAAACAACTTTCAAAATTATTTTCTAATTTTTTGTGAACTTTTGATTTCACAAATGAAAGTGCACTAAATACCCTTTCATCTTCAACATACCTAAGAATCATTTTCTCTATGTTTTCATATAGTTTGAAATATTCACTTATATTTTCTCTTAGAATGCTACTCGTGATAAATCTTTCTCCACAATAGAGTGACAACTCCCATTTTTGTTGTGTTAGTAATAGACTTATATTGATCAGACATTGTAAATGAAAAATGTTTTGACTGTGAAATGAGTAATTTTCTATCCAGCTCTTGTCGCCCTCAAAATTCCCCTCTTTCGAAAGAAAAAATTTCTAAAATTTTGAGTTGGTACATTTGGATAAATGTTCAAAACAAAGTAAGAAGTTTGGAAAGATAGAAAAAATTCATGCTTTGAAGTCCTTTTAGTGTTGTGCGGATGAACCAGATATTTTTGTTCCGCATGTCCCAAGTGTTGGTGCTCATTTACAATCTCGCCCTATTGGTATAAAATTTTCAGTCTGCATGGTTTGATGTACTTCCTGTCTCCCTGTATTGGATGTGCGAAAATTGTCAATCCTTTTCTATGGTCATGGATCATGTTGAGCCAGGTATTGTTTACAATTTCTCTATCCATGAGAAACAATTTGTAATTTGGGCGTGAATTGTGGGGTTTCCCTTTCATTTTATCTTTCCACAGTCATGTATTCTTTGTTAAATTTTGTCTCGACGTCTGTGGATATGTGGTCATCTCTAATTGGATGTAGCACGGTGGCTTTATTTAGTGAATTTTTCACTTTTTGTTATATTTACAAAATGTCAAATTGGTCCCATGCCCGATGAGTTATAATTAGATATTATAAATTATCAAGTGGCATAAGTAAATTCTTACTTTAGCCCCAAGAGGTTTAAACTTGTCATAATTCATGTCTCCTTTGACACCCAAGTAGAGCCATGTATTGAGCCCGCATCAAAAGTGGATGGGCGGGCTAAAATGTCTAAAAATGCAAAATCTCTATAAGAATCACAAAATAAAAAATATACCCCTAGGACCACTTCACCTAAAAATCTCTTCCACGTGGACGGCTCATTTTTGAATTTGTAAAATGAGGGTTAACGACTATAATACAATGTATCTAGTCCCGTTGTTTTCTAATATTTTGATTATAATAAGTTGAACCGAATGTAACTATTTTTGTAAGCTATTTATTGGGATCTCCACGTCATTATTAAGGGACAGATCCTGATACTCTTGAAATTTTATAGATTTGAAAGTAATCAATACAGAGATTTTCCCTCGCCTCTTATTTCTATCTATTATTTGTTCTTTCCTTGCCTGAAAAATTATGAATCATCTATCTTTTCATGCTAAGAAACTTTGTGTTTGTGGAATTATATCTGATATTGTCACGTGAATGATTATATATATTTTTCTTTTCATAAGTACACGTAAGGTTATATTATGTTATCTATATTATCTGAAAGTACTATCATGTTCTTCACTTTTAGTTTCCTTGTTCTTCTATTTCTATATATTGATAATATTTATTGGCATAAAACATTTCAAAGTATCAGGAACCTCTCCCATAAAGAGGAGGGACTTTCCGTCCCCTGATTGTTGATTGTTAAAGTACTATTTTAAGAACCAATAGTTTTTGGCGACTCTGTTGGGGATTTCGTTTCAACATATCCCTTTCTAAAAAACAACTTCAAGATCATTTCATGGTCTGGATACTCTACGTTATACACATGGGAAGAAAGCTCTCGGGGTAGAAGATTCCAATTTTCAACTTCTAGAGCAACAAAACTTATCTCTTCTTCCATCAAGTAGGAACAAAAGAACTCATTCTGCGAGAACACCTCCTGTTAAAGACAAAAATTCTAAGAATAACATTCTTCAAGAACAAATCAGTCCTAACCTCCATTCTCTGGTGCTTGTTAGAGTTAGAGTTCCTCTACAGTCAATCTTCCCAAGTATGGCAGCACCTTTGCCTTGGGGACAACATGTTAGGCCTCTTGATCTTCCTCGGCCATTACATGAGTTACCTAGGGGTAATAGGAAAATTTTTCCTAAATTCCAAGGTGACGGGAAAGTGCACCCAGATGAGCACATTACACCCTTCATTGTTGCATGTGGGATTCTTGGGGTGTAACATGAAGATGTTTTTGTCAGGCTCTTCATGGAAACATTGCAAGATAATGTTCCAGATTGGTTCTATCATCTTCCTTCTAACTCAATTAATGATTGGACCACCATGACAACTTAGTTTGAGCAATGTTTCAAACCTGCTAAAGATGTGCATGCTCTCTTGGCTCAAATTTCTCATATAAAAAAGGAGCCACATGAACCCATGAGGGATTTTGTGGCCAAATTCAACAAGTTGATTCATAAAATTCCACAAAACACCCATCCTGTAGATCAAATCCAAAAGTTATTTTTCCTCAATGCTCAGTTGCCTGAAGTAAGTTATGCACTAAGGAGGGATAATATTCTAACTATGGATGTTGATCAATGATTGGCTATCAGTGTTGAAGATGATCTAATCATGTCTGAAAATTGAAAAGAGAATCCTCCAAATCTAAAGCATCTTCCTCTTCCTCTCCTGGAGCCAATTCTAGATCAATTAGTGCAAAAGTTGGCAAATGATCTCATTTCCATACGAAATCAATTGGATCAACATGCTCCTTACCAAGATATTCAAAGAAAGAATTTTCAGCCTCGGAGCTGGTTACCTCCTTCTTAGATTAGATTGGCTATTGAAGGTATACCCATCAAGGTTGCGGTCATGGCAACTTGTGAAGTTCAAGAACCTGATGATGAGGAGGAAAATGAAGACTATGAGGAACCGAGAAGAAGAGGTTGATGAAGAAAAATATGAGCTTAGTGAGTCTCAATTAATTTCCTCACCACCGAAGGTATGGATGATGAAGATGAATATGATGATGAAGTGAAAGATATGAATAATGAGTCATATGTTGTTATAAATTGGGAGAAAATGAACAGGAAGGAAAAAGTGGTACATTCTTCTAAAAAATCTAAAGAATATCCTATAACTATTCTAGTATTTGCAAGAAGTGGAGCCCCTATTCCCACTACCTCCACACAAAATGTGAGTAATGTTAATCCTCCTCCTACTTTTGCCTCCAAATCTTCTTTTTAATTCAACTCAAAAACTTGACAAGCCCAAAGTTTATAGTAACAATTCCTCATCCACATCTATATCTTTTGATATCATTGATCACATCAAGAAGATAAAAATCCAAATCTCAAGAGGCAAAATTTTACCAGACTCATCCAAATGCTTTTGTTAAAATGGTAAACTTCATCAATTCCAAATCCAAAACTTCATCCAACACTTCTAAAGGACTTTTACCCACTCCGTCCACCTCCTCTCAACCAAGTCTTATGGCTTCAGTCACTTAACCTAATGAGAAAATTAAACCATTCTATGTAACGATTCTCGGGAGCTGGCCATAAACTCATTAATTGTGTTATACACTCGAAGCATGAGACAATGTAATGCCTGAAAAAGTAGCTCATGCTTTGGGCTTGACTATAGCACATTCTTCTAGTTCCTACTATTCTATGGAGAGTAGGGAAGTACCTTTGGTTGGAATAATTATAGATGCACAAGTAGCCTTCACTTATTTTCAACTGAAAAGGGTCAAAGCAACTATTTTAGTAGTTGATATTTCTCCCTCGTATGGTATGTTGCTTTGAGTAGAAATTTATCTAAGGAAGTAGGTGGTGAAATCCAAATGGATTGGTCACATGCTCTCATCCTGGTCAATGGAAAAATGAAAAATGTGTTACCAAAGAAATAGACTGAGTATATTGTTCAAAAAACTAATGATAAAAAAGTACAAATACTCTATGAAGATATAGGGCATGCTAACTATATGATAATGTCGGAGGATGAGGAAAAACTTCCTAAAATAATGATTCATGATACCAATGGCATTGGGACTCTAGAGTTTGATGGAAGTTGTTCTTCACTGGTTTAGTAGTGGCGTAGTGTTAATCTCCCTAGAAGAGAAGATTCATCCATTCTCATTCAATATTTATTTTGAAAATACAAACAACACAACAGAAATGAGGCTCTCATCCTTGGACTGATTGTGGAAAAACAAATGGGGGTGAACAATATTTGTGCTCGTGGTGATGCGAGTTGATTATGAAATAGGTCGGGGACCTTTTCTAAGTCAATAATAGGAGATTGAAACATTATCGAAGTCTTGTATGGGATTCTATCGAATTCCATGATGCTTTCTTGATTGAAGCTATGCCAAGAGAAAAAATACTAGATTTGATTCTCTAGCTATCTTAGGATCTTTGTTGATTCCTCACCCAAATTTATCTCAAGATAAATTTACCATTAAAATGATTCATAGGCCCAGTGTACCGGATAATGCAAGCAACTGGCAGGTTTTCAATGATGATCAACACTTTCTCTCTTTCTTAGAGCTTAAAGATAACTTCAATCAATTATATTTCAAAGGAAGTGAGACTCTTCCTAGAGTGAATGTACCATTTAATGAAGAAGATATCAAGGAAGAAAATGGTCATGATGGATGTATTAAGTTGAAAGGTAACAAGATACCTAAAGGACTAGTGAGTCTAGAAGATCTGTTTGATAAACATGATAGGTATATAATATCCAAAGTTTCTCAAGGGGTTCAACAATCTACTGAATTTGAAAAGGTTAATATCGGAAGTCATGATGAACCCAAGATGGTGAATATTGGAAAATGTTGCACTCAAGAAGAAAAGAAAAAATCAGTAAATCTATTAAAAAGTATGCTAACATTCTTTCCTATTCATATGATGATCTCAAGGCTTTGCAACGAAAGGAGATGCAACACTATATCCCTCTAAGACCTAGGATAAAACCTTTTAAGAAGTAGCAAAGGAAATACAATCCCAAGATTGTCGATACCTTTTTCCAAGAGATCCAGAAGTTATTGAAATAAAATATTATTTTCCCTATACATCATTCAAGATGGATTGCCAACATTTTTCCTATGAGAAAAAAGAATGGTGAGATTCGCATCTATGTAGATTTCAAGAATTTAAATCGGGCCTCTCTAAAGAGAACTATCCTCTCCCCATGATGGATCAATTTTTACTAGCTTTCATAGGCTCTGAGATGTTTTCTATGCTAGATGGATTCTCTAGATACAATCGGTTGAAGTCGACTACCCCGAGATCAACACAAAACTACTTTTACTACTCCTTGGGGCACCTTTTCCTACAAGATAATTCCATTTGGTCTTATCAATGCTTTGGTGCCACTTTTTAGAGTGAAATTTACTTAGCTTTTTGCAGTCTAAAGGGAAAGTGTATTATTGTGTATCTTGATGATTTGACTATTTTTTCAAAAACAAGGGCATATCACTTTCTGCATCTTGAAACGGTTATTCAAAAATGTAGAGAATATGGAGTGTCTCTTAATCCTAAGAAGTATTTATTTTTTGTTACTGAAGGTAAGTTTATGGGGCATATTATTTCCAAAGAAATAATCAAGATAGATCCATAAAGAGTTCAAGAAATCCAGCAAATTCCTCTTCCCACAAGCAAAAAGGGTGTTCACTCTTTCTTTGGCAAGATAAATTTCTTGAGGAGATTCATTCCAGATTTTGCAAAACTGACTATGAGTATTTCTCACATGATGAAAGGAAATAAAAAAATTTGTTGAAATTTTGAAGCTAAAGAAGCATTTGAAGGTATCAAGACAGCTATTCTTAAAACTCCCATCTTAGCATGTCCCGATTTTAACAAGGATTTTATTATCTATTACTATGCTACGAGAGTACCTTAGCTGCTATACTAACTCAAAAAAACACCGAGAATCATGAAATTGTGATTTCCTTCATGAGCTATGTCTTTAAATCCCATGAATTAAATTATTCTTCTATGGAGAAACATGATTTTGCGGTGGTTAACGCTATTAAGCAGCTTTGTTTTTATATTCTTAATTCTCACTCTGTTGTGCTCGTACATCTGATACAACCATCAATTCTATTCTTACGCATCAATATTTCGAACTAAGAGGGTCAATTGGGTATAGAAAGTTCAATAATATAACCTTGATATCAATCCAACTAAGCTAGTCTGGGGTAAAGGCTTATGTGATCTTATTGCTGAAGGAAATGATGAAGAACTATCCACGTATAGGTTGATATTCCTATTGTCCTCTTCCTCGGTCAATAGATGATTGGTATGCTAATATTGTACATTCTCTTAATTATAGATAATTTTCATCCCACTTGAGTGCTAAGGAAAAGAGAGCTATTAAGCTAAGGTCTACAAAATATGTATTGTGGGAAAATTATTTATTAAAGCAAGGCATAGATGGAAGATTCCTGAAATGTGTGGACAAAGAGAAACAAAAGAAGTTGTTTTTAGCCTTTCATGATCAAGATTTAGGAGGGAATTTCACTTCTACTGTCACTTCCCACAAAATCCTTCGTGTAGGGTATTATTAGCCTACATTGTTTCGAGATGCATCAAAATGGGTGGGGAAGTGTGAATCCTATCAGACTTTTGTTGGGAGACCTAAATTGGCTGCTTTACCACTTAAACCAGTAATAATTGATGAACCTTTTCAACAGTGGGGATTGGATTTTTTTGGAACTCTTAATCCACCTTCAAATGCTAGGCAAACTCATGTGCTAACTGCTACAGATTACTTCACAAAGTGGGTAGAGGATATTCCAGTCAAAATCACTACTTTTAAGGTGGTGTGTAATTTCATCAAAGAGAACATCTAGATAAGGTTTGGGGTACCAAATAAAATTATGATTGATAATGCTTATAATTTTTTAGCCATCGTTTGGAATCTTGTCAATGAATCTCAAAGGAATTGGCACAAGCAACTATATGATGCTCCTAGGTAGATAGAATTACACCCAAAAGAGAAATTGGGGTGTCTCCATTTCAAGTGGTGTATGGTGTTGTAGCTCGGCTTCCAAAGAATAAAGTGGGAATTACCAACATTCCACTTAATGAAGGCTATTGATGATGCAAGACTCACCAATTCCTTAGACAAGAGGATCATGTATCTCTAAAAGCTAGATGAAGATAGGATGCAAGTTTTTGATAGAATCTCAGATCATCAACCGAAGGTGAAAGCTTTTTTTCATAAGAAGGCTAGACCCACAGATTTTTAGGTATGATACATTGTTTTTATGTGGGACAAAAGACATGAACCTCATGGGATCCATGGTAAGTTTGATTCTCTTTGGCTTGGTCCTTTCAAAATAAGACACTTTGCTAGAGAAAATCTTTCTACTTGGATTATATGGATTGATATGCTCTCCAACTTCCTTATAGTGGGAAATATTTGAAGTTTTTCAAGTTCTAGGTGATTAGGAACTCCTTCGTATATTTTGTACAATGTTTTATTTTTGGTATTTCCTTTTTGTTTGTTTACATTCCATGTGTATTTTATTCGAATAGTTTTTCCTTTGACTCTATTTACCCAATGGATAAGGCACTTGTATACTTTCCTAGAGTTTTTATTTGGTGTTTTATCTTTCCTCATTCCTATGTTCAAGTCAAGTCATCCCAAGAAAGAGCTAGCTTTATTGTCACCCTCAAAATTCCCCTCTTTTGAAAGAAAAAAATTTGTAATATTTTGAGTTGGTGCCTTCGAGATATGTTTAAAACAAAGTAATAAGTTTGGAAAGATAGAAAAAATCGTGCTTTGAAGTGCTTTTAGTGTTGTGCGGATGAATCGGATATTTTTGTTCCACATGTCCCAAGTGTTGGTGCTCATTTACAATCTCTCCTATTGGTTTAAAAGTTTCATCTGCATGGTTTGATGTAATTCATGTCTCCAGTATTGGATGTATGAAAATTGTCAATTTGTTTATATGGTCATGGATCATGTTGAGCTAAGTATTTTTACAATTTCTCTTTCCATGAGGAACAATTTGTAATTTGGGCATGAATGGTGTGGGTTTTTGTTTCATTTTATCTTTCCACAGTCGTGTCTTCTTTGTCAATTTTTTCCCGACATCCTTGGATACGTGGTCATCTCTAATTGGATGCGGCTTGGCAGGTTTATTTGGTGAATTTGTCACTCTTTGTTATATTTACAAAATTTCAAATTGGTCCCATGCCCGATGAATTCTAATTGGATATTCCAAATTATCAAGCGGCATAGGTAAATTATTAATTTATCCCTAGAAGGTGTACACTTGTCATAATTCAAAAGTGGGAAGGCGGGCCCTTTTTGTGTTTTGAGACATTATGGCAAAAGGAGTAAAATTGTAATAGTGATCCATGACTCCATTGACGCACAAGTAGAGCAACATGTTGAGCCCGCATAAAAAGTGGATGGGCAGGCCAAAGTGTCTAAAAATGTAGAATATCTATAAGAATCACAAAATATAAAATATACCCCCAGGCCCGCTTCAGCAAAAAATATCTTCCACGTGGACGACTCATTTTCGAAGTTGCAAAAACAAGTTTAATGATTGTGATACAATGTATCTATTCCTACTTGTTTTTAATATTTGGATTAAAATAAGTTAAACCAAATGTAACCATTTTTGTAAGCTATTTATTGGGCTCTCCATGCCATTGTTAAGGGCTGGATCCTGATACTCTTGAAATGTAATAGATTTGAAAGTAATCAATACAGATATTTTCCCTCGCCTCTTATTTCTATCTGATTATTCCTTCTTTCCTTACCTGAAATTTATGAATCATCAATCTTTTCATGCTAAGAAACTTTGTGTTCTTATGATATGATTTCTGGAACTTTGTGTCTATGGAATTATACCTGATATTGTCACGTGAATGATTCTATTCTATATTCTTTTGATAAGTACATGTAAGGTTATATTCTGTTATCTATATTACCTGAAAGTATTGTTGTGTTCTTCCCTTTTAGTTTCCTTATTCTTCTATTTCTATGTATTGACAATCTTTATTGGCATAAAACATTTCAAAGTATCAGGATTCCTCATGAAAGTTATACATTTCTATATAAGCCTTACTACTCACTTTTAATAAGGGAACCTCTCCCATAAAGAGGAGGGACTTTCCATCCCCCGATCATTTATTATGAAATTACTATTTTAAGAACCAACACCACTAAACCATTTAATTTCCCTCCATGAACATCGAATATTTACAAAATGTCTCCATAAGTGCAAATCATGGATTGGCTGAAGTTTGTAGCTCTTTCTTCTCCATCAATCATTAGATTATAGAAAATGGGATTTACAACTCCCATGGCCTCCAGCAGATCACTATTTTTAACCTATTTCTAATCTCAAAAGATAAAGTTTCAGATATCTTCATCAATTTTTTAAGTGTATCAGAAACTATAGTATCAAAAAGACAACTTGTGACTGGTACTTCCTCAAGTTAAGAACCTTTTACATAAGGATCTTTGTATAAAATGTGCATTGGAATATTTTTCCCATTAATAGAAATACAATGATGAGTACTCATATTGACCTTTAAATAGGTTTTGCAATATTTTGGATCTATTAAAACCTTGAAGCTGCTAAAAATTGGCTTATGAATACAGTCTTGGGTGATACACAAGGTATCTAAAATCATACATATTTGTCTCCTTAACTTTATAAAATCAAAAATCAGTATGGGTATTTCCTAAGCATGTTCCACCAAGCTTTTTATTTCCTTCATACTTGGAGAAATACCACATAAAGTTAACAATGTTTCTAAATATTTCAATGGATACAACAAATCTTTAGCCTTGTGTACTCCTATTGAATGCTTGAACATGTACCCTACTAAGGACCTGTATTCCTAACAAATCCTACAAGCTAGTTCATACAATGATATCCATCTAGTGTAAACATCTTTTAGAAAAAAATTTACCATTCGTTATCCCAACAAAAATCTTTGAAACTCTGTAAATATTTTAGGATTGCTAGATATATATGAATGCAAGTCTGTATCAGCTCCTCCACCTTAGAAATTTTTTCAAAACTACTTAGAATGTTGTAAACAAAATGCATTCGATGATCCATATAGTGAATAGGTATCATGTATGTATATAGTTGTTTCCAAAAAATACAAAGTCTATTTTTCGAACTTGCACGGAAGATGCACAATCAACTCCTAAATAAATAAGTTTTGCAAAGATTGATTTATAATCCATACTAGATATTTCCTTCAAATTTTTAATAACAAGTATGCAAATGTTCTCAGCATTGAAGTTCTCCATCATTTTGTGCATAGCTAGTAGATGATTTTCCCTGAAATGGTTACTGAAATTGAATGTGTAATATGCATACATACCTATGATGTATTGTCTATAGTTGTGACCTCGTCAATTGACAATGATATAAAAAATTTATTTTTTACCTTATCTCTCAAATCAGTGATTTCAATTTCTCCTAAACGCTTTACCGTCTCCCATGCACTAGTATCTTACCAATGTGTTGATGGAATATTTGGAAATCCATTAGATTGAAACAATATCTTATAGTCAATGAGATCTTATATTGGTCTTCCCTTCTTTAAAATGTTAAATATTATTTTGAATTGAATGATTTTTTCCCGAAGATCTAAATCATTAGATTTTTCAAATTTAGCCTTTATTGTTCCACGTTTCTCAACTAGGTCCTAAAGACACTTATGATGATTATCATATTCTACAACATATCTCATATGTAAACAATATTCCTCAATTTTCCATCTATTTATTTTTATAATTATTTCATCATCTTTCTTTTTAGAATCATATACCTTCCTACATGCTTCTCTATTTTTTCATACTTAAATTGCATTTTGTTGTATCATACTAGTTTCCAACTATAGATGGTAAATCTACATTCGTAGGAGTATTAATATTATTTTTAGGTTCAGAAATTATAATGAATGGATATTTGTTTCACCATTCAAATTTATAAGTCCTTCCTATAGTCCATTTCCCACTCTTACATTTATGGTGTGAGTTTCGCATGTTTATCAAAAGTTTTAGTTGAATGGAAAATGGGATTATTATTGTTGTCAATTCAAATTGAATTATTCTAGTGATTGGTAATTTCATCTAGAGTAAACTCATTGCTAGGGTTTTCTATATTTGATATAAATTGGTTTGCTTACATCTTCGCTAAGTAAATCAAAAATAAAGTACCATTATCATAGATGATAGTAAAATTCAAAACTAGCTCTTACCATCAAGGGTTATTGTTGGCTAACTAAAATATTTTAAATGTCTATACCACATTTTGTTTTTCCTTGATTTCTTTTCTCATTTGTAAGTGTCATAGTTATCGGAAGGGTGATTTTGAACTTCAAACTCTATACATGCAAAAAAAAAAGCATGATTTACAAATACGATGCAGACACATAAATTTATTGAATAACACAACAACACAACTTAACAATGATGAATGAAAACAAAACCAATAATTTGAACAAGTAAAATTGGAGGACAAAAATAGAAAACACTGCTACTGCATTGGTAAAACAACATCTTTATTACTAGCCAAAAATACAGATAATTGTTACTAGTTTGTAACACTTACACATGTTACCAACCGATAATACCTGTAAATGTTACTAACCAGTTAAATTTTCCTAAACTTTTTCAACTTTGCACATTTTATTTGTCATCTATCATGGCAAAATTTATTTTCAGATGGTAACACAAATAAATGTTACCTTCATCACAAAAATTGCGAGTCTACACAGTTCTCTTTTTCACTTACCTTTTAGTCTTGAGTCTTTAGGTTTTCCCGAATCCTTCAACTTCTGGTCTTATACTTCCATATTTTTCACACACTTATAATGTAAATAATATGACTATATTATGGAAAATTAATCCTATATATATTATAATGTTATAACATGAAGTTGAATATACTAACATCAGTCGGCCCTTGGTGGAAATTAGAAGGTGAGATTATATTCAATTTTTTAAGCCCTATTAAATTTTGGCGAATGCGCTCTTAGTATGGTAGTACAAAATTTTCCAAATCCAAATTTAAAAATTTATTATATTCATCTTTTACAAGTATTTTCCCTAAAATTTACCCTTCCCCAATCCCATGGTAAAGAGGTCCAACATGTTATAAAGAATGCCAAGAGAAAAACAAGTTTTTCATAACAATAAAGAAAGCATAGCCAAGAGAAAATAAAACACATATTAACTAAAATTCCAAACCACCAATAAAAAATGGTACAGGGGTAAGAGGGGAGGAGAATCAAATAATGCCAAAAATATATCATAACATTAGTGTCATAGTAACCTCCAAGAGTATCTCCAAAATAATCGACATCTCCCAAAACCCTTATACCTCCTTTGTCTCCTCCTTGTCAAGGATTTTTAAGCCTTTCCATTTTCCTTTGCTAGGATAGGATGGGATTCCCAAACCAAATGTAAATCCCTACTACTTCCACCAAGTAAGCGATGAATGGGAAAACATCCATGGCTTCCCCAAGAATCCATGTAAATAGAAGACCAATCTCATTCCCAACTCCCACTATAAATCCACATACAAATAGAGTGAAGGAGCAAATAAAAATGAAATATAAGTTTATGACACAAATAAAGAACTCAAAAACATTCAAGGATCTCAAAACTAACCAAAAATCAAACCATAATAAGAAACATACACACACATTCAAAAAGTTATTAAAATCAAAATACATGGAGTGAGACCTACCTCAACTTCAATGCACTAATCCATAAGCTCCCAAAGCTTCCCGCCAAATTTATCCACCAAAATCCCCAAAAACATCAAAATTCGAACAAGAAATAGGAAAAATATCCAACCCACAATCCCATGGGATGGTGACATGTGTCACCCTTCCATGTAAGAAAATCCTACATAACATCCAAGTCACACTCCAAACTCTTGAAAACAATAAATGCAACAGGGAAACAAATCCCACTTAGATGCCAAAATCAGCAAAAAAATCCAAAAATTACACATGTGAAATGTGAAAACAAGATTTAAATAGTGGTTTGAAAGAAGATGGAGTGGGGAAGAAGAGTTTTAGACTCAGAAAAATCTTTCCCCACCTATAGGTTTGGTCCCACAGAAAAAATTTGAGGTAAATATGACCACTACCTTTTAAAAAAAGATTTCAAAAATGTGCTTAAAGGGTAAATTCATGATTTGTGTTTGAATGGGAGAATCCAATGTGAGGAGTGTTCACCACAAATTTTCTTAGAAACTCCCAAAACATCCTTAAACCAATCTTAAGATACAAAATACCCCATAACACTAATCATCCAAAATGACCTTATTAGCACTACGAAATACAAATTAGGTGAGAAATGAAGTAATAAATTTTTACCATGGTGCTCAAGGGTAAGGAAATAAATAACAAAAAAATAAATTAATGACAAGCAAAATTCAACCAAATTTGTCCAACAACAAAAATGGCCAAAATGAAACAAGGTGGGATAGAAATTTTTAGCATGAAGATTTTGACATCCTTTGTAGTGCTACCAATGAGTCCCACATTCGCCAAATGCTGCTACCTATATATCCTACACACTCAAGAAAAACCTCAATTTTGTTCGATAAGATAAAATATCTCGTATAAATGAAAATGAAATACGATTATACAATATCACCCGAATAAAAGTTTACAACATCGACTCTACCAATGATACATATTAGCGCGATCCAATATCACAATATATAACTCAAAATTACGATCATTAGTGAATACCATATAGAAACATAGTCCATCAAATCTAAAACATCAATATATCATCATCGCTAATCAAAATGAAATAACAAATATTTTCATCTAGTGTCTCAAAAGTGTCTTGTGAAATACAATGGCATATACCATAAGATGGTAATCGCAACAAGTGCAAATCATAATCAATTAATAATGTCTTAAATTCAATAATCAAACTACTAGGATGAGTCAACGGACCCTAGAAGGGATAAAAAATCGCGTGGGCACTACAATTTATTAATTATTAATTGAATAATCATACATGTATGGAGCATTATGTATTTGCAATGCAAAATTGGCAAAAGATATACTCAACATTTAATTTGACAATATTTAAAGTTTTTGAAGATGTAATGTATAATACGATATAACTTATTTTTTAATTTACATGTGTATTTATGTGTGTATTATATAAAAATATTTAACTCATCCGTGTTGAAAACATAATCGACAAGTATTGTCACAAATAAATTTATCTTATTATTCACATAATCTTTGAGTATTACATAATTTTAATACTTAGAAGAAATAAAGTGTTTTAAAATCGAGCTAATTGCATAAGGGATTGACAATATTCTCCATCGTAAAAATTTGAAATAATTTTAATACTCGAAAGAAATAGTTTTTATAGTTTCATATGAATATTTGTGTAGTTATAGCTTGATGTTTAGTATAAATAGAAAACGGCAAAGAAATTTAATAAACAATGCAGAGATACAAAAGTTGCCAATAACTTTAAATTATATTTTCTTTATGAAAAAAACTTAATTAAAATTTATAGTATTGAGAAAAATTATTTTAGGGCTTTGAGAACCTTACTCTTTTTCTTAAATTCATATAAGTTGATTTGAAATATTTTTCCTTTAAAATCCTAATTTTATTATATTATAAACATTGGAGGGTTTTAATGACCATTTATATTAACCACCTATTATTATTCAACTTTTAAAATTTTAAGAGTTTCAAAATATCATACCAAACATAATATAATTTGATAAATAATAGATTGTATTTTAAAATGTGACAAGCCCTTAAAATATTTATTTCAACCCTTTTGAAATACAATATAAAAAAGTTTAATCAGTTAAAAGGGGACGACTATCGGTGAAGAGGATTTTGATTTTAGTTTGGGGTTATATGCGTATTTGAATGCCGAAGCCTACAAATACTTTTTCAGCTATTTGTTTCTCTACATTCGTAGATGTTTCTACATTCAAAATTTAATGTAATTTCCACGTTAAATTGAAGCAGTATGGGTAGTAATTTAAATTTATTAAAGTTAATTGCGGGAGTTTAAAATAATTATGTATTATCGTGTATAGTATAGGTAGTATTCGAAATTGCAAACATTAATTCGGGTAGTATTGGAAATTAGAAATTTAATAATATTAATTCGGGGATTGTTCTATTTGAGTGGTATGGGGATGGTTGTATTTGAATGGAGGATGCAAAATTAAAGGGATTTAAAATTGTAATAGAAATTTAGAAAGGGTATGTATATAAATTAATTAGGTAAAAGAGAATATGACAAAAGGAATCACAAAATTTCATAAATAAATTGTTCGATTATAAAAATTAGGATATCATCACATAATCCGTCTTTCTCACAACTTCAAATATTTCTATCTATCTCGAGTACAAGATAACCACTTTGAGATGTTATGAAAGAATTTAATCAAATAGATCAATTAACTCTTTTTACGTTTGGTGGCCATATCGGCCAAAATATTTGCATGTACAATGCGGAGAGATCCTCACTATATGTAAATTTTTAACGTTTGTTCTTTTATGTTTTTAAGAATGACAAAAGTTATATCATATTTAAAAATGCAAAATAATGTTTTGATAAGATATGACACTATTTCCATAAGGTAATAAAAATCTCGGTTTGTTATGATACTGATTGATGGCCATCTCATACACTATTGCGGTTAATTTTATTTATTTAGTTGAGACCCAACTAGTTTAGGATATGGAACACTTAAGTGTACGATTGTTACATTTTGAGGAATTATTCAGTGTTATAAATATATTAGGATGATTTTTAGCTAGAATTGCAGAGTTTAAGAAATCAATGAATAATCATTTGTTGTCTGGAATCTCGATAACAAGGAATTTTGTTTTGTTTTTTGCTTTGTAGACATATTTGTGTGTTTAAAGAGGGATTGATTATTCGTTGGGTTAGCATTGTTCCTTCATGTTTAACCTTTTTATATGCTTTTATGTCACCTGTTTTTAGAAGATTTAAAATATAGGAGGATACCTATCAATTTAATTAGGCCGATAAGTTAATATAATTCAATACAATGTGATGTTTTCCATTCACTCTATGATAAGTGTTAAAATAATTTAATAATAATAAAATATTATAATTTATTAAAAAAATTATTATTGGTAAATGGGTTTTTGGGAGAAACTATACCCAAATAGTAAGAAGGTTCAAAACTAGATTTACAAAGAAGCAACATTTGTTTTTTTTTTTTTTTTTACAAGTGGGGACTACACCGTAAAACAAAAGGACCTAAGAGCCAAATAAAGCGATTAAGAACAAAAGCATGGAGCATCCTACTAAAAGGAAACATGCGAAACAACAATATTGTAGTACTACTGCAAAGACCTCAAACCGCATGAAACTGGAAAATATAGAAAGAGAGGAGAAACAAATATCTTTATCGAATCATTCCTTTTTCCGAACCGTTGGTAACTTTTAGTTTGGCGTGTCCTTTATTTCTCCCGTACACCACCGGACACTCCTCATTATCTTATTTTGCGAAGTTTGGAAAAACAAATTTAAGATTCTTGATAACGATGTGACCATGAAGCAATGACGTGAAATCCAACGTATATTCAATAACCTATGTTATCATAGTAGATCTGAGAGGATTAGAAAGTGGGTTTTGTGGCTCCTTCTTTGGATGGTTTGGGAAATCTTCATTGGTAGGGGAGTGGTTTCCCTTGCTGGGCTCTCCTCAACCCAATCTAAATCGAAATTCACTTTGTGAGATCTTCAGGAAGATATTCCTTCCACCACGTCGAGTTTTCCATTCGTTTGCATCTTGCATACTGGAGTCATTCGGCGGATGTCCCGTTTGAAACTAACACTCGACATCTTAAGGCTAAACCCTCGTGATTGATCCTATACAACCAATATCTTGTTAGAATTGACAGGGACTAAGAGGGGGTGAATTAGTCATGTGATTAAATCTTTTTCTTTTCTACTTCAAACAATGAACAAACAATTTATGAATCACCTATACCAGTGTTTGATCACAATTTTATATGCATACATGACAAGAACATAGAACAAACTCAAAGCTTTTCTTTATTGATATTCGAATATAGTACAATGAGTTGACCCTGATCAGAATTTTACCAAACACAAACAAGAGCTCATCAAAAGTAGAATTTTCTACAAAATAGTAAGGCTCTTCTTCTTCAAGGATTTTCATTACAAAAACTTCATCTCCTACAATCCATATCAACTTCCAGGGGTTTTGGGCTATGCCCAAGATTTTTTCTTTTCAGAAAGGTTTTCTTCAAATGAAGAGAAAGGGGTTTTCTAACAACAACTTGCAAGACTAAAACACCTCCCTTTTGTACACCATTGAAATGACTTTTATGCTTCTTATTATTTGATTCTTATCCTTTAGACCTCCTTGCAATTACTATAACTCATCTCATATTCATTTCAACTTCTTGAGAGAACAAATGACTCTTCACCTTACACCTTGAGACTTCAAGAAACAAGTATTCACATGAAGACAAAAGAGACTCTTCCTTTTCCAGCTCGAGTTTATTGTTTAAAACATTGGAAAGACCCCTCAACATATTGACTTAATAATAATAAAAAACAAAGACTTTATTACATCATCGAGATAAGAGTAACAAGATAATTCATATGTGTAATATCTAGTGGCTTTTGATCTTCTCAAAATGTACTTATTTCACCACATGACTCGTCAACCAACCATGACTTTAAATAATGTCAAATATTCAATCAACATCCTTTCCACTGCTACTATTTTAGTTCACTGTCTTGGAAATAAGCTTGCACTAGAGAACATGCATGCACTTTTTCAATATTATTGAAGGTTCTCCAAGGGTTTGGAACTTTCTTGACATCATCATGAATCAAAAACTTATGAAAATGATCAATATACCAACCCTGTTCTCAAGAGTTCTTTAACATGAAAAATAACTTGTTGCAGTTTCACTATCCTGGAGCATGAAGACCTGTGAGCTTGTTCACTTCCTTATATAGTTCTCCAAATCTTAAATACTTGATTGACATCATCTCCTAATAAGAGATGTAGATTAATTTTCTCAATCTTTCTTGAAACCTGAAGAACAATGAATTTTACAGCCAACTATGCATTATTCACAGTTCTAGAAGCACTTGGATATTGAAATGATGAATTTCTATCTTGAATATATTCAAGCATGCCTTCACCGTACATGATATTGTCCTCACAACTTGAAATAACCAAAATATTTCTTTGAAACTCACAAATTTCAAGGAACATTAACAATGATAACAATAGCTCATATCGACTATGGGCGTTTTCAAAAAAATTGTAGGTGAAATCTCCTTGTACACTCGACCATTCAAATTCATTTATTTTTAAAATGATAGATAAATGCTAGGTAGAGATAATTCCAAATAATTTTTCAAATTAGGCGGATGAATCAAAAGATTCGAGCAAAAGAAGATTTCATGAAACCATAGCTCTGTACAGGACCTAAGAGATGAAATCTTGGATAGAATTCGTTATACACAAAAATATGAAGAACTTGAAGAAACTGTGAACAATTTATTGTTCTCATCAACTTATTCAAGGTATTTTTCCTTATCACACTATACCATGCATCTCTCATAATGGCAATTTCAGGTTGCAGAGGTGATGTGTGCTTGTACCATGAGTTTTCATACGAAATAGATTTAAGAGAAAACCAATAGAACATCCTTCTAGCCTCAGATATTTCAAAAAAACATTGATGAAGAATTTTTTCAACCCTAAGGATCCTTAAAGAATGAAGATGATTTTTTTAAATACTAGGGCCTTAAATTCAAGTTGCAGTCACACAAAGGAATTAAGAAAAATTCAAATGGCAACTGAAGACATCTTCAATCACTTTATTTATAGGACCAAGTAATTTTGCATCAACCACTTTTAACAAGGACATCTTAGTTAATTCATGTTGAGGGACTCCCAGAGATGAGGAGCAATTAGCTTTAGCTTGCTAAAACAAGTACAAAGTTGTCAATGAGAAGGGAGTGACAACCAACACAAACCTTTACATCTAGATAAGTTTATTTAACACTCAAATTCCAAGCACCTCTAATTGAGAAGGATATTACCATTATGAGTCCAAGATTGTTGTTTGGGAGAAAAAGGACTTGGCAGCTCACTTGATTAAAGAAGAACATGACTCCATGTGGCATACAAGACCCTAAGATTGAAAATGACCTCTAAACACATTCTAAGCCTATAAAAACCATGAATGGACTAAGAAGACACTCTACAAGCTATAAAACAATGCTTGAAGTCCAAATTTAAATTTTTTATTGTATGGATTTGGTACACACAGGAGAGAGAAAAATGGATACAACAAAATGCTCATAACTTTTCAAATACACCTCCAAATGAGAAAAGAAGAATTTCAGTATGATTTTTATTCCAATTTAATCCAAAAAAAAATCTATAATTTATTCAGAGTCATTTTAATTTTTCTTGAGGGCTAAGAAGCCAGGAAACTCAAAATGAGTTTTTCAAAAAGCCTATTTTACAAAAAATCACATAACTTGAACAAATGAACAAAATTTTAACTGAAATTTTTCATGAAGCATCAAGATACCTTCCTTTATAATCTCCCATAATTTATAGAAAATATTAGGTGTAAAATTTTCCAGCCCATCTCATTTGCATGCTAGAACACTGCTTAATCTCAAAACTATTTTTGGCCAACATTTAAAACCGACTCTTGGAGCTGAACCGAATCAAAATGTTTCTCATAAATTCTATAGATTATTCTTAACACATCTCATATGATTTTCCTCACTATTACAACCTTTTTTCATTGCTTTAGGTACCTATAACCACTTTGAACTGACACTGTCATTCCAAGACCCTTTCTTCTTGAAACTTCATGAATTCACATTGATCCTCCAAGAAAAACCTAATAAGCACCTAAGAAGCATGATATTACATTCTCCATTTTCCAACAATGCATTTGACATCAATGACAACAACCAACAACACAACATTGTGCAACAATCTCCCCCTTTGTCATAAATGGCAACATACACGAAACTTGATGGAAAATCACAGTATATGAAACAAGTTTCCATAATTGTCTCTCCTTTTGAAATCTATGAAAAATATAAAAAAGCATACCAAATTAATTAGATTAGAAAAAATCAACAAAAATATATGCTCATACCTTGCAAGCACTCCCCGATGGAAAATATTGTCTTCAATTTGATTCCTTTAACATCTGGTTATCCTTTGGACATGGAAATGGATCTCATGAGTTAATACTCTTATCGATAACATCGTATTATAAGCCATGAAGAGACACCATTTCATTGTTTTTCATCACTCTCTAGTTCATTGACACAAAATTTTCACAAGTTATGATGTCACATGTTAGAGTTTACAGTCCCTAAGATCCAATTTCAATGCCTTCTTGACATATTTCATAGTCTTCTCATGAAAAGCCTCCAAAATACTCCCCTAGAGTCATAATACCTCTATCTTATTGATCATGCAATTTTAGAGCTCCTTATCTTGCTTTCTTAGCATAAGATACTCATGAATTCTTTTTCTTAGTACCCAACCTCAACTTTAGTCTACAAAAGTTACCAAGTATGAAGTAAATCAATTAAAGAGAAAGGAACAATCTAAGAAATGAAACAAGAACCCATGTCATACATATCATACAAATATCCAAATTACTATCAATATTTTTACACAAGTTCCCCTATCATCTATGGTATAAGCTTATTGTGAGAAAAAAATTTCAGTCTCAAAATACTGCAATTTTATCTCATTTCTTTAATTTGAGATCAAGAACCCAATATGAGGTCTCAATATAATCACATCACATATGAGATACATACCTCCATACGGATACATCAATATAATTTTAAACTATAATTGAGAACCAAATTTTCTCCTTACTTCCACCAAACTTATGAGCTCTATACAATCTTCCGGATAAGCACCTTACCTATTTGAGTCAAGAGGCATATAACTTGCCCTTTTTCCAATAGGTTTATGTTTTCTTGCATTCTTAGTCACACATTACTCATATTAATGCCTTCCAAGTTAGAATTAACTATCTCCTATCTATTTAAATATTTTATGATTTTAGAGCATATGAAACATTATCGAATGCTCAAATATTGTTAAACTAATAGAACAAGAGTTATACATCCTTTCAATCACACAACTATCTTCTTAGATTCAACAATTATGTCAATCATTTCTATTCTCAAATTTTTACAATTTTGCCTCACAATAGCTTTAGAACTCACTCTGCAATGTATACCCTTTTCATGTGAAATTTATTCCATACCTCGAGACTTATCTAACATGATATAACCCTTTTCTTTACAGTCTTAAACCAAACTTCCTTACTCGAACTATTCATGAAGTAAAGAATCATTGTACCTTCAGATTTTTTTACCGAAACGTCTTTTCCTTATGAATGAATGCATTCATCATTGATATCGAATCATTCTTAATTAAAGTGGTGCATCACCTTCTTTTAACACTTTTAATCACCTTCATGCATTTTATTTACCCTTTTATTTCCACTTTGAAATAAACATTGCATTGTAACACTCTTTTACTCACTATTAAATGCACTTGTAACAAATTTTGGACTTGAAAAATTTGGGTCCATCTTTATATCTGTAGCTTGTTAACTTATTCATTTCCATGACTTTTGTATTGTCTTTTCCACTTTTATATAATACTTCTAATGTCTCATAGGCTTCTACAAATTACAACATCCTAAAATATGAATCCAAAAGCTTGAACCAGCTATCCTTTAGCTACTATGACCTTAATGTCTTTGGAGAGATAACTCAATGAACTTAGGATTAGTTTCAAGCTTTCACACCTCTCATGATGTATATGAAAACTTTAATTATACTGCATGAAATGCAATAGAGACTATTTATTGTGGACAAGTTCTTCATAGTACCTCATGTTTCTATCTTCCCCAAATATTTTACTTAGAACACACAAATGAAGACCTTGATCTCTTACTGCACAAATTTTATAGGAAAATAGACCACTCAAACTCCTGATTATGAGTTAAGATCTGAATTCTCATGAGAGAAAAGTACAACATCACACCGATATTGCAAACTACACACCTTTTCACCAATATAATTACATCATACCATGAAACTCTATGTTCAATACATGCTGGTCTAGAACCTTCTTGATGCACTTTTAGGCACCTCTCGACTCCTTCTTATCGGGTAGAATTCTTATTTCAATTTACCATCTCATTAATTTGGATAGTGTATGATGCATTTTAAATTTAGATGCATGACTACATTTGGGTATGTTCTCTAAGACTCTTCCCATGCTAGTGCAAGAATATCCTTCTTGAATAACTCGAAGTGCATACTCCAACTAAATTTGATAACACATAGATATATTAGTTCCTTGAGCACTTCAAAATCCTATAGTACAAAGATCTTAGAAACTTTTTTCACCGAGATCCCTTATTTTCATCCTCATTGATCAAATTGATATATTTTTCAAGGATGTCTACAATATTTTGACATGATTCAGCTACACATACTTCATACAGAAAGGGAAACACATTCATATAGAAAACATATAATATATAATGTGATTACATCATTTGAACAAATAAACTCTTGTTTAACACTTCAAGTGGATGGATTACTTCTTTAGAATTTTTGAGATAACACCAAATAAAAAACCTCGACAAGACTGCATGACCTCTGAGTTACCTTTATAAGTTCAAGAATACTTATATGCTTTTTGTGACATGATGATGGAGCTTATGAATATACTAAAACATAAATTTTGAACTAATAAATACGAAAATATACCCTAGAACATGAATAAGAGGCATCTAACCAAGCCGGAGAACCCACCATATAGACCAAAGGTGCTCAAATGCTTACATCTAATTATGTCACCAAAAGGATCATGACAACTTACTTTCAAGATCGACTTAAATGGACCAAAGAGACATACTAATCATACCTCAACATTATGAATAAGATACACATACAATGATCATGACAGCTTCCCCTCACTCCATTGCTTCTCTTGTACCTAAATACCATGGAGGATCTTGATGAGAGACCTAACAAGGTCTCAAACTCTCTTTTGATATTTGATTGAATTTTATTTTTATGATTCTTCATTTTTCATAGAAGACTTCTTCTTTTTATTAGTCACACTTTTTGAATCCTTTTCAGCACCTTGATTATCTTCTCCATTCTTCTTGTATGTCCGTGCTTGATGTTTGAGTTTTGAAACTCTTTCTTCGGATGACCTACATCACGAGAACCTTGTAATGTGACCAACCTTGTGGTACTAGAGGCATTCAACCTGCCTTCCTTTGTAGTCAAAATCCTTGTGTCCAAACTCATTACAACCATAGGAGTAGCCATTAAATTTCCTTTCATATCGTCTTTTGTTTGATGGCTCCTTTTTGCAGTTTTTTTCATATTTCCCTTCTCATGACAAAGTGATAACTGTCAACTCCGTATTTTGATAAATCTTCTTGTCTTGACATTCCTCTTCTTTATTTTCTTCACATACTTCCTTTCTTGTGCCATCATTACTATTCTCAACCGTAGGAATACAAAAACTACTCTTGTGACCATAAGCACCACACTTGTAGCAATTTTTATGAAAAAAACATGCCTAAATGCATTAGGCTTCCTAACAGGTGATTTTCCATGAAATGAATAATTTATCCTATTTCATTTTCTTGACCGCATTTTTCTATTTGAACCTTGACTTGATTCATGTTTAGTTTTCTCTAAACTATATGAATCTTCTGTGAAACCTAGTCTTGTTATGTCACCATATGCCTTTTGTTTTCCTAACATCCTATCTAGTTTTTCTGAGCTTTCTTTAAAATATGATACCTTACTTGTCATGATTTTTAGCTCATCCTTCAGTTCTTCATTCTCTTTCTTTAGTTCTTCTTTTTCTATGAGAGCTTCCTTGAGTTGAATCTGCACACACTTGATAATTTCCTCATGAGATACACACAATTTTTTCAATAGTTCTTCACATGAGTCTACTCCATGCCTTATCCAATAAATATCTCCCATCCTTGTCACCAAATATCTCCCTTTATCCTGTCAATACCACTTGCGAGGGTTTTCTCTAATACCAATTGTTAGAATTGACAGGGATCTAGAGTAGGTGATCAACAATGATAACACTGAACAAACAATTTATGAATCACCTATACTAGTGGTTGATCATAATTTGATATGCATACATGACAAGACCATAGGAAAAACTCAAATATTTTCTTTATTTAGAATCATAATACAATACAATGACTTGATGTTCATCAACAATTTACCAAACAAAAACAAGAGCTCATAAAAGTGTGATTTTCTACAAAACAATAATGATAATCTTTTTCAAGGATTTTTCATTACAAAAATTTTATCTCCTACAATTCATATCAACCAGCTACAATCCTAGAATAAAATTCCAGGGGTTTTGGGCTATGCCCTAAATATTTTCTTTTCAAAAAGGTTTTCTTACAATGAATAGAAAGGGGCTTTTCTAAAACAAACTTACAAGACTAAAAGATGTTCCTTTTGTATACCATTCACCTGATTTTTCAACTTCTTTTTATATGATTATTAGACTTTAGACCTCCCTCAATTACCTATAACTCATCTACTATTCATTTCAACTTCTTGAGAGAACATATGAATCTTCACCTTACACCTTGAGACTTCAAGAGACAAGTATTCACATCAAGACAAAAGAGACTCTTCATCTTCCACCTCGAGTTTCTTGTTTCAAAACATTACAAAGAAACCTTAACTTATTGACTTAACAATAAGACAAAAAAAGGACTTTACCTCTCCAAGCTAAGAGTAATATGACAGTTCATATGTGTAATATCTAGTGCCTTTTAGTCTTCTACATATGTACTTGTTTGGCCTCATGACTCTTCAAATAACCAGGACTTCAAACAACGTATAATATTCAATCAACATCCTTTCTTTCTCTTGCTATTGTTTCAGTTCATGTCTTGGGAAGAAGCTTGCACTAGACAACATGCATGTACTTTTTCAAGATTATTGAAGGTTATCCAAGGGTTTAGCTCTTTCTTGACATCATCATGAATAAAAAATTTATGAAAATGATCAAAATACTAACCCTGTTCTCAAGACTCTGTAACATGGAAAATTACCTTGTTGTAGTTTCACTATCCGGGAGCATGAAGACATGTGAGCTTGTTCACTTCTTTATATAGTTCTCCAAATCATAGATACTTACTTGACATCGTATCCTAGCAAGAGATCTAGATTAATTTTCTCAATATTTCTTAAAATGTGAAGAAAAGTGACTTTTACAAATCAACTATGAATTATTCACGATTAGAAAGCACTGGATATTGAAACAATGCATTTATAGATTGAATACATTCAAGCATGCCTTCACCATCTTTTGTTGGTGTAGGTGGTATTTTCTTCAGTTATTTAGTGTTATTCCATCACACCGGTGAGTCATCTCACTTAGGTGGACATGGATCTAGGTGTCATCTTAGTTATGATAGATTCTCTTACGAATCTATCATATGTGTAAGTGTGCATCATAGGAGTTACATTCCCATTTGGGAAAGTAACTCCTCTTCTCCATTATGGAGGAATCTTCTCTTACACAGGAGTTACACATTCACTCCCCTATATGTACACCACCTATTTTTATCTATGAGAAGCTAAGCAAAGACAAGCCAAGCCAAGGCATTCCATTCCACTCCACTTTTTGAATCTTGAGCTCTCATATGCATGCACATTACTTTACAAAGCTTGCTTGCTTTAATCTCGTAACTCCTGCACTTCAAAGAAGTGTAACTATTCTATGCACGTGAATTTCTTCCAAGTCTTCATCCTTCACTCCTTCATGGTATCGAGCATGGGGACCAAATCACGTTACTCATCGGCATTACTCTACCATGTAGTTTCTTGTGTAAGCTCTAACTTTGGCATGTGCTCTACTTGCATATTTCTATATTCTAGTAGCTTTTTTTGGGTTGTTTGTGTATTACTTGCTGGTTACGGTTGAATTCGGGTTCAAAGTTTGTAGGATTGAAGTACATAAGTTTTTAAGCTTTAAAGTATTGTTTTGCTCTTCAGTGGTCATTGTTTTGGTAGCTGCTCATTTGAACAAGCTCTTGCATTGTTGAACCAAATCTTTCGTCCACTTCTTCTAAATCCACATCTCCCAACTCGGGATTCATCGGGTTTTGTATTGGGTTTGCATTTGAAGCCTTGGCCCACATGATTGTGTTATTTATTGGCTCCTTCTAGTGCTTGTCGATCCAACCCTGCACTATTTTACACTTTAATTGCTTCCCTTCCTTGCGACTCAAGTTCTACTTATTTTGGGTCAAGTTCTACTCTCTCTGTGGATGTTTTTCACTAGTTTTTAGTGTTTCTTGACCCTCTCGGTTCGAAATCGAGCATGTGAAATTCCATTAGGTTTTCTCACCGGTTCGTTGCTATTTGTGTTTCACCATTTGCTTGTGGTTGGATTCCATGTTTGGTGCCATGTTCGTGTCTGAGACCTCTATCGACCATTTTTAGAGCTCTTCGCATGCTACCAAGTCTGTACATATATTTTCTAGCCCCTTACACTTTGCTCAAGCCATTTCTCACATGCAGAGAATCTTCAGTTAGCGGTTACTTGGAATTATTCTTCTTGAATTGAAATTCCTATCTGACACGTGGCCTACTCTTACTGGACTCAGCGCGCAAAGACCTCCACAATTTTGACACGTAGCTCAAGCTTAACACTTACACATTACGAAGGGAATCTTGACGTGGCTACATCACCTCAAATCTCCCCAACGTGTTACACTATCTTCCTAACTCAACTAAACAAGACTCAAAGCACAACTCGATGGATTGCCACACCTACAGACTTGTGTAGGTAGCTACCTTAGTGAAACTCAAGAAATCAACTCAACTCGGTGCATTTGCATAGCCTCATCTCGGTCAACCATTCACCGGCTCTACCTCCCTTTTAGACATTGTTTAGAGGTTAAAAAAATCCCTCTTTTTAATGTTTTGAGAAAAACATTCATGTTTGGCATTGTAACATTTTTGGGCTTCATTTTTGCTTGTATTATGTCCTTCATTCGTGTGTCGAAGATGGAGGGCGAGGTCTAGGGTTGGCAAGAGGCTAATCCCCCTTACAAGCAAAACAAACCTTGCCTAAAATTTGATGCCATTTCCAATGGGTACCCACACGACACCCTTTGCACCCATTTCGGCACTTCTTAAATCCATTCGCAAGGTCTATTGACATTTTCCATAAGTTATGGGAATCTTTTTTTGCTATATGTTTTGACTCATTGCCACGTTTTTTAGCGTTTCTTTAGTCAAAGTTGCATGATTTTTCACACATTACGTGATGAAATTGTTATTTTTGTAAAAAAAAGACTTTATAAAGTACCGCATTCTAGGGGTTCACCAAGTACTCTTGGGCTTTCACACGTAAATGTATTATCGACCGAGTCCGACATCTTGCTTTTGTACACCTTGCACTTTTGATTCCACATCATGGAGAGTGCTCTTTCTAGACTTGAGCATCATAGGATCACTTTACAACCTCTGTCACTTCTTATCGGGAGAGAGAACTATTCATCTTGGCGTGCTTCCATGGAACATTACTTCGCCCATGAGGGTCTTTCACCCTTCTTCGTTGGGCAGTTCCTGCGCTTGCCCACTGATCATCATCATTTGGAGGACTTTCTTGACACTTGTGACCATTTTTTTGGTCACTTGATGATGCATGTCTCCAGATCTCTCTGGTTTCACATGGCAGACTCAGATCCACCCCACCATGTCTAGAGCATTCTTCAGTCCCTCTATAGAGACCCTTCACATATTGCCACCATTGTTGTCGTTGCTGATCCATTTGTCTCCTCTTGTTCTACATGTGATGACAGTTCTAATAATACAAACTCACTTGATTCTACTTCTGATGATGAGGATTGTGCACCCAGTTATGATGTCAAGAGTACTACGGAGGAATCTTGTCCTCTTGCTCTCACTATTCAAGAGAGTGTTGATACATCCCACATCTCATAAGATATATAGTAGTATCCTACATAGTCTTATACAGTCATCACACCAGCCTCTTTTCCACCTTCGGTGTTTGAGGCCCCTTTCACTCCTCTACCTTCATTGGATGACTCATACCTATCCGACATCACTCTTGTTTTTGAACCTTCTCATTGGGACAATTATTTTCTTGACTTTAGTCATCTTTTCATAGAGTCCACTTGCATGCTGCTCTACAAGTTCCTCATTCATCTACAGGTATTTCAAAGGATTTCATCATCTTCATTGTTGGGAGTGCCCATTCTGGGACTCTTACCACTCCCACTTTTCCGGAGACCTTCATTGATCCATCCTTGCTTGTGGATCCTTTTTCTATTGTGGGGGATGTTTTGTTGCCTTCACATCAGTTGGAAATCCTTTCTACAGGTGTTCACCCTTCATACTGTCAATTATGCACTCGTGCCATTACCTTTGGTTCCTTCGCACTCACTTGCTAGACCTATGTCACACTTTTGTGGACCAGACTCAGAGTTCTTCATGTTGCTACCTTCAGTTTCCTTCGTGGAGTGGGCAGACTTCTAGCACATCATTTCTATCCTTCCTAAGGGTAGGCACATAGTTTGGTGCGGTGGCTCTTCTTCAGTCCAGAGGAAGAGGATCTCGTGATCGACATTCTTTTAGGAGACCTCCTAGAGCTACAGAGTTCAGATCCGTCCATGGCATCTTCTGCATTCCTCTCATCTCCCTCTTCTTCTCTCTTCTTCTTCTTTATGAGAGATTACCTCTTTATACATGGGTACCCTTATAGGCTCGTATGTGGCTAGGACCCATCTTTGGCATCTTTCTTAGATTAGAGATTGGTATTGTCTCTCTTTTGGGGGCATTTTTCCCACTAGGTTTTCTCCTTTTACTCCACTTTTCAAGAGATTCTTATATGTGGGTAACCTCATTAGGATTTTTCCGGACCCATTTCTCATTTTTGACTTTCCACCTCATCCTAAGTTCAATGAAGGGGGGTGTTCGTGTAGGTGGTATTTTTCTTCACTTATTTAGTGTTATTCCACCTCACCGGGTGAGTCATCTCACTTAGGTGGACATGGATCTAGGTGTCATCTTAGTTATGATAGATTCTCTTACGGAATCTATCATATGTGTAAGTGTGCATCATAAGAGTTACATTCCCATTTGGGAAAGTAACTCCTCTTCTCCATTATAGAGGAATCTTCTCTTACACAGAGTTACACATTCACTCCGCTATATGTACACCACCTATTTTGATCTATGACAATCTAAGATAAGATAAGCCAAGCCAAGGCATTCCATTCCACTCCACTTTTTGAATCTTGAGCTCTCATATGCATGCACATTTCTTTACAAAGCTTACTTGCTTTAATATCGCAACTCCTACACTTCGGTGAAGTGTAACTATTCGATGCACGTGAATTCCTTCCAGGTATTCGTCCTTCACTCCTTCACATATATGATATTTTCCTCATAATTTGAAACAACCAAAATATTTCTTTGACACTCGAGAAATTTCAAGGAACAATAATAGCAATAGCTCATATGTAGGTGAAATCTCCTTGTACCCTTGACCATTCAACTTCATTTATTTTACAAATAATAAATAAATCCCATGAAGAGATAATAAAAAGAAGTTTCCAAATTGGGTGAATGAATATAAAGATTAGAGAAAAAGAAGATTTCAAGAAACCCTAGCTCTAGACAGGACCTAAGAGATGACCTGTAGTGCCCACTTCCCTTTAACACCTTTAGATACTGATCATGACACTTTTGATTATATTATGGACATTATTATGGTTTTGATTTAGTATGATGTTAGATTTTAGATCATGGATTATTGTTGATCTTGATTCAGTTATGATGCATGATGATTATTGGAGACATTTTTATATATTGATGATGATATACTGATTGACATGGTTATATTATGGATGTTGTTCGGACATGGGATATTTGGATATTTGAGTAGACCTAGAAATGGAAATTATTTGATGATGATATAGTTGTTGATAAAATTGTAAATGATGTTGTTGATTGCTATGATGTTGTTGTGATTCATATATCTAGATGATTTTGGAATTATATTTATATTATTTTAGATGTTCTGATATGGCCACGAGGCCGAAGGAGGTATTGTGTTTTGCAGGTTAAAATATCACAAAAATATCGGGGATTGAGACCAACCACGTTGGAATTCTAGATGAATTCAACAAGGTCACCATGGCAACTGTATTTGTTTGTGTGTGTTTGATTTTTGTTAGGGATTCCCATGGGGAAATCACCTTTAAATGTGACCAAGGGGTTTTATGTATTTATTTTATTTGGTCCCTTTGTTTAATGTTTGCATGTGTTTATTTTGTGGTGCATTTACCCCTTTCATTATTTATTAAATGTTGTGTTAATATTGTGAGTAATCATGTTGTTAAGTTAATTAATTAAAATATGTCATAAGAATGTAATTAATAGAGTTGTTGACTCTTGGATTAAGTGTTGTAAGAATGTTTAAGCAATGTGTAAGTGACTTTGTAAGTGTTG
Organism: Taxus wallichiana var. yunnanensis; assembly: GCA_018340775.1. Classification (NCBI taxonomy): domain Eukaryota; kingdom Viridiplantae; phylum Streptophyta; class Pinopsida; order Cupressales; family Taxaceae; genus Taxus; species Taxus wallichiana. The sequence goes on along the minus strand of CM031241.1, from coordinate 77,012,756 downwards.
TGTAAGTTAACTTTTCAGTGTGAAACACTCCACTTTCTTGGAAATTTGAATTCGTCCTTGGAGGCTGATTTTAGAGGCTTTTGGGACAAGTTAAACTTGTCCCATACCTCTTAAATTCATTCACCCTCCACACCTATGGGTTGGGGGTTAAAATTAGGCTTTTGAAATACATTTTGGGGAGGGAGAATTATAAGTTTTAATTGCACTTTTCTTACATGGTTTAATTTCAATCCTTTGGGGTGTGGGTTGGATTTGAGTGTGTAAGTAAAATTGTCATATTATTCACCCACCTCTTTATTATGCATTGTAGAATGTAGTTGAATTTTTGTTGGAGTTGAGGATGTGTGATGTGGCATCCTACATGGATCCACCTCATCCTCTTCTCTTCCCTCTTCTATAAAATTCGAATTCCTTGTCTTGTTTTGGGTTGCTTCACTTTTGCATACTTGATCTTGGGTGAATTCTTTGGCTATTTTGGAGCTCTTGCTTTAGGAGTGGTTTGAAAGATTGCTGAATAATTGTGCTTGGTTGATTTTTGGATTACTTTCATTGGAAACAACTATTGTTTAGAACTTAGAACAACTCCATCATGAATAGGTAGAAGCTTGGCTCTTGAAATGATCTATTTTGTTATGCAAATGTTGTTTCGTTGTGAATGTTTTGGCATTTTTGTGGGTTGTTGGGTAGATGGCCTAGTAATGGTGTAGGAGAAGACTATGAGATTTATTTTGTGGGAGGTATAATGGATTTTGGGGAGGTATAAGTTTAGAGAGAGTTGGGATTTGGGTTCTACCTTACAAAGAAATAGCTTGCATTTCTTTACTCATTATGGGGTGCCATAAGAGGTTGGGAGGTAAAAGGAAATGTGAGGAATAAGGGGTACTTGCAGAGGCATAAGGAATGTCAGCTTTTGATATACTATATTTTGGTGGTTTGAAATCGGTGGTGATACCCATTTCCTTTTTGGGAGGCATAAGAAGCATCCTCCATAGTTTCTTTCTCCTTTGGCTTGCTTGATGAAGCCTTAGTTTTTTTCATGATTTTCATGTGGTTGTAAACTATATTCTATTTTGGAATGTGTTTAAATGTGAAAATTGTTTCTGTGTGTTGTGGAAGCCTTATTGTCATGAGTTGAATCACATATTTTATTGCACTATGGTTGGGGCTCACAGGCCGATGAAGAAGGATGGGTTATCCCTTTTCATTGGATGTCATGGTTGGGTGGAGAGCGTTTCCTTTCCCTGCTCTTGTTGTGATCAAAAATTGGACGAATGATGGATCTGCGCATGTTGTTGTTACGAGCAAAGGAAAAAAAAGGTTTGTGATCCCTTGTTGAGATGATATTGTAACCTTTCCCGCTTGAACTGGATGATCTTGTACATGTTTTTATTGTAAATATGTTTTTATTGATTATGAAATTTTAACTCGAAATGTGAAGGAGATAAACTCTGTTTTTCGCTTTTGAAAGAATTGTATTCTGTATGAAGAATTCGAGGAGTAAAGGAAAGAAAGTTGTAAAGTTTCCTTTGGATTCAATAAAATATTTTATTATTTCCCTCAAATGTTTTTGTTGCATTCGAATCTGATCATATAAAATTATTTTGAAATCTCTGTTTGGAAATGGAAATGAAGAAATACGTAGGAAGAAAATGTAATACTTTGTCTTGTTGAAATGCAAAATTTGAAAAGAATAGAAGTTGCATCCTTGTCTTTATCATTTGACTGGAGGAAATAAATATATTTAAACTAGCATGGAATGAATCCTTATGTTTTATAATAAGGCAAGTGAAGTGAGATCCATTGAGTTAATTTTGTTTCTTCCATTTTTGGTTTCATTTGGAACTCTACAACTTTTATTACAAACGAATAGAAAGACCTGCAAAAATGAAATAACAATGAGAAATTAAATTGGACATAATGTAATCTAAAAAAATCCATCCAGACATTAATACTTAAGAAATTTCTTAGGAAACCTTCAAAAATCGGGCTCAAACCTTTTTACTACCGTTTTCTGGCTAGAGTTGTAACTTTTTTCATTTGGAACTCAATAAAATGAATTCAACTTCCTAATTCATCCTGAATGCCTCTAAAAAAATCCTCCATGTCTATTTTGCATGTTGAGAGAGTAAGAAGACCAAATTTGAACAAATTTTTATAAGTCAAAATTTACCAGTTTACGTTTTAGAAGCCTATAGATCGTTATCATAAAATTGACCATTTAAAATTTACCAAAAATAAAATTTGATGATTCCTGTGAAAATAATACGTTGAGAGATTTCCAAAAATTCCTCGTTTTCCCAAAACTGATTTCCCAATCGAAAGTTATGGCCTTCGGAAGTTTTACTTCATTTTGGCGTCAAAAACATCTAACTGTCAAAAAACATTTGGGAAAGATTTCCTTGATGGACCAAATGGGGCCTGAATTTTCCCTTTTGGTTGTCTTTCACAACCGCGTGGGCCCTCAAAATTTAACTTAACCTTTAAAAATTTTGGGAAAATTTTCCTAATTTTCCCGCCACTCCGTCGGTCCGAAGCCAATCGAGATCTTTGCCATGTAGCCTCACGAGGCAACGACAGAGGCACTCAACCCTTTTATCCTTAGTTTTTCTAAAAACATTTGAAATTTTTTCCTAATTTTCCCCTCCACTCCACCATCCCATAGCCAATCGAGATCTCGCCACGTAGCCTCACGAGGCAACGACGGAGGCACAAAACCCTTTTTAACCTTAGTGTTTTCAAAAAATTTGGGAAAATTTTCTAATTTTCTCCATGTTCCCTCCGGGCCCCAGCCAATCAAGTATTGCTAAGTGGTGATACGAGGCATCGATAGAGGATTGGATCCATTTTTAACTTAGCGTTTTAGAAATTGTTTTGGGAAAATTTTCCTAAGTTCTCCCGCCAACCCGTTGACCCACAACCGATTAGAGCTTGACACGTGGCGTCTTGGGCGTCGGCGGAGGTGGGAGATTCTCTAACTTTTAAATATTTTCCCTTTGAAAATAAATTTTTTTCTAAGTTGCTCCGACAATGCATAGCGATGGCCTGACACATCAATCAAAGCTTGACACGTGGTGCCTTGGGTGTCGGCGGAGACGCAAATCATTTTGATCCCTTAGCACTTTTTGGTCAAAAGACTTAATGTCTTAAAATTCTCCGACGGCCCGACTTTCCGCCAGAGATTTTAAAAGCTGAAAAATTTTCACCAAAAAAATAAAATGCGCCAAAACTCTTCCCTGCTTTTCCACTGCGCATGGGAAAATTTTCTTTCCTAGGCCCGCAGGCTCGCCCTTGGGAAAATTTTCCTCCCAAGGTCCGCTGACCCCATAACTTGAGAAATAGGAGTTAGGAGGACTTATTTATATCATTGGAAAGGTGAGGAAATTTCCTATCTAATGCGAATTATTTAGGGAAGTTTTGAATGCATTAATTTTGAGAAAAATCAAGTTGAATATTTAATCCAGTTAGAGAGTGGGTATGGTGAGAGATTACCCTCTCAACCTAAATGAAATTTCTAACCCTAAGTTTTGACCTTGTGATCTTTAATAATTTTTGTAATGGGAATTATATAAGTTATTAATTATATTTGGTCTTGAAACTTGTTTGTGACAACTGTTGTATGTAATCCTGGTTGTAGGCACTTTTAAACCAAAAAAATTATACCATAATTTTCCTAATTAATCTTAGGTTGTTCTTGGGTCTCATGTGGTATAATTTAGCGGGCATTAAATGACCTCTTGGATAGAATTTGTTATATAAAAAATATGGAGAACTTGAATAAACTATGAATGATTTATTTTTCTCCTCAACTGATTCAAGGGATTTTTCCTTATCAAACCATACCATGCATCTCTCATAATGGTAATCAAGGCAGTTTCAAGTTGTATAGTAGATGTGTGCATGTACCATGAGTTATTACATAAAATAGATTTGAGAGAAAACCTATATCACGTCCTTCTAGCCTAAGATATTTCACAAACACATTGATAAATAATTTTTGAAACCCCGAGGATCCTTGAAGAACAAAGATGACTATTTTAACAACCACGGGCTAGACTTCAAGTTGCAGCCACAAAAGGAATTAAGAAAAATACAAATGACCACTTTGAAAAAATATTCAATACCTCTATTTAGAGGACTAAGTAACTATGCATCAACCAATTTTAACAATGACATATTAGTCAATTCATGTTTAGGACTCCCAGAGGTGAGGAAGATTTAGCTTTAGCTTGCTTAAAATAAGTACAAAGTTGTCAATGAGAAGGGAGTGCCAACCAAAACTAACCTTTTGCATTTGGATCCCTTTATTTAATACTCAAATTCCAAGCACCTCTAATTGAGAATGATATTACCATTCTAATTCCAATATTGTTGTTTGGGAGAAAAAGGACTTGGCTGCTCACCTAAGTAAAGAAGAACATGACTCCATGTGGCATACAATACTCAAGATTGAACTTGACTGTAAAAAAATTTTGATCCTAGAAAAACCATGAATGGACTGAGAAGATACTCTATAAGTTATCAAACAAGACTTGAAGTCAAAATTTACATTTTTTCTATTATCAATTTGGAGCACACCTAAGAGAGAGAGAGAAATTGCTCCACTAAAATGCTCAGAACATTTCAAATACACCTCCAAATGTAAAATATATTTTGCACATGATTTTTATGCAAATTTAATATAAAAATACCTTCTATTATTTATTCTAAGGAGACTATATAATTTTTTTTGAGGGCTAAGAAGCTAGGAAGCTCAAAATGAGTTTTTCAAAAACCTATTTTACAAAAACTCGCATAACTTGAAAAAAATGACCTAAAATTGAGAAGAAATTCTTAATGAAGCATCAAGAAACCTTCCTCTATCAACTCCCATAATTTATTGAAAAGGATAGATCTAATGTTTTCTATCCCATCTCATTTGCATGCTAGAACACTGCTTGTTCTCAACACTATTTGTGACCAATATACAAAAATGACTCCTAGAGTTGAACTGAGTCAAACCTTTTCTCATACCTGTTGTAGATGATTTCTTAAAATATCTCCCATTCTTGTCCTAACTTTTACCACCATGTTTCACTGCTTTAGGTACCTGAAACCACTTTGAACTGATACTTCCATTCCAAGAACCTGTCTTCTTGAAACTTCATGAATTCACCTTAAACCTTTGAGAAACTCCCGAGAAGCACCCGAGAATCCTAATATTGAATTCTCCCTTTTCCATCAATTCCTTTGACATTAATGACAACAAATAGCAACACAACAGGGTGCAACATATTTTTCACGATTTACGACTAATTTCTTGTGGAAGGTCTTGAGAGGTGTCAAGATTTAACAATATTATAGAATAATTTGTATGAATCTATGAAGAGGTTTTATCATATGAATTTTCAAAATATCATACAAGTATAAAATATGGTAGAAAGGCATGAGTTGCTCCGAATTATAATTTGAGTCCTCGGAAGCGATCCCAAACAAGGTAGGTATCAAAGGTGTAGACACCTATAATTACGCCCGAGCAATTTAAATACTTAAATTGTGCTAATTATCTCCTTTCCCACAAATTGACGACATATTTTCAATAACACTCTTCTTCTCTTCCATTGTCGTTAATTGATTACATTACGCTAATTAATTAAGTCACCTATCCAACACATACCCTAATTAACGACCCTTCGTTAATCAACACCTTCTATCTAGTCTAATTAATTAGCCTCCCTTCTCATTAAATCAATAAATCACTATTTAATTGGTTTAATTCCCTCCTAATGGTCCAAATCACACTAAAATCCATCTAAAAGCTTATAAAAGCTTGCACATGTATTAATTAATCATATTGATTAATTAATACACCCCTTTATCCACATGAGCCACTAAAGGACAAACTAAACCCTCCTAAAGTTAACTCAACCCCATCTAAACCCCCCTTATCCATAACTAACTCTACATCTCCATTAGTCCCACATTCATGAGGATGTGTTGAATCCTTTATCCTTTGGGCTATATAAACAACCCTCCCTCTACTTCTACACCTACACCTAATTCCCTTGAGAAAGCAAAGGAAAGCACATAGTCTTGCACTAAAAGCCTTTTGCCATTCTCAAGCCCCTCCACCATCCATCTTGAAGAGCTAGGCCTCACACCCAAGCATCCATGAAGGATCAAAGCAAGCAATATTGTTGATTTCCATTGGACTACATAGGTCCACTTGATTTAATTAGGCAATTAGAAGAATAGAGTTCTTGATTTGCATTATGCTTGATTTCATTATTTCAAAGTTATGATGCTAATGTAGGCCTTGTTCATTTCTTCATCTTGATGGTACTTTCTTCTTGTTTCTAGCTAGGTTAGGGAACTATTTTAGGTGGTAGTTTCTTTCTTTCAATCTAACCTAGGAAAAAGAATAATTGTACACATTTGGCACACCCGGTGGGACCCTTAGTCCCATGGCATTTTAGTTTAAGTTTCATTGTTTTGGCTAAATTTTGATATGCACATATAGTAATTAATGTTCGTTTTCTTGGAATTTTTGCTCATTTGATATGTGTAACCTCATGTTCATAGCCATAATTTTAATGGGTTGTTGCCATTCTTAGGCTAACTTGTCAAAATTTGAGATATTGTGAGTTTTATTGTGTTTGTTGACATATTTTGGTTGCAGGTTTGGCGCAGGTACATTTTTAGGGCGCAGTGTAGTTTTTGTGGCATAGGCGTTGTTTTCATGGTGCACACATCTCTCTAGTGGCGTAAGTGAACTGGTAAAAACTATTACTTTGTTTGCTTGACCTCGGTGCATGCGCGCTACCTCGGTGCACACACCCTAACCATCATGTAGGTGCACTAACCCGGGTGTAGATGTCGTTTCACATTGTACCTTCACTGCATTCTAAAACCTGTCGAATGGCACACATGTCTTAACTAGAGTGCACATGTTGTTTTAGTGGTGCAGACACATTTTTCTGGTAACGCAATTATTCTGTCTATATTTTTATCTATTTTTTTGGGAGTGGTATATACGCTATTTTTGTGGCGCACACGCCTCTCTGGTGGCATAGGCACTTGGTAAGTCAAAAAAATCTACAGAGTGGCGCATGCACTATTTTCATGGCGTGTATACTATTTTCGTGGTGCACACGCCTCTCTGGTGGCGCAGGCACTTGGCAAGTCAAAAAATCTACAGAGTGGTGCATGTACTGTTTTTGTGGCACATATACTATTTTCGTGGTGCGCACACCTCTCGAGTGGCGTAGGTGCACCGTGAGCTGAAATACCATTAAGTGGCACATATGTCCTAATCTGTGCGCAGGCGCTGAAAAAGGGGCACATGTGTCCTTTTGCATTTTTGAAATTAAGGTGTTGATGTGCTAACATTCTTGCAGGTTTATCTAATCATATATTTGTCTTTGCAGGTTGTTTTTACATGTTTGTATTTGATTAGGTAATATTTTGCATTGTTTACTTATAGCAATAAGATTGCGTATTCTCTTCCCTCACATCCCTTGGGATGATCTTGGGAATCAGAAACAATTCTTAAGTCCTTTTGATTATTTAAGGTTGTTAGGAATATTTGAGTTGGAATTGGTTAATTTGGCATAGTTGAATTAAAGTGTTTTTTCATTTGATATCTTTTTGGATTTTTGAAGACAATCACGTATGCTCTTCTCTTGTGTCCTTGGACGATCTGGAGAATCAGAAATGATGCCTTCTCTTTTGATGGAAAACTACTAAAAATCATCATACAGACCAAAATTCCATCGCTTGTCAAAGAACGGAGGAATTGAAACAAAAGTTAGAAAACTACTAATACAGTTGTTATATAGGTTACCAAACGGTGTTTGAGAAAACCACATCTAATTAAAAAAGATAAAACAAACAACATATTCAAAACACTGTATTGCAGGTTTCAGAAAAGGGTATGTCCCTCTCTACTCAACTGGAACATAACCCCTTTGGCATAATGCCTTAAGCTACAACAATGGGGGTGGTTCCAGGAACCCCAAAGTAGTCCACACAAGAGGGAACCTTGTGGAAGAAACGGGAAGTGCTCAAGACTACCTATCTAACTAGTAATTATTTTGTGAGATAGAATTACAAGTTGTCACTACCCGACCCTTTTAAGTACATGATGGATGCATTTACTCGCCCACCGTGTGAAGGGGAAAATTCGAGATACTCCCAAGATAGTCGAGACTATTTGGGTAAATCGTCTTACTCGTGGATAATTTTGTAACACCTAGGATGAGAGAACCACCTAGGAAGATATACTTTGGCCAGGAGCCCACTTTGACCATTCTAAAATAGTGTTGAGTTATGAACCATATTTTCATTGTGAAATGTGGGACGCTTTACTTTCACCTAGTCCTTACTTTCCTTAGGGCGAGGCGAAACTGTACCAAAGTGAAGCCAACATTTTTCATCCTTTTTTGACTTACTTCCTTCACATTCTTTTGACACTTTGTTGATCAGAAGAAGGGTGACTACCTTTGTGTTACCAATCGACTGTTTCTATCACTTTTATGTCCATTTACGCCCATCCATGTTTGCGGATGGGTAAGTTAAACATCTATAGTTTTTAGAGGTGTATTCAAGTCATTAGTAGCCATTGTGATCTTGATACCCATGTCAAGATCATCATTATAGTTAGGCGTGGTTCATCACCGCGGACTTCCTTAGAAGAGTTAGCTAGTTTGTATCGTATCACTACAATTTTGATATTTATGTCTTGTTTCTTCTAAACTCAACATAAATATATTTATTGTAGGTTACGTTGCACAAAGTTTTAACTATTCCTAGCTATACTTTGAGCTTTTAGTTCGATTCTATTATTACCTTGATTTCGAAGAGTGCTAGGAGTTACCATTTGTGCGTGTTATATCAATAAATCCTTGATATCAATACCTTACTTTCTCTTAAAGTGGGTTAACATATCTTGGTGATATTGTTGTGTCATTCACGAATTGTAATTGGCACTTTTTGAGATGTAGGTCTTAATCAAGTTTGAGCTCGTTCATCGTATATCTTGATTGGGAGGTCGCATTGACTTCTTGTATTTATTTACATTTTTTTCATTCCCTTGAACTTGGCATAAGTGAAAACATCTTGTTAATCATCTTGCGACATGAAGCTACTTTTTGAAACGTAGTCTAGGAGGTACTTCATTTAAACAAGTTTTGATACCAAACGCTTGTGTCACTGGTGATTTCTCACTCTATCACATTGGTATTCTCACATTGTTGACTTATTCATACTCTTAAAAATACATCTTGCATCTCACTTAGGGGTGGTCACTAAGCTTTGAACACATTTACAACTTACCCTAGTGAAATTGTCACAAAAACATGGCTCCTAAAACATGTCTAGGATTAAAGAAATAGACATATGAGGAACAACAAGCACAAGCTTGGGAAACCTCTAATAGACAAGGGTCAAACCCCTTCATTGGACATGATCTAGGACCACTGTTTTCTGTGGAAAAAGAAACCAAAGAGATGGTCGATCATAGTGGAAATGAATTAGAATCACCACACGTAGAATTTGATTTTGACCCCACTTTACTAGATGATTTTCTTCTCAGAAACAAAGATAGAGTGTTGGCACGGGTCGTAGAATTAGGGGCCAAATTTCCCATCGAAAATGAAACAATACTACCTGTGAATAATGCTACTGAGGAAGAACGTCCCCTTATCAATATGGAAGATATTTTAACACACGGACAAGCTTCTACCTCTTATGCAGGGAATGATAAAGTGGTGGGGCATAGAATACCCTTTATCAAAGTGCCACGAAGAAATAAGATAGAACATGAGATAGGGGAAGAATCTCCACAATACGAGGAAGAGGAACGTTTAGAAGAAGAATCCATAATCCAAAAACAAATCAGTAACCTAAGCTGACAACTAGCTTTGCTTACCTCCCATGTATAGAAATATGCAAACAAGAACGTTCAAAAGTTGAGGCCTAAGGTTAAGATCAATGAACTCCATCGAGAAAACCAAGGAGAAGAAGACACAGGGTATCATCGTGTATACATCCCCACTTCTCCCACTAGAGAACAATTGCTCACACAAGAGGTGTAGTCTATGAAAGCGATGCTCGCGAGATTACAAGAGAGAAATATAGGGAGCATTAGGAAATATCAATACGAAGAATTATGCCCCTATCCTTTTGACAAGACAATGACCCTTCAACCCTTTCCAAAGAAATTTGATATGCCAAAGTTTGACAAATATAAAGGGAAAGGAGATCCATGGGATCATGTTAAAGAATTCTACCTAGCATGTCAAGAGGTGTCTTATAGAGACAATTACCTCATCAAAATTTTCCCCAAGAGTCTTGGATGTCAAGCCTTGGAGTGGTTTACATGCTTATCATGAGGATCAATTTTCACCTAGCCAGAATTGGCAGAAAGATTCGTGTGTCACTTCTTGTATAACATAGAGAGTGATGTCACCATGGCTGACTTATGTGGCACCAAGAAATGCCCAAATGAGACTTTCGCCAACTTCCTCCAATGGTGGAGAGGGATAGCTAGTCGCTTCCCTTGTGCTTTCCCTGAAAAACAGCTGGTTAGTATTTTTGTTCCCAATCTCAACCTGGATATAGCTTTCCACCTCCAAATGCATTGTGTTTGCACTTTTGAGGAGGTTATCGAGAAAGGGATTTAGATAGAAAAATCTCTCATTGCCAAAGGCACCCTCAAAACCCAATCTAGAGATAACCAAAATGTCAAACCCACGGAAAAGCCGAAGATCTTTAACAAAAACAAAAATGTGGTGGGAGACGAAATCACTGATTCCAAACGTGTTTAAATGGTCCAAACTAGTCAACCTTTTAAACTAACCAAGGGCCCAATTCAACCACCACCAAAGCAAATAACATTCACCTCTCTCAATGAACCTTTTTCAGTCATACTAAAACAATTGGATGCGGCCCACATGATGACCTATCCTACAACGCAACCATTTGATGACAATGCTTCAAAACCTTCATGGTACAAGGAGCATGAATATTGTGAAATGCATCGTGTCAAAGGACATAAGACAAACAAATGTCTACGGCTTCGTCATTATATTCAAGACCTCATTGACAACGGGGAGATAGAGGTGGATAACCCAAGCAAAACAAAAACACCTAATGAGAAAATGGGGATATATAAAGAACCATTCCACAGGCATGATAAGTTGGAAAAGTCAAAGATGGATCGGGAGAGTAATCCCAAACTTATAAACCCACGAATTACTTGTACACTAAGAGAGACAAAATCATTATGATTCACTTATTGGATGTATTCACTCTCCTGCTGACTGTGTCACTACCATCCGGATCAAGGGAAAGGACTACACTACGGTAACAAGGCGTGCCCGCTTCGTGATTCTGGAACATTCTCTGTCGACCCCGCAAACTGGTAAATATAAAATTTTAGAACAACTTGAAAAGACGTCTGCTAAGATTTCAATCTTAGATCTTCTCAAGATATCCAATGTGCATAAAGACATTCTATACCAAACTCTTCAGGGGTCGGGAGTGCCTTTAGAAGTCGATCCTGCACACCTTCAAGCCGCGGTGGCAAACATTGTACCAAGTGAACATCTTGCTTTCAACCATAGGGATATCCCTACTGAGAATCCAACACATAATCTTCCCTTATACATTGAGGTAGTTGTCACCCACAGGAAGATCAAATGGGTGCTTGTGGATAACGGATCTGGGTTGAACATTTACATGCTCAAGTTGGTCAAATAGTTGGGACATACGGAGGAAGATCTTGAGTCCCATATTATCACTATCACCGCATACAACAATGCGGAAAGGGAATTAGCAGACACCATCACGCTACCCATAGAGGTGGGTCCCACTTACCATCAAACAAATTTTCATGTCCTAGACTTGGAACTTCTATATAACATGCTTCTAGGCCGACCATGGATTCATGCCATGCAGTCTGTGCCATCAACATTTCATCAATGCATTAAGTTGAAGCATGAGGGACATACCTTTATAATACAAGAAGATTCAGACTCCTTTTCTCATTGTAGAGCTCTCAATAGCTTTGCACGAAAGAGTACATATGCACGTCCCTTTGCGCTATAGCTATCCCTCTCCAGCCTGAGGTCATGGAATCCCAGGTGGATTGATTCTCTTAGTTCTTGCGCTCATGGGGAGTCTACTTCAAAATATCCATTCGATTCATGGGAGATGAAAATCCTTGAATATGGTTGTGGGGAGTATAATGTACAATAAGTGCTCTTCGTTTCGGACCTCTCATTGTCACCCAAGACTAGAGGTCGAACCAACTACCGCTTCAGAAGACCTAGAGAGGAACACACTATTGGGTCATTCTTACTTGGAGGCTTGTTAGCTGAGGAAAAAATTCTTGATCCACCTACAACTTGGGTCCCAGAGGATATTTAGCCATCCTGTTATCAAACCCTGGAATATGAAAAATCTAGCAAATTGATGTACTCTATGGGCTACAAAGGCCTAGGATGTGGGAGAAATGAACAAGGACAAATGGAACCAGTTCCTCTTCCACATTTCAAAATAGAAAGATACGGCATTAGGATTCACCCTTTTGGAGCACACTCCAATGATCAAGATGCTACTTGTTTTGAGCGTGGGGATAACTTTGACTATCTAGACAGCGATACGGATTCCCATTATAGCCAATATGAGGATCTAGCCTCCACAAACCTTTTCATGAACAACATTGTCCTAACCATAACCCCCATAGAACCAGCCCTTAACCTTGTATACCCTTCCCTTGTTGAATGGGACCAACAACGTCACATGCCACTAGATTTATTCGATAATCACGAAGCTATCATAGAGTTTATGGGCATAAGGGATACAATTCCCATTGGAGATCACAAGAAAGGTTTCTTTATCGACTTAGATACCTGCACCTACTTCAGGTGAGGAGGCTGAACTTCGTGGTCAACAAAATTTAAAGAAAACCAAGGGAAAATTTCTAAAGAAAAGCCTCGTCAAAAATCAAAGTCCAAGTCGCATAGTGAAAACCTCTCTCGAGGCACTTTGCCGATAAACAAATAAGAAAATCAAAGGACAAACAAAGTGACCACGCCAAGGATGAAAATACCATGGAGACATCCTTAGATGAAGATATCAACTTACCGCCTGATCCTACGCATATGGAGGACTTATCAAAATTACTAGTCAAAGAAACCATTAATGTCAATATTGGTATAGAAGAAGATCCCAAGGTAGTAAAATTAGGAGCATCACTCTCGGCTAGAGAACAAAATACATTCACTATCTTTCGCGAGATTTTATTGATGTGTTTGTATGGTCTTACAAAGACATGCCCGACTTAGATCCAACTTTGGTCATGCACAACCTAGTCGTGTACGCAAATGCTAAGCCTATCAAATAGAAGCTCCAAAAGATGCACCCCAGAGTGGCCCTGTTGGTTAAAAAAGAGTTGGAAAGATTGCTTGCAGCAGGATTCATCAGGCAAATTGATTATTTTGAATGGATATAAAACATTGTTCCTATCTATAAAAACCTATTGGTATCTCGAATCTACACGGATTTTAGGGACAAAAATAAATCTTACCCTAAAGATGAATTTTCGCTGCCCAACATTGACATGATTATTGACTCAACAATAGGGTACGAGATGCTATCACTCATGGATGGATTTTCGGGATATAATCAAATCAAGATCGCTGAAGAAGACCAACCTAAAATAGCTTTTACGACTCCTTGGAGAACCTTCTACTATCAGGTAATGCCATTTGGCCTTAAAAATGCAGGAACTACCTATCAATGAGATATGAAAATAATTTTTCATGATATGGTTCATGATATCATGGAGGACTACGTAGATGATATCCTGGGAAAGTCCAAAAGAAGAGAGGACCACCCTATCATTTTGTGGCATATCTTTGAATGCTTGCGAATACAAATTCAGGATGAATCCAAAGAAGTGTGTCTTCGGTGTGCTATTAGGCAAACTATTAGGCTTCATTGTATCAAGACGAGGTATTGAGGTAGACCCTACTAAAGTGTCTACTATTACTGAAATGCCTCCACCTAAGAATATCAAGCAACTACGCAGCTTACAGGGGAAAATTCAAGCCATTTGCCGCTTCATCTCCTAGCTTGTAGATAAATGTCACTCATTCAACCACTTGCTTAAAAAGGACGTCACTTTTATCCGGGACTTGAGCGACGGCAAGCATTTGCTTTTCTTAAAAATACTTGGCTAATCCACCTGTCCTCATGCCACTAACTCCTGGAGAGCCACTCTTGCATTATATTTCCGCTACGTAATTTGCTATTGGTGCACCGCTGCCCAAGATTTACCTTGGTCATAAGGTGAAAGTGGTGTATTATCTCGAGTCATACTGCTGCCGCCTATATGAGCTCAATTATCCTCAAATTGACAAGGCTTGCTTGGCTGTTGGTTTTACTTTTCAAAAAATTCACCATTACCTATTGAATACTAAGACCAAGCTAATATCCAAGGTTGACCCACTCAAGTATTTATTGTCCAAACCTGCCCTCACAAGTAGAATGGATAATTGGATCATTCTACTCGGTGAGTTTTACATAGAATTTATCCATAAATAATTAGTTAAAGGACAAGTACTTGCAGACCAGCTAGCGGAAGCACCTTTACAAAGCATGGAACCTTCGAATCTAGATCTTCCAAATGCCTCCTTGCTCTACATTGAAGAATTTTTCATATGGCAGATACATTTTGGTGGATCCTTTACATTTCATGGTTCAGGTGTAGGAGTGGTCCTTATTATTCCTTCTCGGTGATCCTATACCACGATTTTCTCCGGGCTTCCTCGTTGCATGAACAACATTGCACAATATGAAGCACTTATTGCAAAAATGAAGCTAGCCATCAAGTGTAACATTCATCATGTCAAGGTTATAGGTGATAGGTGACTTGTAGTTAATCATCAAACAGTTAATGAGGAATACAAGGTTAAGGATGACAAGCTCATACCTTACGAAGAGTTAGTAGAAACTCTAAAGAAGTACTTTGTGTGCATTATCTTTGAACAAATCCCAAGAGCGTAGAATAGATATACTGATACCATGGCAATGGTGGGGTCTATGCTTCATATTCCACAAGGGAATAATGGCTGCCGCTATTTGTAGAAAATCTACACCACCCACCTATGACATGCCGAATATTTCTGGCTTGTGAGGTTGTTGGTCCCACCACTGTGGTACAAACCCATCTTCACCTATCTTAAGGAAAACACTTTCCCTCATGATATCTCCTGTTCTAAAAGCAAAGCTTGATTCACCGATAGCCCGTTACACCCTTTTAGGAGGTACACTTTATCATCGTGGCTATAATGGGAATATATTACGCTTTCTCGATGTGATGGAGTCAATCCAGGTGCAATCAAATAAGTGCACTAAGGGGTGTACAGAGCACATACAAACGGAATGATCTTGGCTAAGAAATTGTTGAGAGTAAGTTACTATTGGCCTACCATGGAAACTGATTGTTGCAATTATGTTCGAAAATATGTACTTTGCCAAAAGTGTGGAAATTTCATTCATGCCATGTCGCAACCTATAACTACCCCATGGCCATTCTCCAAGTGGGGACTTGATTTAATAGGAAAACTTACTCCTACCTCATCCGATGGTCATACACATCATCATAGCTACATAATACTTTACAAAATGGATGGAGGCTATCCCTTTAACCTATGTCATAGAGCCCATCTTTCTAAATTTATCATGAATCACATTATTTTTCGATATGGTATTCCCGCATGCCCATCATTGCAGATAATGGGAAGTCATTTAAGAACAAAACTATGAAAGGTCTTTGTCAATGGTTCCAAATCAGGTTAAAATGGTCCACACCATATTACCCTCAGGGTAATGGACAAGTTTATGCAACAAACAAAATGTTGGTAAGGATAATGGAGAAGATGGTTAGTAAAATAGGTCGAAACTAGCATCTACAAATCCATCCGGCCCTTTGGGCCTCTTCAACATCCATTCACACTCCTATGGGTGTGACACCATATTCCCTTGTATTTGGGACAGAATCTATCATCACTTAGAGATTGTACTTCCATCCCTGATAATTTCCCTTCAGAAAAGCTAGATAAGGATGAGGATTATCGAGTGGCAAGACTTGCTGAGTTGGAGCTCCCGGATGAGAGGCGCATTCGTGCTCTTAATCACCGAAAGTGTATCAACACGTAATATTTGGAAACTACAACAAGAGAATCATCCCTTATCAGTTTGAGGTTGGTGATTTAGTCATGAAGGAGAACCAGTTCAACACCAGAGCAGAGTGAGAAAAGAAAGGGAAATTCGAACCACATTGGTTGGGACCCTATGTTATAGTCACCAAGTACGGAACAGGGGCATACAAACTGGCTCACCCCAATGCTTATGAGCTCCAGGAGCCCATGAACGCCATGCATCTTAAGCGGTTTTATGCTTAAACATGGCGCAAGGAGGTTAAAAAAAGATCAAAAATACAAAAAAATCAAAAATCAAAAAAAGAAAAAGAGAAAACAGGTCGTCCACTAGTGAAAACCACACAATTGTGGCACTTTGGACAAGTCCTTGGGTGAAAACCGGTTTCCGGTGCCTTGGGAGGATTCGTTGTTCACAAGCATCCTACATCTGGAGGGTAGTTTTCTTTGGCCTAGCCCTAGTTCTGCCTTCACGATTCCCTATCAAGCCTTGATCCAGCTTTTCCTTCTTTTATTTATTTGCAAGGGGTTTGGTCTTTCGCTATTTCCCATCTTACGCTGGGACAACAAATTCACCTTCTTGTTCATAAGTGTGTGGATTCTTACCTTGTATATTCCCCATCTAACACTGGGGCATCCACACTTTCTACACTGCACATAGCCCCGGAAAACCATTAGAAAACACCAAAACAATAGAAAATTGTATAGAAAACACCAAAAACAATAGAAAATTATTTAGAAAAAACCAAAAACAATGGAAAATCATTTCACAAAAACCAAAAACAATAGAAAAATGTTGCATGAAAAAATCTTACAAAAAAACATTTACTTGCATTGTCTTGTTTCTTGCTTTCTTTGGTTGTTTGTATGGTTATTTTTGTGTTTCTACTTTTGGGTTGTTTGTTGATTGGGCATACTTTGTTAGGATTCATCTTTTCTTGTTTAGATTATATTTATTCTTGCTTGTGCGTCTTGTAGTATGTTTTTGCATGCTAGTGAATCTTTAGAGATCATGATGTAATTTGTTAATTCATTATGTTCTTTCTTAGCATTTGATTGTGTTTGTTATAGGTTAATAAAGCATAGTGAATCATGGTGTATTATATTATTTCTGGTGTTCTTTGTTAGAATTTGGTTGTGTTTATTGCATGTGCATTGTTTTTGTTATCATTAACATCACATTACCATCATTATCATCACATCTAACATCATTTATACATCATATATAAACAAAATGCTAAGTTTTACATCATGTATGTATGCTAAGCTAATCATCACATATCATATCATCAATGGGGTAAGAGGGGTTGCGCATGATAAAAAAATCTATCCTCCCCCACACCAATATCATCATATCATCCCGTCCATATACATCTACAATAACACATGAGAAATGCATTTGATATCATCTAACATCCACAACACATGTGTACATCAAACATCGAAATCAGATACATACAAAGTACAAAATCACATCACATCATAACGCATCCATAAGTGCTGAATCAAAACACACAACGTCTGCAATGAGAATCAACATAGAGTAATTTTTGAAAAGGGTATTTTACATCATAAAATTATCCCACTCGGTCAGAAATAACTCTATGTATCGAAATCAGATACATACAAAGTACAAAATCAGATCACATCATAACGCATCCATAAGTGCTTTGAATCAAAAATGCAACATGCAATGAGAATCAACATAGAGTAATTTCTGAAAAGGGTATTTCACATCATAGAATTATGCCCACTCATGTCACATGCATCAGGACACAAAAACAATAAAGTACATCATCTCATAAACATGTGTATCTGAGCCCCAAAAAATAATCCTCATATATATACATGTGTGTCATATACATCTATATCAACAAAAATGGATACACATCAGTGCTCTATATCAAAAATGCCTTCAGCTGAGGCGTACAAAGATGCTACATCAAAAAAATGTCTATACACATACATACAATGTCCATATCGGTACTCAATATAATACATCATTGATACACAATGCCATCAAAAAGGGCATGTATCAGAAAGAATCAAGCCTTCATCATGAGGCATCATCAAAATACATGTATACAAGGTTGTACATAAAAATCGGCCTTCATAAGAGGCATACATATAAAGAATTTGTACAACAAAAATGTGGATCTCAACCACAGCTCTCACCCTCGCCGGACTCCCGGATCTGCTGCCCGATCAACGAACAATGGAGGGCCGAGATGGTCCTGGTCCAATCGGCTACTTTGGCATGGGTTGTCTCACTGATCTGGTAGAATGGACTAATCTCCATGATCAAGAGCCCGATGTGCTCGACCACCGACGCACTTGCAGCAGTGTTATTTGCTGCTCTGAGGAACTACCCCGTAATAGGCGATCCCTGTAAAATAAGGCCTCACCACCAAGCCCGGTGGCGTCGCGTATCATGTCGACATCTCCGGAGGTGAGAGTTACATGAAGGGAAGTATCTCACTCACCTATCAGCCAACCCAAGTTTTCCTCGGCCTATTTAGAGGAAGCAGCCTCTCGGTCTCTCTCTCGTAGTGAGCTTGCATCTCGCGCGAGGTTGGTCCCTCTATGCTAGAAGTGCCTGTGATCATGCATATACATGATCTCTCTATGCAACAACCATCTGCACTTGTGACTGGGACTGATGAATAAGGGTCATTCTTTGAGCCCCCTGTGTTGTTGTCTCCCGAATCTAGCTCTGCCATGCCACTCTATCATCTCCTGGGCCAGCTTGGGCCCGAACCTAATCCCGTTCTAAGAATAAAGTAACAATGTGGGCTCGGGCCTCATCACGCTCTACTATAACAGTCACACGCCAACCTCAAGCCTCATCTCTCTCGATCCGCCACGTCTCTCATAGATATAACCTGTTGTAACTATAGATGTACTATGGCTATCTGTGCCACTGGCTGGGAGGTCAGGATGTGCCTTGGGACTCGGCCCCTAAGGTGCTCTGGATGACTATCCTTTCTCTAGGACCCTACCTCTAGATCACTTCACCTGCTACCTATACCGAGCCTGTAGCCTCGGTCCCTATGCCTGTGAGGCACCCTACCCATCATATGGAATACCATCAAAAGGATCCTCTGGGTCTGGCCCCTGTGCCACTTCCCTCATCCCGCGCTCTCGCATCGTGCCATATCTCTATAGGTGGGCAAATGCCTGCTGCCCAAGCCTCCTCCGAATGGTGAGACGCTAGGGTAACACTTGTAGCATACCAAGCTGCATAATTAGTTGTGGTCCCTGGATCTCTCACCTATCGTATTGGGTCCCATATCTGTGGGACCACCTACGTGGAACTCACCCTAGTTCAGGCCACCAATATGTGAGACCCCATGCTCTGCCTCTCTAAATCCCTATGTGCATGCCAAATATCTGGCTGGGGACCCTTGTACCATACCAAGTTACCGCTGACACCTGTCTACTTGATACAACTCCATAATGTAACTACGGCTACCAATGATAAAGTGCTCCACTAGGCACACGCCGAGCTCTGTGGCATCCTCTGAGCCACTGGAAATGCCTGTATGGCTGCCAGATGACATCTATCTCTACCATCTCATCAAACTCTCACCTATATCTAAATAGGTTGCCAAGATGGCCATGTACATCCCCACCAGCTGCTACCCATGTCATGTACGATGGCTCCTCGGGATATCGGACATGGAAACGGCCCACAGGGCGTCCCCGATCGCAACGTGATCCCACGACCATATATGTAATAAGGAGGCTCGACCCACGGTCTTCCTGACGTGGTATGTGATCAAATGTAAATCCCAATATAGGTGGGCTAGTATGCACTATCCCCAACAATATCTCTCACCACTATAGATGCCATGAACCAAAGGCGGAGTGCTCTCGTGAATGAGGTCCTATCTTATCAGTGAGTAAGAACCCACTGATAAGAGACATAATGTAGAGAGGCCCCTGATGCAATGTAGGGTCGAGATGCACTTGTGCAACGCTATGGTCATCCCGTGCGGTATATTGTCAACACCAAAAAGGGCACTGCAAGCTGCTCTAATCAGCCCCGTATTAGAATCAGATTTCGATCAACGTGCCCATTATTAGCACGTGAAGAATCTACCATACATCCTCAATGGTGACAATCATCTCTCCCCGTCGGAAGTTAGAAGCATTGACTCTTGCTATGCCATCACTCAGCTAGCACAGTCAGTAGGCCATGATTCAGTATGATGGAAGGCATCTGAGACACAGGGTCTAGCCCTACCGCCTCAAGAAGTATTGCCATGGCTCACCGGTCGCTTCAGCCGCATACTACCCTCTCTAGCTTGGATATTCGGGTATGTCACTCCTGCGTATGTAACACTGGTAATCGTCTGTACAAAATAACACGGCACTAGTCAGTTCCTAACATTTTCTTCTAAAAATTTGTCTCCGCTTTTAGGGTTAACCCAAAAATCCTAAAAATTCTTCTAAGTGTCACATTTTTTACACTTTCCCATCTTTTCTCTGCCTGTCTAGGGCACCTACATGCCCTTTTGGGCATGTGCGCCATGTTTCTAGTGCACTCGCACTTATGTGCGTGTGTCTTTTGGCACTTACGACCCCTTTCAGCGCCTGCACACCCTTTTTGGTGTGTGCGCCACGCATTTGGTGCTTGCACTTGCGCGTGTTCTCCTTTGTGTGTACACTGCCTTTACGTGCCCGCGCCATGATTTTGCGTGTGCGCCCATTTCCCTTGTGTATGCTAGTGCGCACATATGTTTTTGTATACGTGTGCGCATGAGTGTGTTTTTGGGCTGCGCATGTGCGCATATGTGTTTTAGTGCATGTGCCCCAAAAGGACGCTATGCACCCAAAAAGGCACCTGTGCCCCCGATCCGACACCTACGCAGTGCACCAACACGATTTCCTATGGCTAAAGGCCTAATTTAATGCATTAATGATTAAAATCACTATTCTAGGGTTCGATACTCACAAAGGGGCCATCATCTACGTGTCGCTGGTACCCCGACTGCATCTGCGTGCCTCAATCGGTCTCGTGAGATCACCATGGTTCTCCTCGATGATCGAGCCTCATGGTAAATTTTCTAAACAGATTTCTCGGTTAAAATTAATTGGTTGTGATATTTTTATCCCCCTGTAGGGTATATTAACCCATTTTTACCATCAAGAGGGCCGAGAGGCCCATTTCGATCACAATTTTCTCCTCTTCCTTTGTGGAATAATTATTTTTATAAAATAATTATTTTTCTCTTATTTTTCACCATATTGGGGCATTTTTTGCTATCCAATACCCCTTTCTTCTCTCCCGACAATTTTATTGCTCCCTAGTGATTTTTATTCTTCTCCACACTCTCGTCAATAATTATTTTTAAAATAATTTATTTTTTTCTTAATTTTTCCACTAAACAAAGACATTATTTGTCATTTGTTTCTTCTTTCTTCCACCTAGGGCACTTTCTGTTGCCCCTAGGCCCTTCACTTTCTTCTTCTACTTTCTTCTACTATTCACCACGATTTGGAAAGTAAAAACAATAAAAACAATATATATGTCAAAAATCCAAAAACAGGGCAAAATTTTTCAAAAAATCCTAAAAAGTAAAAAACCCTACAAAAATGGTAACTTGCTTATTATGGTTGAAACTTGTGTCTTGCGCATGGTATTTTCTCCATATCCTGTTGGTTTGTCTCACATATTCCCTGATTAATATGACTCGCATGGATCACCGGATTCACAACCATTCACAAAGCTAGTTGCTTGCTTCGATCTGTACTCTAGGGCACATTTGTTGCCTGGTGTTGTTTCATTGCGCACAAATGCTTTTCATGGACCCCATGTCCATTGTCATTTCCCCTTGCATGTATCCTTTCTCGAGCATCATTATTAACCCTTGTTGTCAATCACGAACTTGTGTGTCTCTTCAAAACTGATAACAAAACATTTGTACAACTTTCTTAACCGTTGTTGGGTTGGATATGTGCGTTTGTACTTGTTTTCCCTATTAAATGATCTTGTTTCCTTCTCGTATTGCATTGCATTGATTGTATGTTGCGTGGAGTTGGTATTTTTAGCAATGGACAATTATTCATAGTATGACTTTTCATGTCATTCTACCTTTTTCGTATGCTTATATTTTTCATAAGGACCGATGATGTAGTTCCTATGGCAATATGATGACATCCAAATTGTTCCAATTCACAGTGGCTAGAGGCTAAGCTCTTCTCTCCCCTCCTTCGTATTTCTTCTACATCACTTTCCTTTCACCCCTAATCTTCCCTCTCATCGGGGCATCCTACCCCTTCCCCATTCTTCTGCCTCTCTCACATCTTTTTCGATCGTCGATCGGCTTCTTTCATCACCCCATCAACACTCGAGGGGGCATCTCTCTCTCCTACTAATTTTTCTTCTATCCCTTCAAATTTTTCTTCCATCTACTATCTTTGAAGTGGCATCACTTATGCCACCCCAAAGAGGGGAAAATGTAGACACCTATAATTACGCTCGAGCAATTTAAATACTTAAATTGTGCTAATTATCTCCTTTCCCGCAAATTGATGACATATTGTCAATAACACTCATCTTCTCTTCCATTGTCGTTAATTGATTACATTACACTAATTAATTAAGTCACCTATCCAAAACATACCCTAATTAATGACCTTTCGTTGATTGACACCTTCTATCTAGTCTAGTTAATTATTATTAATTAATTAGCCTCCCTTCTCATTAAATCAATAAATCACTATTTAATTGGTTTAATTCTCTCCTAATGGTCCAAATCACACTAAAATCCATCTAAAAGCTTGCACATGTATTAATTAATCATCTTGATTAATTAATACACCCCCTTTATCCATATGCACCACTAAAGGACAAACTAAACACTCCTAAAGTTAACTCAACCCCATCTAAACCCCCTTATCCAGAACTAACTCTACATCTTCATTAGTCCCACATTCATGAGGATGTGTTGAATCCTTTATCCTTTGGGCTATATAAACAACCCTCCCTCTACTTCTACACCTACACCTAATTCCCTTGAGAAAGCAAAGGAAAGCACATAGTCTTGCACTAAAAGCCTTTTGCCATTCTCAAGCCCTTCCACCATCCATATTGAAAATCCAGGCCTCACACCCAAACATCCATGAAGGATCAAAGCAAGCAATATTGTTCATTTCCATTGGACTACATAGGTCCACTTGATTTAATTAGGCAATTAGAAGAATAGAGTTCTTGATTTGTATTATGCTTGATTTCATTATTTCAAAGTTATGATGCTAATGTAGGCCTTGTTCATTTCTTCATCTTGATGGTACTTTCTTCTTGTTTCTAGCTAGGTTAGGGAACTATTTTAGGTGGTAGTTTTTTGCTTTCAATCTAACCTAGGAAAAAGAATAATTGTAAACAAAAGGAGTTTTTAGAGGATCAAAAGATGGATACCAAGACTTGGACAAGATCCCATGTTCACTCCAAACTGAATGGTGGCCATAAATTAAATCCTTGTCTTTACGGGTTTCAAAGACAACAATAAAATATGCTTTAGAACATGGATAAAGCTCAATCTTACCTTTAATAATTTCTTTCCATCTTAGATAAATCCAGTCATGGAGTTGAGATATCTTAGGCTAGAATTTTTAAATTTACAAATGAGGCTAAGGTGATAGAGATTCACCTTCTCCTTGAGAATATTTTATTGCAGATCCTCCTCTCGTATTCAAAGCATCACAGCTTCGACAAGGGTTTTAAAAACTTGTAAATATTTCTAGGACTATCCCTTTCCACGTAAAAAAAATTGGTGAATCCATTGCCTATGTGACTTTCACCTCAACCATTTAGAGTATCTTTACCGCTTTTAACCCTATCGTGTTCCGAGATCACATCTTCTGCGCAGTTGTTTCCCTATTTGGAAGAAAGAGGAGAAGATCCAATTTATCAATATCGGTTGTCAAGAAGAATCAACAATATTATCAATTCCCGTATAATTCTAAATTTACAACTAATATCATCCTTTCAAGTCATTTCTCTTATAAAATATGATCATTCTAATTGATAATAATAATGAAAGAAATGGTTCAATCAGATTGTATTGAGATCTAGTGAAAAACATGTTTATCTTTAATTGTTCTCTATTCGATTGTTCTTTCTTCACTAGAAAATGTCTATCTAAAATCTCTGTTGTCATGGAGTTCAAAAAAAAACTTAAAAAATATCTTCTAGCTTTCATTGTGAGCTAAGGTACAATAGAAGTCTCTTTTTGGGCAATGTTAGCCCTATTTTTTTATTGAAAAGCACAACCATATATTAATGATAACATGAGATGTACAATGCTAATCATACAAAATCGGTGGAAAAGATCACACCCCACAAACAAGATCAAAGTAGCAATTCAGAGGCTACGAGTTGTAAAATGTCACATAATCATACCGACAATAGCTTTATCAATCAAAAAAGTTTAAAGTAAATGTGAGGAAAACTAGAGAAAATCCAAACATGGAAGATGGTGCCGGTCGTGGAGGGCTCTTTGGAAGGTCACCCTAACCACCAAGAGTAGTGTCGGGGGTGTCATCAAGCTGATCCCATCCATCTATTTATCGCTTCTCCTCTGTAGGGAGGGTGAGATAGCCAAAGAGAGCCATGGAAACTTTGATTGGTCAGGTGCCTGCCACCTGGAACCACCACTACCAGAACCCAACCGAACAAACACCCCGGTAGTGGGTGGAGTCCAAGATGGAGATGGACAAGGGACCCATTGGTGAGGAGAGGCACTACGCGCCTGTATGAGTCGGACTCCACGAAGTTGCACCATCCATGAAAAGCGAACGGTCACCTTGCGAGTGGGAGTGGCGGTGAGGGAATCTCACGAACGTGACTAACTGCACAAGGGGCACTTCCCCAATGGTCAAGAATATTTTACAAGTGCTCAACTTCAATGTAGACTTTCTCTACTGCACCTAGATCTGAAGTGAAACATTGGCAATGACAATGAAGCTTGTTAGAAATAGCAAAAATTCTATCCACTATCTCCTTATTAAAAATAACAACATTTCTAGAATTTCAAATGTGATATAAAATAGCCACTCTAAAAGAATTCGAATGTTGTAAAATTTTGCACAGAGTAAAGGCCAAATCCCCTAGAAGAACCATTTTCCACGTAAAGAAGGTGGGAAAAAAAGATTGAAAAAAGGGTATGAATTCAGTCTTTGGCGGATCGAGCATGAGGGAAGAACCAAAAGAGATGAAGAAGAGTCTCAATGTGGTTGCAGAAAGGGCAGCGCAGTGGGGGATCTCCCAGAAGAACAAGGTGCTTGCCCACTAGAAGCCCTTGATGAAGAATGCTCCAAATAAAGTGTGCAGCTTTGGGCTCTATAGGAATGGCCCAAACAACAGTGAAGCGCTGCTTCCACCCAAAACGAGTGGAATGTAAGCTCCAACGAGCATTTAACTTATTGAGAGGAAGCTGCTTCTGGGTGAGAAGCTTGTAGCCCACCCAAGGTTTATAATTTCTAAAGGGGGTGGTAGAGGGCCAATGCCAATCAAACCACCACGGGCACTACGTAGTGACACCAATTTTATGCAAACAATTGCTAGGTATGAGATCTTGAATGATAGAAATGGCTTCTTTATCATTGTCATTTAGAGAAAAATTACCTTTTAGGATATCCCATGGAAGCCAATCCCTGATGATAGGACAAAAAAGGTCCTAAATATACTTGAATCCCTTTTTTGAAAAAACACAAACCCTTGAGATGCAAGGAAAGAGCAAGGGGTTTGTCATGAAATTGAAACATTGAATTCCACCACAAACTAAGAGAGTTAAGAGAGAGCCCATTCAAAACCATCACCCTGTCAGAGAAGATGGGGTTTGAGAAGTTCCCAAGCTTTCCATATGCTTTTGGCCACAAAAGAGCCACAAATTTTAACTATAACAGGGCATAGAAGTAAGGAGTAGTAGTTCAAACCCTGTCATGCCTTTTGATTAAGTGGAGACCCTTGAGATATACAATTTCTAAGAAGAATTTTCCAAGACCCCTGACCTTCAAGGATGTGAATAATCCATTTGGCAGTAAGAGCAAACCCTTGCATATGAATGTTGATTAGTCCAAGACCACCAATGTCCTTGGGTATACAAAGGCGAGAGGTCCCAAGCAACTCTATGAAAACCATGGTTCCATTCGGAGTTGGCCCACAGAAATCACACATTATTTTCTCTGAGTCGTGTGGTAAGCGGCTTTAAAAGGTTCCAAACATGATTAGTAATAGACATGAGTGGCATTCAAAACCCTAGAGCAGACTTGGAATTTTCCAAAGAGAGACAGATGCTTGGTAGTCCAAAAAGAGATTTTTTCCTTAACTCGCTGAATCACATAGTTCTAAAGGTCGCTAGGGGATGCCATAAAGGCAAAAGGAATGCCTAAAAATTTAAATTGAACACCAGGTTCAATCCAAAGCCATTGAAATCCCTCTATCCAAGGAGGTTTGGGACCCATCACCATGTCTATAACATTGGGTTTTCTTTCATTGGATAGCAGAACCCGAAACAAGACAAAAAATATCAAGACATTTCATGTCATTAGTGATAGAGGCCTCTGTTTCAGCCAGAGTGAGAAAAGAGTCGTCTGCAAAATGACCATTAATCAACTTCTTAGGAGAGGAAGGCAATTGAATACCTTTAACCAAACCAGCATTAGCGAGCAAGTAGCTTAGACCTTCAGAAGCAATGACATAAAGAGAAGGAGCAAGTGGGCAACCCTTCTGGATGGAACGATGAAGAGAGAATATCTCAGACTGATGACCATTTATAGTAATACATGCACCCACATTTTGAAAGAGAAAATTAACAGAGTGGATGAACCTATCTCGAAAACCGATAGCTCGCAAAGCATGGCGTAATGAAAGGCCACTCAACTCTGTCATAGGCTTTTTCAAAATAAATTTTAATAAATAGAGCCAGTTGAGAAGTTTGGTGGGCATATTCCATGCCCTCCGAAACTGCAATAATGTTGTCTAAAATATATTTGTTTTTATAAAGCCGGTTTGTTTGCTCCTGATGATCAGAGGTAATAAATTAGTGAGCCTGTTAGCAAGAGCTTTGGAAATAATTTTGTATGAGACATTGAGAAGAGTTATTGGCTGCCAATTGGTAATAAGCTCGGGATCTCTAGATTTGGGAATGAATTTAATGTTGCCTTGGTTAATCAGATCACCTAGGGTGTTGGAGGACATAGCTTCTAGATAGACCTGATAAAGATCTGGACCAACAGACGTCCAAAGAGACTGGTAAAACTCATAGGGAAAACCATCAACACCAGGGGCTTTATCAGAAACCATCTGCAGAAAAAATTCCATCAAATCATCAAGAGTGAGAGGTCTATCAAAACTAATGCACTTTGAATTTCAGAGATCTTGTAGGAAACAACTTCAATGCATTGGAGGAGAGTAGAATCACGAGCCGGAGTAGTAGGTTGAGCAACAAAAACATCATGATAGTGATGTACAAAATCTTATAGAATGTTATGTAAGAGAGTAAGACTTTGGTTTCCTTCCTTGATTGCTTTGATTTTGGTGAGAGTTTGCTTAGATTTAAGGGAAGCAAAAACTCCTTAGTAACTCTTTCACCAATCTGGCCGGTGCGATCTGCTCACACTTGGGCTCCTCTAGCCTTATTGTGCTCCTCAAATTGAAGCTTATGTTTCTAGTGAGGAGCTTACACTGGAGGTGGGTGTTGAAAGGAGACCGATTAAGCTCTTGAATAGCTCTCGAATATTCAATATGAGAGGCTTCATGAGAATTCTTATGAAAAGAGCAGTTTTTTTCCCGTGAGACGAAGGAAAGAAGTGGTACCATGATGGCATGAGATCACCAATCAATCCACCAATCCCATCAACGGGTCTCGGTCAAGATTCCAAATACATCTTATATTATCCAAAGTTTTGGGATGAGAAAGGTGGGATGTATTTAAATAGAACTGGGTGGACTTGGGCTTGGGACACTGAAAGTTCCATTGAATCCCAAAGAAGATAGGCTTAGGGTCAAAAAAAAGCAAAGCGTGTCACTACGAAGATCGAGAGGTCAGTATGAAGAGTCAAAGGAAAACCATTGCTTCTCTCGAAAGCAGAGCCACATTAGGATGCTTATAAACTTTGTCATTGCTAGCTCTAAAATTAGACTAAGCCGAACCAAGGAGTGGCGATTAGAATGCTTGCGGTGGTTGGGATCAAATAGACAAAGTTTATTACGCAAGTAAAACCAAGCTTCACGTTCACCAGCACACCAACACATTGGAAGCCGGCCCAACTTGTCTTCGGAGATTCAACCATGTTGAAATCACCACAAAAATCCAAGTAGCGAGAGGCGGATGATCACCAACCAGCGCTAAAAGAAGAATGCTTAGACGCATCGTTGGAAGCATAGACATTGGCTAACCCAATAATGTGGCCATCAAAATCAAAAAGGGTCCACACCACTTCATGAGTGTGGTGATATTATATTGGAGGTGAGTTCGGGCTGAAAAGAGTGACAACACCACCTCGACCATTATCATGAGCTGACATCTGGTAGAGAGAACCAGGCCAGATGGTACGCATAGCAGCAGAAAGATGGAAGCCAGAGATTTTGACTTCCTATAAACACAACACTTGAAACTTTGTAAAATGCTTACAACTATCTCTGACAAGATATCTACAAGTCAAATCAGTAAGCCCCCTAACATTCCATGAGTAAACTAACATGGAGAACTATCAAGGTGCATGTTTTCCTCCTCGAGGCTAGCTAATGCTCCAAAGTGGTTAGAGAAAGTGACTTACCACATATTCCCATGAATATAATCATCGAGCTCGAACTTCCGGTGAGGTCTCTACAAAAAATCCTCCTCAAAAGGAGGGGAAGAACTTTGGGAATGACGTAATGTTAGATTGTGGAGCCAGTTTTCATGTGAGACGGTGTTGAAGACTGTACACTAAGAGTATTGTACACTTTCCACGTTGAATTGCCGGGGTTTGGCCTTTAAATTTTTCCGTTATACCGGGAAACACACTTTTCTCATATGGGTCGTATTTTTGACCCATAGGTTTATGTGACGGTTTTGGCCCATGGTTTTGATACCCAAGGTTTTGTAAAACTACTTATGCAATTGTCTACTTATGTGGTTTTCTGCATATGGTAGGGTTTGATGTAACATTGTAGATTTTTTTGAATTCGGGTGTGAATTCTGTAGAGTTTGTTGAGCATAGCTCCAAACAGATCTGGGTATTTTATTGAGAGAGCGGTGGCTTATAATAAAATCGAAGCAAGTGATTCTTGGTGGACATATCCCAAATTGGGTGAACCACATTAAATACTGTCTCTTTGTGTTGTGTTATTTTATTCCACACTTTTATTGCAGATCTGTAATATTTACTGCATATTAGTTTCTACTGTTGCGATTTTGTGAGGGTTTATTCCACATATTTTATCCCTTATTTCCTAACATGTAAGGTAGCCTTTCTATCTTTTTGAGCAAATTCGAACCACCGATAGTGTTATCCGAAAGCTTGAAGTCTCCCGAGAAATGAGGGTTGTGAAAAGTAGGAGCTAAGGGGTGAGAGCTGATGATAATTGTAGCTTGTGGAGCCCGAGAGATGGTGGGCATGGGCTTGGGAAGGGTCAAAGCAGACGGCTTCAAATGAGCCGAAGCGTAAGTAACCACCGGTTTGTAAGTAGCTTGTTAGGGCTTATTTCAGTGCCGAGGTCAAGGTTTTCTTCCGGTGATGAGTCCATCCATCAGAGGAGGAAGTGCTAGATTTAGGGTCCATCGTGGTTTTCTCCAAAACGGTGATGAGCTTGGAGTTATGAGAGGACAGTCCTTGATCGTATGGTCGAAATTGCACCAAAACATGTGTTGGGTAGATTAATGTACATAAATTTATGTGCAAAGCATGTGTCTCCAACCTGGATATCGAGGGTATGTTTGAGGTCTTTTGAAAGATCAATTTCAACACATACCCGTTTCTAGGGTCGAGCCGAATAGAACTTATGTTGCTCATGGTAGATGAGGTGACCCAACGGTTTGATAAGTTGATCAATGAATCCCCACAGAGGCAAAGGAAGGCCTAGAAATTTGACCCAAACAGGAATTTTGAGTTTTGGTTTCTCAGAGACTTGAAAGTCTCGAGTCCAGTGGGAGAAAACAATAAGAGTATTGCGAATAAACCAAGGACCGTGGTTAACAATGGCTTTGCAGTGTTCAAAATTGGTAAAGAGAAACAGAAAGAAATCCTTGGTCATGTTTTGGACTCCCTCTACCTTGACTCCATGATGTTTCCAATGATTATGAATCCATTGGTAGAGGATACCTTCAAGGGGAACTCGACCAACAAAATAAGCAACAAGAGAATATGATTCAAACCATTTGCTAGCTTTGTCAAAAGCTGGTAAATCAAGAACAATATTCGGGGAAATTTTATTAGTATCCTTACCTCATCGAACACCTTCAAGACAAACTTCCTCACTCATTTCAGCACCATTGTCCAGAGCTCCTACAGTAAGACCAGCATCAATAGATGCATGGCCCGAGGAGGTGGTCATTTTATAAGTCACCTCCCGAGGGGCGGAGTGGCAATCGATACAAAATTAAGGGAAATAATCCTGCTTGGATCTCAGTAGATCGGTGGTGTGACACAATGGTGGCATATGGCAAGGCCGAGCATTCACCGCAAAAATAATTCACCGAGCCTCAATAGTCCTATTTTTTCTATTTCTTTTCTCACAAAGAATAGACGGTTTTGTAGTATTCCTCAAGTCAATATTTTTTAAATCTTTCACTATGCAAACCAATGTTGGATTTTTCAATGTGCTTAGATGATTTTTCTCATTTTAGATGTCAAAATACAACTAATTTTTAAATATGAAGGTCATAATTAACGGGTAAATATTTAGTTTAAAAGTCTAAATAAATTGTATACTCAAAATTTAAAAATCACACACACACACACACACACACACACACACACACACACACACACACACACACACACACACACACATATAATGAATGTAAATAAGTTAAATATTGCACAAACGCTATACATTATAAATTTGTGAGATTTACGACAAATATAACATAAACGAAAATAAAAAGATAGTAATGTATTTAAAATTATAAAGAATTAGAAATTAACATGTTATTATCGAGATATAAACATCTTCATACCTCACTTGATAAAATAGAAACATCTATTAATTTTGATTCTTAATTAGTATTTTTTATTTCATTCTTAGTTTTATTTGATTTCTTTTTACGTATATTTTATTGATGTTTATTTTTAAATAATTTTATTTATTTTAATTTGTTTGATTTCTTATAAATAAAGATTGGATATGCATTGGATTTGAGACTTTGTAAGAAAGGTGAAATTTGAAATTGATTTTCCAATCCTGCATTTGGGAGTTGGAAGTTGGAACTCAATTTCTACATAATTGCAAGTTTGTAGTAGTGATTCTATGTGAGTCATTTCTATCTTCTTTTCCAATTATTTTTTAAATTGTAATTTGAAAATATGCTATAATATTCTCGTAAAATTCAATGATGTTTATAGATCTTCAAAATTAATTTGTGCAACATTAATTTTTATGGAAAAATGAATTTGTGAAAAACTATGAAAGTGATTACTCTAGTCTATTATAAAAAATTAACTAAAAGCCTCATAACTATGGGAGAATATTACAAAGAACAACAACATCCATATAAAACTTAGTTCAAATTATATAAGTTATTATACAAATAAATTTAACAAACATATGAAGTTTTAAACAAAAAATGAAATCCATGTAGTTTTCTAGGTCGTTAACTATTTTTTATTGTGACTAATGAGCATGAGAAGTTGCTTTGTAAGAGCTTATTTTTCTCTCATGTGATTTAAAGTTCTTTTATGCTACCTTTATGGAGCGTAAGAAGCTTATAGTTCATTTCTTTGTGAATCGTATTAAGTGTGTTGCTTATGAGTAACACTTCACCATCACTTAGTATTCTTTAAAAACTGATCGTGTAATTTGTAAGAGCGTACTTCTCTTAATACTTACGAAAAAAATACACAACAATAATTCATGTTATTGATGTGATTACATTTTCATTATTATTATTATGTTTTGTTATAATTAGTAAAAGGAGTGTTTTTCCAGATCACTACCCTATTACAGACAATGATCTAGCATCCTTATATAACCATAAATATTTCATGGAAGGACACAAGAACAAATTCAAAGAAATCGAAACATCTAGTCCAAGAGCGACGTAAAAGAAAACTAAAACCATAAGAAAATCTGGACTAGAACAGAAAACCACCTCAACAAAAAGAGCGAGGTGCCTAGGTTTTTCCATTACGACCATGACTCTTGGTCACACTCTAGGGGTGATGAAAATAATACACCGTTTTCTTCTTTACACTTGTTTATCCTTCTTCACCCTCTTTTCTAGATAAAATGTATCACTTACCCAAAGATTTAGAGATCACTAATATTACAATTAACATTATTACCATGCTTCGTAAGGGGATCTATTTCCATCGTCATGACATCCAAATATTTATGGGGCTACTCAAAGATATATTCATTAAGACCATGACCCAAAACTTATCAAATAGAATTAACACCTCCTTTGGATACAACGCCAATCAAATCTGACATGGATGGCAGCGAATTTGAAATGTTTAAGGGTGGGATTTAATCCTTTTACCAATCGCCCCAAGAAAGTTGTCAGAGTTTCCACCTGTCGTCTCCAAATTTGAAATTTGTTCCAAATTTTTGAGATCAATGTATCAGACTACTCCATCCTCACACAGCCAGGTGTCGTCTCTCTAGCCTCTATCCTCAGGTCAACAACAAGTTTGTGGCCGCAACACTCAGGGGAAACCAACTGGGGTTGTTCCATCGACGTAGGATTCTCCTCATCCTATTGACTCCAATTTTGACCATTCTGTTGTGATTAGGGGATTGTTTTCTCATTGCATCGATAAACCCCATGACCCACTCTCCTGCATTTTCTACAGAAAATAGGTGAACCCATGTAAATGAGATTTTACTTCCAGATGCCATATCTAGAAACCAAGTTTATGGCCTCCGGAAGAGAAGAACCAACAAAGACATTAATACACATCCTAGCTGCAATGAATCTAGACTTGGATGTTGTGGTTGGGTCCAGAGCAATCAAATCCCCAATCGCTTTAACTATACCTCCCAACACATCAACTTCCCAGAAATCTAGGGGTATCCCAAGAAGCCTTACCCATACTCTATATGCATTCGAAATCCAGGTTTTTCTAATCCTGGATTCCATCTAACAATGGAGAGAGTGGTCCTCCCATAGAACAACAGTCTACCCTACATTTAATTATTAATAATGACTTTAGGTTATGTTTCTTCCATGTGGTGTATGTATTGGGTAAGGAGTTATTATTCTCTTTACACAACAAATATTCATGTTATTGGTGCCATTAAACTTTGGATATTATTCTCTTGACCACTATGTTTAATGAAATCAGTACAGTAATTTGAATAATGTAGAAGTGGGAATCTACATTTTTTAATATAAATAGTATCATGATTGTGCGAAACAACTACTTTCGTATTGAAAAAGAGATATTAGTTTTGTACCTATTAGTGTTTGAATACAACTATTATTTTAGTTGAACCAATAATAATTCACATATTTGGATTCATGTATCATTTAATTTAAAACCTTAATATTTTTAGGGTTCTCACTGCGAAAAACTAGAATTTTGCATGCCGAGAACAACATGTTCATCTGCAGTGAGAGATCTATTGCCATTAACGCATTTATTCATCCTCTTTATAGAGCCTCACCGCTTGGCGGGCTTTATATATGACTTCACACGAATCTAGTCCAGTTGTTTCAACTACGACGAGAGGGTAGCGAGTTTGCGAACAATGTCTCCGGGGAAACACCCTCGCAAGTTCATGCTGAAAGTATTCCACGAGGTAACGATTCTCCCCCTGATATTATTTTACCGCTTTCAGAATTTGATTCTACCTATAAATGGCTAGAACAATTCTATTTAATAGGATATTTTGTTGGAAGGACTCCCTCTGAAAGTATGCTTAAATCATGGGTCCAAACTGCTTGGACGATGCACGGTATTAAGCTGGATTCCATCCAGAACCTAACCCGTGGTTTTTTTGCCTTCGATTTGCTGATCCTAGTCATGCTTCCCTTATTTTGCATAAGCAACGCAAACTTGGTATGTTAGAAGCTCCTATTGGTTTTGTCACCCTAGACCAGAGACTTTGTTGTCTCCACCGACAACTCTTAAAGTCCCCATTTGGGTTGAATTCCCAGGGCTTCATATGCCTTGTTGGCATTTCTTATTGTGTATTGTTGCCACTCTTGGCCATGTTATTTACATAGATCCTTCTAGGTTCTTTGTAACTCGTTCGCAAAAGAGGGTTGGCATTGAATTGGATCTTTTGAAGGACCTGAAAGAATCGATTGCCATTCAGGTTGGTGATGTGTCTTTTGCTCAGAAGGTGGTATACATCAATCTTCCGAATACTTGTTTTCGTTGTCAATCTTCTGAGCATAAAATTAGGGACTGTCCCTTGTTGGCCGCTCACCGTGCCACTTCAAAGCCTATGGGCGATCCCCGCCCTCAACCTGAAGAGGAGGGTTGGCACACTGTGGGTGGCCGTAAAACCAACAAGAACAAGGCCGCTCATGTCGGGCCTTCGCAACATGGTTCAGCTACTCAAGCCGGAAAGGTTCCTCCAAATGCTTCCAACTCAACTGCAAAGCAACCTTCGGATACCAAGTTGCCTCTAGCTCACACGAAGGTATTGGCTGGCAGTATGGTTGGTTCTTCAAGAAAATTGGCACCTTTGGCCTCAAACTCTCACCTTTATTCTACAACATGAGGGTAGTCTTCAACCATTACATGTATCTAATAAAGTGGTTTCTCCATGAAAGCAGATAGCTAGGGCATTCTCGCATCATTCCTCGCGAGCATGAGGAAGGGGACTATAGCCCTACCACCTGGCGGGCTACTCAACTATCTCATTTTTTTCAATTAACCAAAGAACGGTTTTTGCAAAACAGAGTTTTGGGCCCGGGATGGTTTGAGTGAGCTAGACTCGTCGAGAGATGCATCTTGACAATTTTTCCTCATGAATTACTACTCATGGAATGTTTGGGGTTTCACAAACTCCACTCGTAAATACATCATGCGAGATTTTAGGAAAATATTCCTGATATGGATATTTTGTGTTTACAGAAATTAAAGTTTCGTGTTTTTTACTTAATTCTCGTCACCAGACTATTTGGCACGATGGTTTAGCTATCTCTAGCAACCATGTTCTGTTAGAGGTAGAATGATCACATTTATTTCTCGAAATGGCACCGCATTATGTCAATCATGGATGTGACCGATAAATGCCGTATTCTCTGGTGCTATTCAAAATTGAAATCATCCTTTGGGATTATCAATGTTTATGCACCTAATGATGTGTCAGAAAGGACGATGCTTTGGAGGTGGGTGGCTGACGACCTTCCAAATGTGCACTGGCTGATCAATGGGGATTTTAATATGGTGGAGCAACCCAATGATAAATTGGGCCTTTTACCCATGAGGTGGCCAGCTAGCAAAAGGGAGGCTTGGTTTTACATGCACAATAAATTTGGGTTTTATGACCCTAATTTTTCGACGTCACACCAACACGCTGCCATGGTACACTTGGTCTAATCTTAGAAACGGCCAAGATCAGGTTTTTAAAAGGCTAGATCATGCAATGATCTCTTTACAGCCTTTCTTTAAGTTTGTTAGTTGTTATTCTCTTCCGGTGGAAGCTTTGTCGCCATTGTCCTTTCCGACCACATTCCGATCCGGTTCCGTATTGAATGGACTTTTCAACTACCAAAGATTAAAAAGATGTAGTTTTATTTAAATACTACTTTATTGCATCATGACCCCACTTTGGCACACATTCACCAAATTTGGAACCTTGCACCTCACCCTCTTGGTAAGGTTGGATGGATAAGTTGGTGGAAGGACGCTATAATTTGGCTAACTAAATTCCTCCAGATGTATGGTGTCCAGCTCGCTAAATTTTGGCAGTGAGCTTACTCCACCACCTCCGTTGAGTTGGGCCGCTCCATGGTGGCACTCCCAGGCTCCTTTGAATGTGGATTTGTAACTCCAAGTTGCTAAATTGTGGCAAAAATCCACATTGCTGATGATTACACAACACGGGATGCCCAGATCAAAGCTCGGCTATACTAGCTTAAAATTGGAGACCGTAACACCAAAGATTTTTACCAATGGCTCAAAGCCAAACACATGAACCAACATTTTTTTGCTATTGATGATGCTAGTGTTCAAATTACATATACTCCTCAGATGGTCCAAGCCTTTGTTAGGCACTATGTTTAGGATTTAAGAGCTCAGGAGGACTCTCCTGAGTGACAAGCCGCACTCGCTGAATGCCTCTCGGTTGTTCCATGCAAACTTTCACATGCACACCGGGTTGTCTATGACAGATTGCTTACCTTAGAGGACTTATATGAAGTCTGTCTCCCTCATGGCCAATGATAAATCTCCTGGAATGGATGGCTTTCCTTGCGAGTTCTACAAAGCCCTTTGGGACATGGTGGGTCGAGATCTGCTGCAAGTCTATCTCGAAGCTCTCCACTCAGGGTCCCTCAGTGAGCTTATTAATCGGGGTCACATAAAGTTCATCCCTAAAGTGGGAGACCCAGAGCTCATCTACATACAGGCAGCAATTACCTTGCTCAATGTCTCATACAAGATCATAGCTAAGGCTTTAGATATTTGGTTTTAGCCCATCTTGCCAGTTATCGTTAGTCCTGAGCAGACTGGTTTCGTACAGAGTAGGTACATTCTAGATAATATCTTGGCTGTATGGGAAGGCATGGAGTGGGCTAGAACCTCTAAGCAATCTGCCATGTTTGTCAAAATTGACTTTGAAAAATCTTACGACAGGATTGAATGGCATTTCATTTTGGCGATGCTTGAAGCATTGGGCTTCGGTTCGGTCTTCATCGCCTCTGTCAAAATGATTTTTGCTGATGCCTCTACCTCTCTATCTATAAATGGTCATACTTCTGAGCAATTTGGGATTTTCTGCTCTATTAGGCAAGGTTGTCCTTTAGCACCTACTCTTTATGTGCTTGCCGCTGAAGGTTTTGGGTTTCTCCTTGCCCATGCTCGGGACCAAGGGCTTGTGCATGGAATTCAGCTCCCTTCCCCGACTCCCCTTCAGCTTATCAATGGGCATTTTATGCAGATGACTCCTTCCTCACGCTCCTGAGGAAGAAACTAATATCAACAATGTCATGCAATGTTTGGACACGTATTGTTTAGCTTCAAGTTCCAGTATCCAATGATGAAAGACCCAGTGCTTCAGAAATCTTTTCTCCCCAAGCCTAGTTGGCTTAATCATTTTGACTAGAAGTACATCCAACATGGAGAAATTTTTAAATTCCTAGGTATCCCCTTTGCTTTTGATGTTGCTCCCAGTCAACTTTGGCAGTATGTTATTGATAGGGTCACCCACAAGTTGGAGTACTAGATTACTAAACCCCTTTCGCTAGCAGGAAAATTTCATATTTGCTCCAAGATTTTGGCTGCCATGCATGTTTATTATTCTTCGTGTGGGGTGTGGGCCAAAGCCTCCTATAAGATGTTGGAAAAAACTCTTAGATATTTCCTTTGGGCTAGGTCAGATCTTGGCAAAGGATTTCATAGAGTTACCTAGGAATATTGTTGCCTCCCTAGGGATTCTAGTGGGCTTGGGCTGACCAACATTGGCCACCAGGGGACTGCACTAGCTACCAAGTGGATCATTTGGGCCTGCACTAGCAACAAAGCTTGGAAAGTGTTGATTCGCAACTATATTTGCCAAGGCTCCCCTCAAGGGCGTAAAACTTGGCAAGGGCTGGATTTTCACAGTTTGCTCATTCTTAAAGCCCCAAATTGATCAGGGGCACCTTTGTTGTCACGTATATGGAAATCTTGGGAATTACTCAAACCCTTTTTAATATGGGAAGGGGATGGTTTCTATAATGGTCTTTCCATTAATGACCACAACATCTGGTGGTCTCCTCTCATCAATTTTCATGATGTGCCACTTTCCCAAGTTCCCTGGGTTCATGCTCTTATGTTATATCATTGAGGCTTGTGCACTCTTAAATACATCTTTTGCAGTAATCGAGATCGCTTCTCACTTGGCCTTAAGATAAAGCCAAGTTTCAGCTTGCTTCGTCCGACAAAGAGTTTTATCAGGAAATTCTTGATTCCATTCCTGTTGAAATGATTCACAAAGTTGGTGTTGTCTCTCTCAGGCCTTGGTGGAAGGATTGGAAATGGTTTCCAAATACCCCATTCTTAAATTACTCCCCAGGAAAAGGGTATGCTCTTCTCACCCCCAAGCTTCCAATGGTGGCTTTGCTAAACTCCAGATGGTCCATCAATTATGGATGGTCCTCCTGGGAAGCCATATTTCAATCTGGTTTGGAAAGCCATCCTTCACCCTCTTTCAACCCGAGCTAGCTGCTTTTCTTGGTGCCTACTCTTTCAAGGCCTCCCTATTGGGTGTAGATTAGCTCACTACAGGATTGCTCCTCAGCTTTTCCCTTTTTGTGGACATATTGAGATGCTTATGCATCTGTTCTAGTACTGCCCAAAAGCTTAGGCTATTTGGGATTGGATCCACGATTTCTTTCGGTTGTTTTTTAACCAGCTCCATTTCTTTGGCAACATGTTTTTCTTGGGGATTCTATTTCCATTCCCCATGCTTTTGTGCAAGTGTGGCATACTTTTAAAGTGGAGATCCTTTTTTATATGGAAAGAATGTAATTATGTTGTTTTTGCTAATTCTACAGTTTCTTGCTTTCTTTCGCATTATGATAAGGCCATGCTTATCTCAAATGTGTTCTTACAGATCCAGGACCAAGCCCACAAGGTAGAGCTGGAAGTGCAGCACCTCCAGACCCTTCTGGATCATTGGGCCAATGCTCCTTGCACTGTGGCATGAGAGCCCCCTACCTCCCCTTCTAGGAGTGTTCGTTCGAGAGGACGCCGTGGCTCGGGGCCGGTCGAATGAACATATCCAAGATCATCGCTCCCTGTGTGGTAACCCAAGCATTGGTGGAGCCCTGTCAACCATGGTGGTTGGGGGTCCCCGCAATGGTCCACGCAGCACAGTGGTGGGGCTCCCACCACCACTCCCCACCTCCTGCATAGTGGGATGGATGGGATTCTGGCAAAGTCCCCAGTTGGCTCTTGCCATATCTCCTAATCAGCAGGACGACAAAGAAGAAGAAGTTGGCTCCGGCTGGCCGCCCCTTCCGATGGAAATGATCTTCCAGGTAGTAACCTGGAGGATAAAGGGCCTCCACCACCGCCCCGCCTCTATGTTTGCTGTGGCAGCTTAGTTTGTTTTCCTTTTGTTTTTGGCATTGTTGCCTTGTGATACTTTTGTCTCCTAGCCTTTGGCTAGTTTGAACGTGGGGTGTGCCCTTTACCACCCATATTTTTGTGGATAGACTGTAATATTTTATTAAGTAATATAGACTATTTCATCAAAAAAAAAAAAAAACCTTAATATTTTAACTGCAACAGTAATGCAAAACCTATAATTTATTGTTAATAGATTTGAAGCAAATAGATTTTTATAAAAAAAATTAATTCAAATTATAATTTTTTTGGTATTTATTCTCCTTCATATTTTAACATTTATCATTGTGGGATCCATTTTTTTGTAAGGGGATTTATTTTAGTGCACATTTTTAATGACATTGATGGTTAGCCATTTTTACTCGCTTTATTTATCGATGGTGTATATGTTTTTCAATGTCTTCTAATTTGATGGCTTGCATAATATGGGTCTATTTACCGTTTATAGGTTAAAGAAGTAAAATCTAATTATCAAAGTCTATATTAGTAATGAACGTAAAGACATCATATCTTTTGTATTTGCATTTTAATGGAAATCACCTTTTCGTTATCATTATTTTCTCACAGAATTTATAAGAAAAGAGTTTATTCAATTTTAAATTGTTTTTTTTGGGACACGTTCGTTGTATTTAGTAGGGAACATTTATTTCTCGACACAGTTATTGTGTCATGATATAAGTTGCAATTTATTAAAAATTCATATTTAATTTTTTATCGGTAGGCGTCCACCTTTGAAGATATCTTGGCTGGAAAGTGTCAAATTCCGACGACTCCAATAGTTATAGGTTACCGTTTTAGATATTTTCTTATAGTCTTAAATATTTACTATTCTAGATATCTACATATTTTAGATATTTCCTATAATAATATCTAACAATCTGATTGTTCTACTACACTGATTGTTATATCAAATCGGATTGAAGATATCTAGATTTCTCAGTTAGTATCCAGATTGGGCGTGGACTTGTTTTCACCAGGATACTACCATCTTTATTTTGATTATGAAAACATTCTTCGACTCAGGTATGAAATGTCATATGCAGCCTCCAATTACTGGCCTACTCCTTGTCTGCCCATTTTTCAAAATGACAGAGCATCATACAACATTACCCGTCATGCAGTTTTTGATGATTTGGGCGGATTCCAGTCAAGCGATGCGTTTAGTTTTACAACATGGGATTATGGTCGCGAAGTGGATTACAATGAAGATTGACATCCTGATGGAAATCTGAGACTGTACACCTTGGACGAAGATATAGGCATCTGGAATATATCTTGGATGGCGCTTCCCACCGAATGCTCTGTTCATGGTCTCTATGGAATAAACGGGTTGTGCATTTACAGCCCTGAGGCTATATGTACATGCATCCTTGGTTTCCACATGAAGGATCCTGTAGACCGGTTCAAAGGTTGTGAGCCCGATCTGAGAGTTCTTTGGATCTAGGATCCACCAATGCTACATAGCTTATTTACCTCACCTACATAGATTTCTATGGTAACGATCTTCGGGGCTACTCTCCTGGCTCAGTCTCGAACAATGTAAGATCTCGTGCATGAATGATAGCCAATGTGTAGGTTTCAACTATATGAAGGGTACCGAAAATGCTACCCCAAAAGCCTGCTTATCAACAAATATCGCTCTTTGTCCGTGTTCAACGAAATGTATATTAAAGTCTCTCGCTAACTATTCCTCACTTGTGAATTCCATAGTAAGTAGGAATTTCAATTGAGCTATAATATTTCGGGACAATTGTTTCTCAGCGATACCAAGATTCGCTTACGTAACAAACTAAAAGGAAAAGCATTGTTAAGTATCCGCTCGGATTTCCAATTGCCTTTGGTGTGGTAGAAACTGTATGCATCTCATCTACAAAGGGGTTCTGAGCAACGACAAGATCGTGGTGGTGAAGCGGTTGGAAGGAGTGTCTCAGAGCGAGGACCAGTTCTGGGCGGAAGTGAGCATGATCGACATAATTCATCACATGAATTTGGTTACCATGTATGGCTTCTGTGCGGAGGGACACCACACACTACTTGTTTATGAGTATGTTGAGAATGGGTCGCTGGACAGTTATCTGTTTGCACAAAGTCATGAAATTATTGGTTGGAAGGAGAGATTTGTAATCACACTGGGCACGGCGAAGGGATTGGCTTACCTCCATGAAGAATGCCTGGAATGGATTCTTCACTGCAATGTCAAACCTCAGAACATACTTTTAGACCACAAATTGAGTCCCAAGGTGTCCGAATTTGGATTAGCAAAGCTGGTGGACAGAGACCATGCCTTCTCATTCTCAACAATTCGGGGGACGCAGGGATACATGGCGGCAGAGTGGGTGATAAATCTTATAATTTACTTCCATATCATCAATCACCAATCACATGTTTCAATCACACATATACATTGTCTTATATATTTAGTTACTATATTATATGTCTTCATATCAAGAAACAATTAAACTCTATGCACTTATATGATATCTCGGTAAGACACATGGCTAGTATGTCACTTGGTGGTGTTTATAATTTTTCTATTTTTTTAGCTCACTCATCATATCATCCATGCCTTCCAAATCATCACACTACTCACCAAATATATATTCATTAATTATTCATGTACATATATAATAATGTGCATACACATAAATAACTCATCCACTTCATCATCGTAACCATGTCTTTTATAAAAATTTATTCCACCTTATTTGGACTAAACAAACATCGATCTTTCTACCTTCTCGTATAATTTTTTTGTAATTACCACTTCTAATCCACGATTAATTACAATCATTTATCATGACTATTAGTTTGGGGAAATAATGAATATTTCATGATATCTAACTTATTTGTACTCTTGTTCAAATCAAACCCCACATTTTAAATTTTTACATCAATAGGAAATAATTTGCTTACTTCCAATCATCATGACATTAGAAAAATTATTATCTATTGATTAAATAAAAATATACTATGACTAATGTTAGTGTAATAATAGTTAACGTAATCTATGAGGGCATATAATGCAAGATAAAAATGCTAAAAAAATGTAAATTAACTAACTAAAGTAAAATGCTAAAATCAAACCCTAATGTGTACGTAAAGAGAGAGGAAAGAACTCAAATTGATATCCTGAGACTGCAGCAAAGTATCACTAGTCGACTAGAAATTACGAAGTGGGAATGAATATGTTGAAACTATGAAAATATCATATCCGAAGGATCTATGTGAATTGGGTCACCTAAGGCTAGACTAGCGCACCCAAAGGTGATCTCGGTATGGATTCTAGGTGCCTTAGTTCGAGAAGAATTCTGAATTGGCTCTCGTTGTATCGAAAGTTGATCTACAAATATTCCTTCATGTCGCATTAAATTACAGTATACTACGTTGAATGCTCAAAATATCCTAAGATGAATGAATGACCTGCAAGACCCCAAAACAAGCATAAAACCATGAAAAATAAAAATGCATATGAAGGCGTTAGACTGACCTCAACTGTCATAATGGTGGAATTAGTAATTGAGCATTGCACTACATCTCAAACTCGACGTAGTTCTATGTGCAAGTCTCAGTGTGAAAATGCCCTAGGTTGATCTTGTTCAAGTCACACTTTGTGAAGTAGAGAGCAATAACTATGTGGAAAAATGTAATAGAAATGTGTGCATGGAATAAAATGGAATAGAATCCCCCACCCTATGAACTGTGATGAAGATGTCCTAACTTGTGCCTTGATGTTGATGGAGCTATGTGGATGCCAATGAAATAGATAGATGCAAATATAGATGGAGTAATAGTAGATAGTGATGTTAGGTCCCTCATTATGGTCTCATAACATTATATTTATAGGGTTGTCTTGGTCTAATTTCGTAATTAAGCCTGAAATGACCGACCTCATAAAAGATAAGGACGAAAAATGGCTAGAAAAGACCCAAAAAAAGGTGGGAATGGGAAAAAGGGACCAGGGTGCCTTGAAAATGGGACCAGGGCACCCATGGGC
Source organism: Taxus wallichiana var. yunnanensis (assembly GCA_018340775.1). Taxonomy (NCBI): domain Eukaryota; kingdom Viridiplantae; phylum Streptophyta; class Pinopsida; order Cupressales; family Taxaceae; genus Taxus; species Taxus wallichiana. Next base: position 76,969,121 of record CM031241.1, on the reverse strand, counting down.
GCTCTAGTACAAAATATGGGTGCCCTAGTATGAAATATGGGTGCCCCCATTAGGGCTAAGATGACACGAGATCTCTTAAAATTGCTAGATAGCTAGATGCAAATGGTCATAAAATATGAAATAAAATAATAAAAATACTAAAGATGGGGGTTAATTAGTACTTTATTTTTTTGAGAACCTTCTAAATAGTAGTATGAGACTGAGATAAATAATTGTCTAAAGTGCATGATTTTGTGACTACATTTTGCCCCCACTTTATGTTGGTGAGCAGACATCTCGGAACATAAAGTAGATAGAGATACGTATCTCGATGCCACCGTAGAGTGATGAAGAAAGCACATTAAAGGACTAGATAAAGCATGGAATGAAAAAATAAAAGATGGAGGAGAGTGGAAACTATAGATGAAAATGCATTAAAAAGTGATGACATTGAACCTAGGGAAACATGCATGTGTCTATAGATGCTTCAAGATGTACATGCATGACTAGTAAAGTATGTGTGCTATAGCATAATGTTGTTTATGTCCCCATGTTGTTGTTGTATCTTCCCCGATTTGACCGCTTGTTACTCATATGGACGGACCTACAAGGATAAAATGATCAAGTAGTCGAATATGTATGTATGTAAATGTCAAAATGCTATGTAGAATATGAATGTAAGTGTAAAATATGAAAAGTGTAAATGTAAATGGAACATGTGCACTTGATCCATGTTGAGAAAGAGTGTAGAAGGATATCTTGTACTACGAGTTTTTGGGTGATCTCATGCCATCCTGGCTGAATAAGTGTAGAGAGGAAATGTTATGTGTCCTATAAGCTCTAATCATTTCTTCTAAAATGTGTAAAGAGATCTTTTTATTGTCCTAGTTTTTGGGTGATCCGACACCACCGGTCAAAGTAGTGTAGGAGGCATACCCACGAACCCCCAAGCCTCGTAAATGCTTCCCAGAGTGCTAAGGACACCATGTCCTATAAAATCCACTATTTTTGGGTTTCTTAGAATAGTCTAAACCCACTCGATGTATGTAACCCACAATTCCAAGGGCAGAAAGTGCATTGAATTTAACTTGTGTAAATACGTTGTGTTAGTAGAAACAACCAAATGATGCCCCCCTCTTTAGGGGAAAATGTGACGTCGCTAATAGGAGACATGTGACCCAAAAAGAAGGCTAACCGCATGTGTACGTTGTAACCATGGAAATATATTTGTAAAAACAAAGGCATGCACATACAAAAAGGTTTTCCAGAGACAAGTGTAAACATGCATGTATGTAGAAAATAGTGTATAAGGTACGAAAACAAGTGTATAAGCTACCAAGCAATGTAGTAAACACATAAGAAGACCAAAAGAGGCTGCATGTGATTTACAAACATGGGACATCACTCACAATGTCACAATACTCACAAGGCCATCATGACCACAAACAAAAAAATATGCACACCAAACACAGGGCAATACCCGTAAAAATAGTAAACAATGGAAGATAATAGTAGACAATGTAAACAAACAAGAATGGAAACCAATGTCCCTACATAACAGATGATCCACATGAAGCACCCATTAGCATGTTAGAAAGATAGCTAGTATGTCAAAAACGTGTATAAGCAAGTAATGTAAGGTGTTAAGAATAAAATGAAACAATAACACCTGGAAGAGACGAATGTGGATGCCCCCAGTGACCATTATAGTAAGGATAGAAGGCGAGCATCTGTACTAGATGTAAAGGACTTGTATCTATGATCACAAATAGAAGAAATCGTGAATGTTCATGTGTGTATGATATAGATAAATGACATACAAATAATCAAACTATCATGTTTAATAAAGTGACCATGAGCAAGCACAAGTAAGAAAGAATATTAGAACCATAATATGCGTAGATTGTGGATGGATGGAATGGAATGTAAAATGGAGTGATAGGAGTCACATGCCACCCGAGTGGATGGAAGTGTATGCAATGAGGTTCACTTTTTTACCATCGAAATGAATGATGAACCATACACAAGAGTGCATCATCGGGAAATGGTTGAATAGTGTGTGTTGTTTGTGTAGCACGCTATTATGAAATGTGTATATGCATTGTGGTGATGATGTGCAACATGTAGAAAAGATGTGTGTGGACCTTATAGCCTAATTATATACCACGATGAAGTGAAATGTGTATTGATGATTTAGCTCTAAGCATATATCACTATATGATGATAAAGTAAGAGTGATGATGTAGCCTATAGTTTATGTTACTACAAGATGAAGTAGTAAGGAGTGGTGATGTAACCTAAGGTGTATACCACTACAAGAGGATAGATTAGGTGACGATTTATCCTAAATCGTATGTCACTAAAAGATGAGTAGATGAGTGATGATTTATCCCTAAGCGTATATCACTACAAAATGACAAGGAGTGGTGATCTAACCTAAGGTGTATACCACTACAAGATTATAGAATAGGTGATGATTTAGCCTAAAGCGTATGTCACTAGTCTAGCAATGTTGCATGATGGAATGTGGAGCTGTAAGTGTGTGATGAATGTAAGGTTCATTTTATTTGTAAACTCTCGAAATTGAGTATGGACCGATGAAGTAAAGTGTGTCATCGATAAATGATCAAATAGTTTATGGGAAAAAATGTAATATGTGTAAGGATAAAGTATGACCATGTGTTGAGTGGCATGTGTAAAGACAAAATGTATGGAATGTAATGTGTCAAGTGTATAAAATGTAATGTGTAATGTATAGAATGACATTTAATGTATGGAAAAATACTAGTAATGTAATGTTAGACTCTGTGTGATGAAGACTTAACATGATATGTGTAAAAATACAGGCGTAGTATGTAGGGCATGTAGATGTATGCCATTATCATGGTGTATGAAGTGAAGAGACATAAATGTTCAAATGTTGTATAATGTAGAATGCGTAATGTGTGATGAAATGTTGTGTGTAATGTCTATAGTGTAGTGTGTTTTGTTCAAAGTGCGGTAGTAATCCTTCAACAATCAAGTGTGAACCAAAGCACAAGAGTGTGTCATCGGGTAATGACGATGCTAAAATGTGTAATGAGTATGCCTATGTGAGGATATGAATGTATGATAATGCAAAGATGAGAGATGCACCTATGCTAAAATTATAGGGGGTTGTGTGAGTGGTATTCCCCCCAAGTGTACTATGATGATGGAGATCTATGCAAGGATGTTAGAGGTGTCATGTTATTGTGGGATAATATTGTTTAATTCATGATTGGAAACCATTGGAGATTCGTAATGTATTTATGTTAAATTTATTTTGTTTAAGTCTTGTGATAAGCTAGTTTAAGGACATAATGGTCCCTACATCCATTAGATATTTTTATGTTAATTAATCTTGCTTTTAGTGGTTTGAGACCACCTAATTATCATTTGGGTGGACCCCACCACATCTACCCTTGATCCATGTTACACAATCTCGAATTTGGGCTAAAGGTGGTATTTGCAAGGGCCTCTTTTCACATTAGGGGTCTTCCTTACACTAAAATGAGTCCCTTGGACCCTACCTATGGGTAGGGGGACTCTTTTCAAGGTCAAAAGGGATTTTCCTCCTATTTGACCCCTCTCATGTCACCATCTTGTAGGTTTGGTTAATTCTTGTGATTTCTTAAAATTTGAAGTAAGTTGGATTATTGGTATTTTAGGAAATTTAGGAGATTACATTCTAAATGTCTTTTGTTTTATGTTCATTGTGTTTTTGGGAATATTTTGTTAGAAAATGATATGGGTGACATATGTCACATTATTATTTGTGAGGATTTATCTTTTTATTTTATTTTTGTACCTCCTCATAGAGAGGGTTTGGGATATTTGCTTCTCATTTTCACTATTAAGAGTTAGAGAGATCTTGGAGCTTGGAGCTTGGGAGAGCTTAGTTGTGTTTGAAGTTGGATTTCTATTTTTTAGGTAGGCCTTCATACCTCTTGTTTTTTCTCTATAGTATAATGTGTAAAATAAAGAATGGTTGTTTGAATCTTATATGTTGCATGTTTTTGTGGGTGTATTGTGTGTTTTTTTCCTTTCATTTTCTCCATCCATCCTATTTTGTGGTGGATTTTGGAATTGTATGGGGAAGAGGGAGGAAACCCCCTCTTACACCACATGGCTTGATGGGAAATCCATGATGGTATTTATTTTTATTCCTCCCCTCATATGGTTTGATGTGGTAGAAATATTTTTCATATGGTTTGAACCTCCTTTTCCATCCTTGGCTAGGAAACCATGCTTGGTTTGAAAATCCTCCCAAGGAGGAGGCTTGGTGTTTGGGATGGAGTGATAAGGAGGGTATTTTTGAATGGAGAGATAAGGAGGGTATTTTGGATATTTTTATAGTGTTCCTATGGTTGGTTCACATTTTGGATTATTATGGGATCCTTTCCACTCTTCCCCTTTGAGGAAAACATGGATTTCTCCTCTTGTGATAGTGTTGTTCATTTGGTGATTTGTGTGTTGAAAATTTTTGTGTGTGTGTGATTTTCACCCTTTGTCTCACTTTACTTGTGAAAAATTGAGGCATGAATTCTCTCTCTCCCATGGGCTTGGAGGGAGGCTAGCATGTCCTCCATTTTGTGGAGATGGAATGTGATGATTCCATTTGGTTGGGAGGAAACCAAACCCCTTTTCTCTTGTGTATTGAAGACTCTCTTATGGTGTGGAAGCTTGGAAATTATACTTGGAACATGGAAGAAAAGTTGGAAAATTTGGTATGTTGTTCCCCATTTTGGGAGGCTTGTTCTTTAGAATTTTAGTATGCTTTTTGTAATGATGTTGTAATTATAATTGCTATGTCTTCCTCAATCTTGAGAAAAAGCTTAAAAAAGACTTGTATTGTAATATCTTATAAATCTAGTAAAATTGTCTCCACATTTTGTGGTTGACTCATATCCTTGCATAAGTGTATTTTATATACTTTTTTAGTGAAGGTATGAAATGTATTTGAATCTTGAAAAGGGTTGGGAAAGGATGTCTAAGGGGTTGAAAAGAAAAATCCATTTATCTTGTATGATAAATCTTGTTTTGTGAAAATAAAGGAAGTGGGATTACATGGATGAAATATTTAATTGTAGTTCAATTTAAGAAATTATGATTTGAAAATAGTTGGAAAATGTTGTATGTTTAAGCTCAAGAATGCATTTTTCTTGTGACCAAGAAACAAGATTAAGTAAAAGGAATAGGAACTAGTTGTTTGTGAGTTGAAAATACGTGTACTTGAATGAGTTGGAAAGGAAGACCTTTAAAACTTGCATTAAGAAATAGTTAATAAATTAAAAAGGTGTCTTCTATTTGAAACTTTAAGATGCAATCTACACATTCTCTTATATGCACTTTGCTACTAATATTTTAAATTGTAAAGGGAGAAAGTATTCTTGTCATTCATCAAATGGTTGTTTTCTTGAAATATATAAAATTTGTATTTCCATTCCTATAGCAAGAACTATGATGAGAGTTAAATCAAATTTAGGTGTTGCATTACATATGTATAGAAATATGCACACCACACACACACACACACACACACACACACACACACACACACACACACACACACACACACACACACACGTATCTTTTTATATGATAAATTCTTTACTTGAAGTCAAAGAAACTATAAAATAAATCTATTGTTCCTTTTTTATAATATTTATGAATCTTCATTATTAGATGGCAGTTTTATTTTATAAATATACCATATTTTCCATCTCATGTTTTACACACACATGCACGCATGCATATATAGGTGTGTGTGTATGTATGTATGTGTGTATGTATGTATGTATGTGTGTGTGTGTGTGTGTGTGTGTGTGTGTGTGTGTGTATATGTATATGTATATGTATATGTATAAGTATATGTATATGTATAAGTATATGTATATGTATATGTGTATGTGTATGTGTATGTGTATGTGTATGTGTATGTGTATGTGTATGTGTATGTGTATGTATGTGTATTTGTATGTGTGTATGTGTATCTCAGTATATGTATAGACATGTGTGTGTGTGTATGCACATATATATATATGTATGTATGTATGTATGTATGTGTATGTGTGTGTGTATGTATGCATATATATATATATATATATATATATATATATATGTATGTATATATATATGTATGTATATATATATATATGTATATATATATGTATGTATATATATATGTGTGTATGTATGTATGTATGTATGTATGTATGTATGTATATGTGTGTATGCATATATGTACATATATGTATATATGCATATGCATATATGTGTGTGTGTATATATATTGTTAGGTTGTAGATCCTCTTTTCATGTGTGAAAGTGTTGAAGACTATACACTAAGAGTACTGTACACTTTCCATATTTGTCTTGTCAGGGTTTGGGGTCGGGCCGGAGCCCCTGAAGAGGGTTCAGGGCGCAGCCCCGAGAAAAAAATGTTCCCAATATACCGGAAACATTATTTTCTCATATGGGTGATATTTTGACCCATAGTTTTATGGGACGGTTTTGGCCCATGGTTTTGATACCCACAATTTTGTAAAATCACTTTAGCAAATTGTCTACTTATGTGGTTTTGTGCATATGGTAGATATTATGTAACATCATGCGATGTGTCTCAATTTAGTTGTGAATTCTGAGAACTTGTTGAGCATAGCTACAAACAGATCTGGGTATTGTATTGAGAGAGCGGTGAGTTGTAATAAAATATGAGAAAGTGAATCTTGGTGGATGTAGCCCAAATTGGGTGAACCACGTTAAATATTGTCTTTTTGTGTTGTGTTATTTTATTTTGCACTTTTATTTGATATCTGTAATATTTTCTACATATTAGTTTCTACTGTTACAATTCTCTCGAGGGATTGTTCCGCATATATTTATCCTCTATTTCCTAACACACACACACACACACACACACACACACACACACACACACACACACACACACACACACACACACACACACACACACACACACACACACACCCACACACACACACATATATGCATATGATGCATATGCATATATATATATATATATATATATATATATATATATATATATATAATAAACATTTAAAAAATAAATTTGTGATACGATTATAAACTAGAAAATATTGAGTGGGGGAAAACTATTCAAACCAATATCCTTTGTGTGTGTGTGTGTTGATACATATATGTATGTATGTGTGTGTGTGTGTGTGTATAAAAAAAATTTGTATATATAGATTGAAATAACAATCGGTGTTATAGAAATTGATGTTTAGTGTTACACACATATAAATACAAAAAATTGGTTATGGCTTAGGGCATTGTTTTATTGTGTATGAATTTGGAGTGGTGTGGATGGGTTGGGATAGGCCGCGGCCTACCGCAAACCCTACACACCCCCCCTTTTTCCTATCATGTCACAAAGTGTGGTTGTCTCCATTTATACATAGTCACCCATGACCATTGTCGTGGGCCTCCTTAAAATTGTTGCAACTTTTCAAGAATTCAAGCCGTGGCCGTATACCCCGCACAAGAAAAACATTGTGTGTGTGTGTGTGTAGACACACACACACACACACAATCCTGAATCCAAGAGTATGGAAAATAAACACAAAAAGAGGGGAAACAAAAATCAAAATCCTGAATAATGGAGAAAAAAAAGAGAAGCTTAGAACCCCTCAACGAATAATTTTCTATTATGGAATTGAAGCCCAAATGGCCTACATGTCCTCCTTCTTCCTCCTCTCTAGTTCAACCGGTTCAAACGAGGAGAAAATGTTCCTAAACAAAAGTAAAAATAGAAAACATAAAGGATGAGGATTAGGGTTATAGAAACCCTAAAGATCTAGGGTTGAAAATAAAAGGATCTAAGGGCCTAGATTAAATCCTACATCTTTAAATTGGTGGGATTGACATTTTATGGGTATTGGGTAAACTAAAATTAAAAGGGGACTTAAGGGATTTAACTAGAAACCATGGAAGTTGGGAGGGCATAAATTAACTAAAGTGGAGAAAACTAACTAGAGGGAAAGCTAGGGATTTTTCAAATGAATTTGTGGGTTTAATTTAAAAGGGGTGCATTTAGTAAATTAATTAAATGAAAAAATATTGGGCATAGGCCCCTTTAAGTTAATTAAGGGATACGTTAGGCTTAGGTGGCCTAATGAATGTCCCTTTGTCTAAATTAATTTTATTTCATTTAAGTTAGACAAAAGGGGTATTTAACCCCGCGGAAATAATAAGGGAAGATAACATAGTATTAATTAAGAGTTTACTATAGTAGTGCGGCCTTACGTAACTATTAACAAGACAATAAAATGAATTTTATAAGAACTTCCTGGATTTTTAGGTGATTGAGTTTGGAATCGAGTGCCAAAATATGGGCAATAGAAGGAAACTACTAGTTTTGATATTTCTCTCTTTCTCAAATAAGTACACTTTACCTATTTTCATCTAGTACATCTCTATATCTCGTGTCTATCTTTATTTATCATATATACTCATTTGTCAATAGTTTATGATAAATGAATGCTTGAAATCCATGTAGAAACTCCTTGTCATTTTCTCAACCTCGGATCTCGGTTTTCCCTTCTAAGGTCAAGAAAAAATAATAGGGGTAAGAATTTCCATACATTGTTGACCCTAGTTTATGGTTTTGACATTTTTTCAATTTGGTCCCTATATTTTAGTTTCACATTATTCTATGGGTATTTTACTCCCTCTCAATTAGACTTTGTAAATCATATCATTTTTAGAAGAATATAAAATCAAGGAAACTCACTCATTTAGAACCGTAAAAATCTTAGGTAATCTTAATACAAAAGCTAGTACATAAGGCCCCCAAAATCCTTATAGATACCAAATATATTTACACATTCACTATGGCAAGACCATGTTTAAGTTTAAAGCTTTCCACGTGGTCTTGGCGGCTCGCTTCCCAAATTTTCAAGCACTCAAATTTAATGAATTAAGTAGATTTTTAAGTTAGAAATTCAAGTCAATATTTTTCAAAGGAAGGATGTCAAATCTTATTACACTATAACTGATTTAACAAATATGAAATTTTTCTAAACCCTAGATATGTCAGAGTCACACATGATAAACAAAGCACTAAATTATAGATCTAACCTAAGCAACAAGCTAAAGAAATATAAAACACTAGGTGCAAGTGAGGGATAAGATATTTAGTTGATTTCAAAAATAATTCTAAAGTGTTCTAGATAGAAAACTGATGAAAAGGAGGAAACTTTTACAATTGTGCTCAAAACATTGTGTGACTACTAGATATGCCTAGACTAGGGTGCTTAAACTAGATCGGGGTTGTTTGGGCACTAGGCACCACTTCTAGGCCCCCATGACCGTGAAAGACATTAGAAAGTGAATTTTTTTGTCACAATATTGTCTCTCACATTTTCTATTTATCACCTATGTGTTGCTCTATGTCCGCAAAATTCACTTGTAACCTGTAAAACAAATGATCTCCTACAAAACTCTAAAACACATAAAATCTTAAAAAGAAAAAAGATTTAAATGGGGAGTCATACTCACCCTGGCATTCACTCGATAGAGTGAAATTATGATTAAAAAATCCATGACATTTCAGACTCTATGTAGTTCTCGTGTGTGTGTGTGTGTGTGTGTGTGTGTGTGTGTGTGTGTGTGTGTGTGTGTGTGTGTGTGTGTGTGTGTGTGTGCAAGAATCATGCCACGAATGGCTCTTGTGTAAGATCAACTTGAATAGGGAGCAATAGCTAGATATAGAAATGTAATTAGTTGTGTGGATGTTAAAATTAAATTCCCATCCTATGCATTATATTTAAAATACAGTCTCGTGTCCCTTGAATGAAGCTCTATGGATATTTTGATGCTCTTGAAATGTATTTAGATACAACCTTAGGTGGTAGTAATAGATTCTTAGATCTTTGTCCTTTATTATGGTCACATGGCTTTATATTTATGTCATTCCCTTCGTTGAATTTCACAATTGGCAACTTGAAAGCCAAGCCATCGAGAAAATAAGATGCCCAAAAATTTAAAAAAATCGCAAAGGGAGTGAGTAAAATAAAGAGAGGTAAAGGCACCTGTAAGGACAGGGTCTCCTAGGTGTTGGCATCATGTCTAGGTTCTAGTTTCCAAATTCATAAAAGATAACGCAAATCAAAGATCGATCGGGATGTAGGGTGTAAGAGGATAGAAAGAAGACATGAAACATAGAAAAAGGCCAAAGATAACTTTCAATTACTAGTTTTCTTAGGAATCATATGAATAGTAGTATGTGATTATGACCTATAAATGTACCCAAAGTGTGTGATTTAGTGTCTACATTTTCCTCCACTTTATGTTGTTGAGTGAATACTTGATAACATAAAGTAGATAAGATATTTTTACTTGATAACCATGTAGATCGATGGAGAAAGCATGTCGAGGAGACAAGAAAAAGCATGGAAAGATTAAAATGAACCATGAAAGCTAAGCTTGAAAGAGAAAATGACCCTAGGGGTGAAAATCATAATGTGTGTGCCTTGTTTTACCTGTTGTCGTTGTCATGCTTGTGTTGTTATTGAGATTGTTACTTTTTATAAGGACGGGCCTACAAAAAGAACAAAAGAGTAGTCAAAGCCGTGTATATGAAAAATTCGATCAAAATATGTAACAATATGAAAATGAACATGTACACTTGATCCATGACGAGTGAAAAGGATAGAAAGTGTCATGAAATGCTATAGAAGAGTGAGTATTTTGGGTGATTTCACTCAAAGAACAAGTATTTTGAGTGATCCCATGCCAAGTGTGATTTTTAGGTGATCTCACGCCACGGCGAAGAGTGTTTGTGAGAAAGTTCTAGTGCTATTCTCCATCCCTAAATTCTTCCCGAAGATTTATACACCACTACAAATGGTGTGATCCTACTTTGTTCTAGTTAGATCCATTTTGATCCAACGCAAAATAGAAAAAGGATATACAATGTCTATTGATTATTGGAGGATTTTTCCTATTCTCATGTAAAGTGTCGTGTAAACTGTGCCAATAAGATAAAATAACTATAACTACCCTTGGTCATAGGCTCCTAAGAACGGTCGAGAACCTGTGCTTATGTCTCAGTATTTGGTCACTAGCATCCGTGTTAAACCGATGACCCAAGTAAGTTTCGAGAAATTTTTGTAGCTATCGCAAACTATTATAATCCTTTACCATGTAGGTCTAAATTGTGGTTGTGTATTGTTGAATGGGGTAAATTATTCACCCAATGTATGCCCCCTCTCATTTGGGATGTATGCAATGTCATTAGGTAGATGTGACCCAAAGGAGAGGACCGAATATTTTGTAAGACTATAGACCTATAGGGGTATGGAATGTGCATGGTAGAAACCAAGGCACATGCAAACAAAAGTGGCTCAAAACATGTGTTAGTGTAATAAATACAAATATGCATATAGAATATGATGTGTAATCTAGCAAGAAAGAAGATAATTTAGACCTCAAAATCATGTTTCAAACATGAGAAATCACTCACAATGTCACAAGACATTCAAAATAAAAACAACTAAAAATATAGGGAATAGCCCAGCAAACAATGGAAATTAATGTCAAAGAGAAGCAGCAAAGTATCGACAACCATGGTATTAAATAGATCCTACAAAGAAAATATTGTACATGAACCACCCATTAACATGTTAGAAAGGTAAAAGGTATTTTAAAATGGGTATATATCGATAGAAGAGTGTGCTAGTAAGAATATGAAGTAGTATAAAATGAAACAATAACACATGTGACGTGTACAAGGTATATGCCCACAAGTGCCTCTCGTGGTACTTGTAAGAGATACAATTCCATACATTTGTGCTACGTGTAAAGATATATACAAAGTCTACATTCACAACTAGAGAACAACTGAATGCACATGTATATATAGAAATATAATGACATATAAAGTAGTTGTCTAGCATGAAAAAAAAAAAAGTGTACATGTAATCAGTATAAGAAAGCAAGAGTATGTGCAACCAAGATATGCGATATGTTTTTAATGTTAATGGAATGAAATGTAAAGTGAGCATGATAGGATTAGCGTGCCCCGAGAAAAATTATATGAATATGAGATGTAATTAATTTATAAAATACTCCTCAATGGTCAAGAAAGAACCATAGAACAAGAGTGCATCATTGGGAAATGGTTTGATAGTGTGTGCTAGAAAGATAGATCAATGAAAAATGTAGCGTAGATAGTGAATGTGGAAAGGTTCAGTTCAGATCCCTTAGCAGTTCAAGATCAATTGTGGAACTAGAGTGTGTCATCGGGGATTGTGTTGTGTTAGAATTTGATACTAGAAAGATGTGTTGTGAATGCAGCGAGTGTGAAATGTATAGTGTGTGAGGTTCATGGATGTAGTATGCCCTCAATAGTCAAATGTGAAACTTTACACATGAGTGCATCATAAAATAATGATGATACAAGTGTATCAAGATGTGTAATGATGTTCAGGAGATAAATCATGAAACACAGTACCATAAAAGTAGAAATGTGAGACACCTAATAATTCTAAGATGAGGGAAGTAAGCATGATGCCCCCCAAGTGTGTCAATGATGGAGGTCTATGTGATTATGTGAGAGATACCATTTCATTGTTGGAGAGTTTTTTCTATATCATGATAAGAGAGAGATCTAGTACAATGGTAGGCAGAAGAAACAATAGGACCATGCGATGGTGGCGGAGTTTGAAATGTGTCCTAGACATTAGTAGAAGGAGAAGTTGCTTTGAAAAAATGAATCAAGAATGGAAGTGGATTAGGATGGGGGAATCTTTTATGGTGGTAGCTTATGTGGGATTGATAATGTTATAGAAGACTCAAGAGGAGAAGAGGATGTGTTTATGTTGAAAGGGAGTTACTTAGGAAACTCTCGAATTTTTGTAGAAGGAACATTAATAACAATGACATGATTCTCATTAGACATAAATGAATCATATTTAGGAACCCAATGCGATTTAGCAATTGGAGATAGACATGTATTAGAATTTTGTGAAGAAAATGAGAGAAAGCCATGATGCTCAAGGTGTTTGATTCTTCATTGGAAAGAATAGAAATCATTGTCATTATGTCAATTTATTTGATGATGATTGCAATATGGATGACCTTGATAATTTGCAAGTTGATAAGGAGGATAGAGATTAGTATATGGAAATTTGATCAATTGACAAGTAAGGAGATGAGGATGAATACCATGTGGCTTAGTATTGTGATCAAACTTTAGAGGCGCGAGGAGTTGTAAGACTTGGGGTTCACATATATGAACATAGGTAGAATAATGAGGATGAGAAGAAGAACTAGCATGATCCTTAGAAGCATTTTTAAGATGTTGGATTTCAGATTGAAGAGATGTAATCATGGATTCCATAGCCTAAAATTTATCTTGAAATAAAGAATGTAAATCTTGAATATACTTGCAGATTGATTGATTGGCATTAGAACTAATAGAGTCATTAGAGAGATGATCGAAGATGGCACTGACTTGTGAAGGTAGCATGTTGATAAGGAGATACATAGTGTCTAGGGTTTTATGGAGAGCATATTTACAAGATAGGTTCATTTGAAGCAATTGAAGTAAGGATACTTGAGAGACCATATGAGCCATGAGAGGAAACAATTGAGGATACGAAACTGTCCGAATGAGACGGGTTCACCTTGAATGATTTAACAAATATGAAATTATGCTAAACCCTAGATATTTCAAAGTCACATGCGATAGATAAAGAAATAAAGTACATATCAAACCTAAGAAATAACCTACAAAAATATAAAACCCTCCGTGCAAGAGAGGGATAGAATATTTAGTTGATTTCACAATTAATTCCGAAGTGTCTTGGACTATAAAATCGATGAACATGAGGAGGAAATTTTCATAATCTGTTCGCACAAAGTTTTATGAATATTGGATATGCCTTGACTAGGGCACATGGGCATTGGAGACTCGCTTTCAGGCACCCATAATCGTGAAATACCTAAGAAATAGATTTCTTCTATGTCGCAAAATGGTCACTCACCTTCATTGATTGTCACATATATGTCACAATATGTCCACAAAATTTGTCTATAACTTGTAAAAATATGATCTCCTACAAAACCCCAAAACACAATAAACCATAAACATTAAAAAGATGCAAATGAAGAGTCATATTAGCCCCAGTGGTCACCCAATAGAGTGAACTTATGACCGAATGTTGTACTACGGTTCGGACTCCACGTATTTCTCGTGTGTGTGCAAAAATTGTGTCATAGGTGGCTTTGGTGTAATATGAACTTGAATAGTGAGCAGTAGTTAGATGTAACAATGTAAGTAGATGTGTGGATGTCAAAATGAACTTCTCCTCCTATACATGTATGCAGAAAATGCAGGGTCCCTTGCCCCTTAAATGAAGCTAGATGGATTATTTGATACTCTTGAAATGCTTTTGGATGCAACCTTATGTGGTGCTAATAGATGCTTAGAGCTTGGTACTTTATTATTGTCACATATCTTTATATTTATATGATTCCCTTGGTTGAATTTTGCACTGATTGACAAGCTGGAAGGCCAACCCATAAGAAAATAAGATGTCCAAAATAAAAAAAGATGCCCAAAAGGATCAAGTAAAGTAAAGAGAGGTCGTGGGTGCCCAGTATGGGGAACCTAGGCAATGGCATCTTGTCAGGTATTGGTGTATTGATTCATAAAATATAAAGAGGTAAAGTATCGAGTGGGTTGTAGGGTGTAAGAGGCCAGAAAGAAGACATGAAACATAGACAAAAGGACAAATATAGCTTTCAATTGCTAGTTTTCTCACTTATGAATAATATGAATAGTAGTATGTGATTAAGACCTACAAATGTACCCAAAATGTGTGATATAATGTCTACAAAAACTAGATATCATATGCTAGGTGGAGAACAATGTGTGATTTGAGGCCTCTTTGGAGTAGTAGAACCATTAGTTGTGCGTATGGGGTGCCTAAACCCAACAAATGTTTTTTTATAGGATTTATCATCTATGGTTAGGGTTTAAAATAACGAGCATAGCACTCAAAGGACCTCGCAGTGTGATCGATAATGACCAACAAAGAGTGACAATGATATTCGACAAGTGATAAATCGAAAAAGTTAGAGATCATAATTCTGAGTAGGGTCAAGATCATATAACTAGGTCAAGACTATATGGACATTCGTACCCCTACTATACGATCTTTCCTATGAATAATTTCAAGTCACGCCCAGCTTTGACAGATTTTCTTGTGTATATCTCTCTCTTGCATCATCAATATTTTCCAAAATTAGTCCAAAATCGTCTCTAACCAACCAAATGCATTCAATCCCATGTATTTATAAACTTGTATCATATTATGTACATTTATTTTAAGTATTAATGCCTTATTTTAATATGGAATGGTTAATGTTGGAAGTTAGTTAATTAGAATAATTCTTGTAATTTTCATTTCACTCCTTATTTCGTTAGCCACAAAATCCTAATCAAATATAAAGGGTGAAAATAGGAGGCACCTTCTGGTCTTCCTTACAATGTAAATTATATTAATGTCCTTATTATCGAGATGTTTAGATTGATGATGTTACAATTTGCGATTTCTAGATTTTCTAATTGATGTTTCCTCTTAAATGCGTCATGCATTTGTTATTGCTTCAGGAGACCAAAAATTTGAAGGATTATTTGATGGCTTTGATGATGATTTACCGAAATATATGGAGTAGAAACCGTACTCCTTTGTAAAACAAGTTGAAGGCATAAGAGTTTTCAGCCGAGCAGGGGAAAATGTTATACCGATTATAATTTCATGGAATTTTATTAAAATTCCACGTCAATGAATACAATACTCGAGGACTTTTTGTGATGTTATTCCCTTTACCTTTTTCCATCAGGCGAGGTCATGTATGAACAACTGTTAATGAAAGTGGTAAAAATGCATGATTATGAATTGCATTTGATTGTAGAGTTTGGAAAAAACCATGGATTTTAATTGTAGAGTTTGGAAAAAACCATGAATTTGATATTTCTTGTTAAAGCTTATACTACAACGTTGATTCCAAGAAATTTGGTAGATATTTTGTCAAGAGAAACATCGAGGACTAGATTCCTTCTATAATTGGTAAGTTATGAAGAATATTGAAAGGCCTTCCCAACTCAAAGATTAATGAACATTTGCATGATGTGGTGTGAACTTCGAGGGGAAAATGCCTTCTAGATTAGGAGGTAGGAGTTGAAAGACAATTGTAAATGGATTCCTCTTTTTCACATTTAGTGTTATAGATACAAAACTGACCTCAAATACATTTTATAATGCCTGGGTCGCCACCTAATGGTAGGAGAGTGGGAATTTTCATTTTTAATCGACACATGAAATCTCTATTTTTTTCATAATTGTTTCACCATTTTCCTTAAAGATTTTATAAAGAAAAAAATTTTGTGTTATTGAGTATTGGTGTAGTTTTGAAAATATTTTCTTGTCACTTTCTTTTGGTTTTTATTTTGCACTATGGTTTTGGTTCATTTTATTATGCTTGTAAATATTGGGCAGGTATGAGTGGAATCATAATAGATATGCATGCCTAAATATATTTTTCTGGCTGGAAAATTCCTAAATATATATTGACTAAACTGAAGAATTCTATTGAGGTTGATAAGAAAAAATAATTCTTTAACAAGTATGATTATGCATGGAATATGAAATAATATTTCCATTTGTATAGTAGATTAAATCAATCTCTTACCGAAGATACCTATTTATTGGACACAAAAAGAATATTGGCAGTTCAACCAATTAGTGATTGTGAAGAAATAATATATTGGTTGTAGAGACATAAATAATGTAGTTAACATATGTTTGTGAGACACATAATTAATCCTAAAATGTTGGTACAAATTTTGTTGGGAGTTGCACCAAAAATTGTCATTGGCTATTGATGACATGGTCCTAAAAGGGTATATGTCTACACAAAATGATGAGAGATTAAGTACAAAAACCATTAATGCTATAAATATGGTGACCTGGTATTGATTATCATCCAATTCTCTTGAGGTATGCCATGTTGATGTACATTACAAAGTATGCATCGAAAGCTGAAAAGAGATTTGAGAGTTATATTAATATTATTTCTATATTAGTACAATCAACAGATGTCAATGACCCAAATCTTGTTTTATATATAAAAAATTAATCAGCAGTGTTGTTGAACAAAATATTAGTACATAGGAAACATGTCACTTGTTGAAAAATATTCATGTGGTTGTTTGTATCTGTGACTTTGTCTCATTGAATTTAGGATGAAAGTTTCTCCAATATGTGTCATAGGAAATATAAATCGATTCATTTACTACAACAAATTAATAGTTGCTTACATGATGAAACCAGTGGAGCTTGAGCACTTTTCAGTACTAGAAATTGTGAAGCACTCAAAATATATGGTTAGGAAAAGAGAGGTAAAGTTGAGAAGAGAATGTTTGCTGTTATTTTTGGGTCTCCGTGCATTACACTTTTATTCCTTTGTAGGATTCGTAGAACAATGAAAACTTTTGCATTAGTGAGGTATTATTATATATTCCAGTCAGGAGCTTTTTGATGACATCGGTGGGAACAAACTAGACATTGTTATTAATTAGGAAAGTATACGTGGTAGCTACCACGCATGCCATGTGGACCATTCCATACATGATAGGGAAACAGCAATTGAATATATCTCTTCTCATGAGTTTGATGTCTCTCCCTAAACTACGCAATAAAATCATTGGAAATTTATGTCCCAACTCCACACTTTTGTTGTAATTGAAATGCAAGACTTGGAGATGCTTGGAAAATCTGATTTTAAAATCAACCATTCATGGGATAGTGCAAATGTGGCCCTTACAATATAATGAACAGCGAGCACCTTCATAGATGTGAGTGGGAAAACATTTTCCTTTCACAAAAATATTTCATCCAAGGTTCCATTTAGCTTGATACAATGTTCCCTCTGAAGTGAACTTCCTTCAATATTATACTTAACCATTTTCACATTCCTTCGTCACTTGTGGTACGATAAGACCAAGAAAGTGATTAACTAAAATTAACTAAACTAATGTAGTAAATAGATAGTTAATTTAAGCTATGAATAGTTGGAATAAAGTAAATAATTGCAATGAAACAATATGATAATGATCCGAGAAACTTTGCAAAATGAAATACTAACCCTAATATGTAAGAAGGAAGAGCAAAGAACTCAGCTGAATAATAGATGTCATCATGACAAAGATCATTGAAGTAACTCGATAAATCATAAGCGGGAATGATCCGTGTCGGGGTTGCACAGAGGGCGGGGATCCGGGTGATATGGCTAGACTGGAGCACTTGGGAGAGGACTAGGCGCCCACGGGTGTTTTGGTAAGTAGAATAGGTTCCATGGTGCGGGAAAAGGTCTGGAACTAGTCTTCACAGGTCTTGGAGATGATTGATAACCTTTACTTCCTACTACATTATTTTTTTTGTACTATGCCGAATGCTCCAAATATTCCAAAAGGAAGAATGACCTACAAAAGACCAAAAGAAGTATCAAACCCTAAAAAAGAAAGATGCAAATGAATGGGTCATACTGACCTCAGCTACCACAACAATGGGCTTACTAAATTGAGTGTTGCACTACATTTTGGACCCAAATGTAGTTCTGGTGAGTGTGTGCATGTCATGCCCTAGGTGCTCTTGTGTCAATTACACTTTGTGAAGTAACGAGCAATAACTAAATGTAGAAAATGTAATAGAATGTGTGCATGAAATAGAATAGAATCCCTCCCCTATGAAGTGTGATGTAGATGTCCTATCTTGTGCCTTGATGATGGAGCTATGTGGATGTCAATGCAATAGATGGATGCAAATCTAGATGAGTGATAATAGTAGATGATGCTAGGTCCCTTATTATGGTCTTATAACTTTATATTTATAGGGTTATCTTGATCTAATTTCATAATTAACCCCGAAAAGGCCGACCACAAGAAAGATAAAGATCTCAAACGGCTAGAAAGAGCCCAAAAAGTGGCGGGAAAGTGCAAAAGGATTGGGGTGCCCCTAGTGGGACCAAGGCGCCCACGAGCACCCCAAGACTAATCCGGGCACCCCATCTAAGGATAAAAATGTGGGATGTTAGTAAATGGCTAGGCATATGGGTGTAATAGGTTGCAAATGAAGAAATAAAATAAACAAGATGGCCAAAGGACGGGGGTTAGTTAGTATTTTCTTCACTCAAGAACCTTCTAAATAGTAGTATGAGACAGGGATAAATAAATGCTAAAGTGCATGATTTTGTCAATACATTTTTCCCCCACTTTATGTTGGTGAGTGGAAAGCTCAATAACACACAATGCAGATAGAGATGCGTACCTAATGTCCATGAAGAGTGTAGTAGAAATACATCAAAGGACTAGACAAAAGCATAGAATGACAAAAAGATGGTGGAGCATAAAAACTAAAGATGAAAAATGTGTAAAGAAAAAGTTATGAGAGTGAACCTAAGGCGGAACGCATGTGTGGCTGCTACAATATGTGGTGCACCTGCATGGTTAGTATAGTGTGTGGTGTTGTGGAGTGTTTTTGTTGACGTTGTTGTTGTTGTTGCCCCTATTTGATTATTTTTTTCTCATACAATCAAACCTGCAAGGAAAAAATGATCGAGTAGTAAAATATGTATGTATGTTTGTATAAAAACATAATGTAAAAGATGCATGTGTAAATGTAAAATACATAAATGTAAATAGAAAATGTAAATGTAAATGGAAAATGTGCACTTGATCCATGTTGAGAAGGAGAGTGTAGAATGATATCTTGTACTCACGAGTTTTTTAGCGATCTTGCGCCATAGGCCGAAGAAGTGTAGTGAGGAAATTATTTGTGTCCTCCAAGCTATAACGCTTCCCCTGTTGTGTTTGTAGAGATCTTTGTACACCCCGGTTTTTGGGTGATCCAACGCCACCGGTTGAAGTAGTGTAGAGAGGCACACCCACCATAACCTCCAAGCATGTAATTACTTCCCAGAATGCTAAGGACACCATGTCCTATAAAATTTGTTATGTATGAGGTTCGTAGACTGGTCTCGAACCCACTCGCTATATGTAACCCACAATGTAAAGGGTAGAAATTACACCGAATTGAACTGATGTAAATGTGTTGTGTTAGTAGAAACCCACAAATGATTCCCCACCTCTTTGGGGCGCATGCGGATCACTGATAGGAGACATGCGGCCCCAAAAGAGGGCCTATCACATGTATGTTGTAACCCTACAAAGTACTTGGTAAAAATCAAGGCACATACAAAAAATAAGGCTAGCCAAAGACAAGTGTAAACATGCATGTATATAGAAAAAAATGTGCAAGTTACGAAACAATGTAGTAATGTAAAACACGCAAGAAAAAAATAAACTGGAAAAAGTGGGTTACAAACATGGGACATAACTCATGATGTCACAAGACATGGAAGGCCATGATGGATGCAAACAAGCAAACAAGTGTGAACACTAAACAAAGGCAAGGCCCTCACATAATAGAAAATAAGAGCAACCCATGTAACAAACAAGTATGGAAACCCATATCCCTGCATAAAAAATGTTGCACATGAAGCACCCGTTAGCATGTTAGCAAGATAGCTAGTATGTCAAAGCATGTATAAGCAAGTAATGTAAAGTACTAAGTACAAAATGAAACAATAGCACATGTGAGAGGCGAATGTGGTTGCCCCAACGACTAGTGTAATAAGGGTATAAGGACAACACCCATGCCATGTGTAAGACAGTTGTATCTGCAATCACAACTAGAAGAAGATGTGAACACGTATGTGTGGATGATATAGATAAATCACATACAAGTAATCTAACTAGCATGTGTAACAAAGTGACCATGAACAAGTAAAAGTAAGAAAGAATTAAAAACCATAATATGTAATATGTTGTGGATGGATGGAATGGAATGTAAAATGGAGTGATAGGAGCCACGTACCCCTCAGTGGATGGAAATGTATGTAGTGAGGTTCATTTTGTTTTCCCCTCAGCAATCAAGAATGAATCCTAAATGAGAGTGTGCCATTAGGAAATGGTCAAATAGTGTGTTGTGTCTAGTGCGTTGTGATGAATGTGTAGGTGCAGTGATGATGATATGTGACATATAGAAGAGATGTGCATGAACCTTATAGCCAAAGTGTATATCACAACTAAATGAATGTATGAATGATTAATTATGCTAAGCGCATATCACTATAAGATGAAAGGATGAGTGATGATTTATCCCTAAGCATATATCAATATAAAATAAAAAGAGGGAGTGGTGATGTAGCCTAAGGTGTATACCACTAAAAAATGATAGAATAGGTGATGATTTATCCTAAATCATATGTTTGTACATGATGTGTAGAATAAGTGTTGATAATGTAAAAAGGAGTGGTGATGTAGCCTAAAGCGTATACCACTACAAGACAAATAAAGTAGGTGACGATTTAACCTAAAGCATATGTCACTAGCCTAATGTTTTCACAAGATGAAAGGTGGAAGCATAAACACGTGATGAATGTAAGGTCCATTTTATTTTTAAACCATCAGCAATCGAGTATGGACCAAGGAACTAGAGTGCCACATCGAGTAGTGAGTGCAGCGTGTAGAAGACAATGTAATATGTGGGATGATAAATGACCATATGATGTGTAAATACGTGATGTGTAGAATGTAATGCAAGATGTGTAGAATATGTAAAGTGTAATATATAGAGTGGCATGTAATGTATGTAGATAGTATGTAGGATAATGTAATTCTAGACTCATATGTGATGAAGACTAGTATGATATATAATGTGTAAATGTGCAAATATGGAAATGTTGTAAACTAAATGTATAATGTATGGTGTATGACTTGTGATGTGTGATGAAATGCAATGTGTAAGACCAATAGTGCAGTGTGTGGGATTCATGTGTATTAATCCCTCAACAATCAAGTGTGAATCGAAGCACAAGAGTGTGTCATCGAGATAATGAATCTAGAATGTATGATGAGTATGCCTAATTTGAGGAGATGAATGTACATGAATTTAAAAATTATAAGTGTGATTATGATAAGAATAGGTAAGGGGAAGGTGTAGTTCTATGCCCCTAAGTGGGTGTGAACAAATTAACTATCTAATGACTATGAAGGATAGAGGTTCTCCATTTGTAGTAGGGAATGAAAGTGTATGATCATACTCAAATAGTGGTTGTATAGTAGACAAATGTTTTGGTGGTGAATGAAGCCTATACACATTTGAGGGATGAACGTATGACGAAGGGCGTGGCGTCACAAAATGCATTGGTGATTGAGATCTATGTGATGTAGAATGTGAAGTTGAAGAGGATCCACATGGAATGAACCGAGGTGGTGATTTATGCCAAGATGTAGTAACTATCCACATAATAGGGTTATACCTATGTGTAGGACTAGTGGAACAATGTAGTCATGTAGTCAATGCTCGAGTAGGTGAGAAAGGGGTATTTTGAACTTTGGAAAACATAGAATTTAATGGGTTGGAATTAGTAGGTGATGTGTTAGCTACTATGCGAGGAGATGATGACCATGCCTTAGATGGAGGGACGTCATTGATAGAAATGACCTGATTGTTGTAAATAAATTTGAGTCGTAGTTGGTTCATAGAAATGATAGGTTGTGAGCAATGAATCCAATTTAGACCAAGGAGAATGTCACATACCCCAAGTGTTTTCCCAAGGAGGAAAGACACCAACATAGTAAGAGGGACAACTATAACATGTAGTTGAATGACACCAAAGGGATTTCTGAAAGGGTGCTCGATTTGTGATGGAGGATACTCAATACCCTTGAGAAGTGAGATAAAACATGTGTTAATGGGCCATGATGGGTCAACCTTAGTGTTTTTGATGGAGGTCAGTCAATAGATGCATTAATGCGTAAATGATTGGATGTGAATGTAGTATGATAATCGATGTTAGAGAAAGAAATAATCGAGTGGAAAATCTTCGGTGATAGCAACTAATAAATCCATAGCTCTTGATCCGGAGGCGATATTGCATGATACACATGGTTAGCATAATATATTTTTTCTTCTTTTCACGTTGTTGTGAGTCATTGTTAAAGAGCTTAATTTTTCCCTTGTCGTTGTTTACGACATGGCTAGAAGACTCGGGAACTCTAGTTTGTTGTTATCAATTAGATCTTGGATGATTGTGTGGAGTTTGAGGCATATATTTGTAGAATACCCCACATAATGGAAGTTCTCATTTTAGTTCCTACCTTTTGGTTGCAAAGGGTCTAACTCAAGTGTTGGGGAAGGTGATAATATTGCTCTCAAGAAGTTGTTGTAAGATAATATGTGGAGCCATCGGAAAGGTGCTAAATGTGCATCAATGTGGTGTGTTTGAACTAGGATGCCTTAATAGAAGTGATGGTGGTGACAGTGCCTTAGTGTCAGTTGGTTTATTTGTAGATGGTTTGAATGGTGTCTTGCTACGAAAAATGAGCGGAAGATGAAACTCGCTCTTGAAACTTAAGCTTTCATATGGATAGGAGTTTGGTCTCATGAAGCTTAAGAGTATGACAAAGCTGATCGAATGAAGGAGAGGTCTCAAAGAGAACACTCTCTTGGAGAGGTGGTAATAGACTCTAAATAAATCATTCCTTAAGGTCGAGTTGGAAAGCACATTTTTC
Organism: Taxus wallichiana var. yunnanensis; assembly: GCA_018340775.1. Lineage (NCBI taxonomy): Eukaryota > Viridiplantae > Streptophyta > Pinopsida > Cupressales > Taxaceae > Taxus > Taxus wallichiana. The sequence continues at coordinate 76,945,429 of CM031241.1, read as the reverse complement.
ATTTTACCTAGGTTGTTCTTATATCTTAAAATGTAGTTCATTTGGGCCTTGCTTAAGTTCTCGCTTTATCTAAATGTAAGAGATATTAGGGCCAATGTTGATGGAGAAATGAGTAATAAATGCATTAGATAAATGTGTGAATGAGGTTTCAAGTGAACAGGTAAGTCATAAAACCAACGCATCGCATAATCATGGAGACTACAAGGAAAGAGCTTAGCTAAAAGGAGATGATCATCAACGAAGTCAAGAAAAGTGACATGAAATGCTCTAAGATGTTCCTGTGGGTCACCGTGCCCATTGAAATGGGAAGCTTAGGGGTGAAAAATTTAGGAGGAATCGAGATAAGTAGATATGATAGGAGCGAATAGATTATGTAACAACAAAGTATAATCTAAAGACATCGATGCATGTGAAGTGGCCTATCAGAACTTATGAATTTGAGCTTGAAGGTCATGATAAAGAGAATTTAGGTCTTGATTCCCAACATATGATAATTTTTCGTATATGAGAAACTAAGGGTGGCGTAAAGTGATTGGTAGGAGTAGGAATAGAAATGGTAATATTATAAATAGGAGGAAGAGTATAATCTAGTAATTGAGTAGCAGCGAGAAGTTGGTATGGCTACGAAATGGTCGACCGCTAAGTTCGTAGTTTCCTCATGAAAAACATGTAAAATTAAATCTAGATCTTAGGGATGCTTAGCAAGATGATCATTGATAGCCTTAAGATGAGCTTCAGTAAATTCCTCATGAGAGTGAGCCATGGAAAAGGAGAATAAACCCTAGAATGATAAGGTAAGAAGGAAGATCCTAAAGGCGTAAATGATCAAGTTGGGTTCACCAAAATGATTAACTAAAATTAAATAAACTAATGTAGTAAATGGATAGTTAATCTAAGATATGAACAAATGTAATAAATAAACAATATAGTCAAAGTACGGGGCTTGATTAGTACTTTCCTCACTCAAGTACCTTCTAAATAGTAGTATGAGACCGAGATAAATAAATGTCTAAAGTGCATGATTTTGTGACAATAGAAGACATACATTATTGAAAAGGTCAAACTAGATATGATTTTTCCTTTGGCCATGAATACATTTCCTTTGTTGGTAATTTCTCCAATCGATGTAGTTATGTTTAATATAAGTGGCACCGCAATCCTTGCACATTTTCCATTCTTATTATCTTGATATAAATCCTCTTGAGAGTTATATGCTTTCATTGTTTCAAGAAACCTCAAACACATAAGGTATGTTCTAATATATGAAATTAGTTTTTTATCTGTAAAATTATTTGCACACATTGATAAGTGACATCGAGAAGATTTTCCACACTAGAAGAATTTTCTGTTTGGTTGATGGTATGTTATACATGTTGGTGATGTTAGAAATTTTCCATGTGTTATGGATATACATGTGTACGAAGGAATATCATATGGGGTGATATTTGGCATATATTAAATATGGTAGTTATGATAGTAATAGATTTTGTTAACATAGAATGGCTCTCATGTAATTTTATTTATACACACTTTTGGTTAGTGTCGAAATACTAAATTAAAATTGAAGACTAGGATTTACTTGTGACTCATACCAAAAACTTTCTTTTTATGGAGGAGATAAATTTTTAGTGTTCAATTCACTTATGTGTCACTAATGAAATTGTTTTTTCACTCAATTATAAAATCTTAAAATCACTTTTAGGTCCTCTTGCACAATACAAAACAATGTACTATACAAGGAAAAAGGGTAGTAATGAGTTAAATGATGACCAACTTGAAGCCAAAGTTTTTTTGTGAAAATAACAAAAATTTATGTTGATCTCCAACTTATGGATTATGGCAAGGCTTGTGAATGGTCCATTGGAAGAGATCATTGACATCATCTATAGTGATGGAACAAAGATTCTTGACTTACCTTTTGTTATTATTTTTTTAGCATAAATATTGCATTGCCTACCATAAGATCTGTGAGGCCACATTGTGTCCAAATTTCTCCCTTATTTTTCTTGGACTTCACTAAATATTGGACCCCATTTTTCCCATGTTAAAACCTTTTTCTCTTCACTGAAAGTTTCAATAAAAAAATTTAAAGCTCTATTATGATTGAAAACTCTAGAATTATTCACACCTTTGGGTATTTTGGTATAAATATAAATAGTAAACTAGATAGTGTCAACACAAAACCACGTACATACTACTATTTTACTATGTCGCCAAGTATGTTGTTACATGCATGGATATTAAGTATTAAAAGTAATCACTTGTGACACAATCCTTTGTCCATCCACTTTATTTGATTATCTTTATTCTCTTTTTCTCTCACATTTTTCATTTTTATACCCAGTTCTTGGTAGGTCACGGGGATCCCTATCTATCTACCTTTTCACATATGCTATCATTTATCTCAAGACACCAAAGCACTCACTCGGAAACTAGTACCCAAGTGTTCCTATCCATTTTGGGCACTAATGTCCTCTTTGTTCTTGTTACACTTTTTGACATTTGTGGTTAGCCTTTTTAGTTATACTATCCTTATCCCGAGCTCATAGTCAATCTTTCTTGTCACTAGTGTCAAAATCCAGCAAGAGATCCATATATATACACACAATATACACTCTATTATTGGGGGCTACAATTCTATTGTGTAATCACATCTAAATACTATCACTACCATCAAAGGGACTGCATCTTTGGGTTACATACACTACATAAGAAGGGGAAATGATGAATTCTATATCACACATTTGCATCTTATCTAGCAACATCCCACTATCTTTACATCATTAACATGAGGAAAACCTAAGGAGACTATTTCACCCACAAGCACAAATAACTACATGGAGTATGGAATGTAATGCAATGCTTTTTCATAATTTCACTCCTTGGGTGACCATCAGGGTTAGTAAAACTTCACATATTGCATATTTCATTTCAATTTGATGTGTTTGTGAGCTTATGTAGGTAACAAGTACCCTTGAAGATCAAAGAGTGAATATCAGGTGATTGACACAAAAGCAAGACTCCAATCTTTTACGTAGTTATCAGCACCCATGCGCCCTTGTCCAGTACCAAGTGCTCATGTTTAGAATCATTCTTAGGTTCCTAATTTTATAAATATTAGTTACGACATTGTTTCCATCCAATCTAACAATTTATAATGCTTAAATCATTTCCATATCGCACAAGTATCAACTAATTACTTTATCTCTCCTATTTGCTTATAGTTTTGTATTTTTTGACTTTTTAGCATCTATATATTTATTGTATTTTACCACATCAGCTACTCTACAATGAGACTAAATTAATATTTTTTTAAATCATTCAAAGTGAACCCGCTCAAAATTCTTTCCCTAGGATCCCAAAAACCCTTATGGCTAAAAAGAGGTCCCCATTTCCCAAGCATAATATGAACGATACATGCTTGCAACTATTTTTTGAAATCTTCGAATCTAAATTTGTCTACCCCTATAAAAATACTCACCGTGATTCTTCCATTCTTCAAAAACTTCTTTCTTTCCAAGATAATCTTCCAATTGGCCATGATACTCCTAACATTTACATAGTCTCCACTTTGAAAAAAAAATCTTCATATTCTCCCTCATCTTCTCGTAGTCACACATGTTGTGCCACCTTCTTCTCCTCCTCTTATATCACATGATAATATTATTTTAGATTCTTTACTTGATAATGTTATTTCTTGTGATGATATGGATACTATTAATTCTAATTCTAATGTTGAGACTGTAAATGTGCATGATGTCACTCCTCTTAGTATTCAAGATGAATGTGAATTTATATCTCCTACTCTTCTTACTTCTAAAAATTAATCTAATGATTACAAAAATAAATTTGATATTAGTACTCCTAAAACTACTTTATATGTTTATAATAGTCTTGATGAAATACTTTCTTTTGAAAACATGACTAATATTGATGTTTATTATGCTTCGATCAAGAACATATTATTGATGATGTTACTTGTCTTAATACAGCTTTATTATGAATTTACTACTCATATTTCTTCTACTTTTGACGTTGTTGTTATGATGATCCTACTCCAACCACCAGTGCACCTCTTATTGTGTCTCTTGATCCTACATCTAGAATTCCTATAGAGCATCAATGGTCTCCTCCTCCACCACCCCCTTCACCTCCTTTCACATCCACTCCTCCTTCCCCAATTCCCATGATCACTCACAATGGTAAGATACAAACCCTTGATATACCTCTCACTTCACCAACCATTCCTTCACATGATATTATATCCCTCATGTATGTTTTTGGATCTTTGTAATCTCAAGTTCATGCACTCACCCTTGAAAGTAAACTTATGCTTCCATTGGTAATAATTATTTTTATGGAAATCTTATTCCTAAAAAAGCACAATTTTGTTTTCCCAAAGGACTTCATCATCCCTAACTTCTCATGTTTTTATGGCATTGGAAATTCTTATTTACAACTCAAGCATTATATTTTAACCATGTTTTCTTATTCCAATTATCACTTGTTACTCAAATAATTTCACCATATCCTTATTGATCATGCTCTACAATGGTATATTCATTTACCTTATGGATCTATTAGTACCTATTATGATATAAAGGATGTTTTTCTTAGACAATTTATTTCTAAAAATGGTCCTAAAGTTACATATGAACATTTTCCTTCTTTGCATCAAGGAAAGAATGAACCAATTATAGATTACATTTTACACTTCAATTCTTGCATTAGTGACACGTCTCACCTACCGTAATGTGGAAGTACAGTCTGCCATTTTAGAGGAGTGGTTTCAAATTTCTCACCTACTAGAATGATGAGGTATGGGCTTCTTTTCTTCCCCAACAAGCAAGGTACAATGGAGTATGGGCTTGTAGACTTTCCCATCACTCCCACAAGGACAATGATGGATTTTGTAGGAGATTGGAGTGCATTTTTAATTATTTCTCTCTCTCTCTCTCCTCATTTTCTTCCTCTATAAATTGTAAGGGGTTGCATTGTGCAAAAGGTTTATCATCTTTCTTCTCCCATGCACCCCATTTCTTCTTGGGGCTCTAAGCCTTCCTCCAAACACTTGTAATGGCTTCATGCCTTTCTCCCACATGCAATGTATTGTGTATACTTCATGAGAAATAAAAATTATGTTTTGTGTTAGTTGTTTTAACCTTTGCATGATTTTTGTGTCTCTCTTACCTCTCATTGCAATAGGGTGTTATGTGCATATTTCATAGTTATTGTAGGATATGGGTGTTTTGTGTTTATCAGAATGAAGATTGTTTGTATTTTGGGTTTGTGTTGTAGTTGTCCAACCTTCCCTTAATACATTGGTGGAACTTGGGTTTGTGTTGCATTTTTCCAACCTCCCCAGGATTCACCCTTTCTCCATTTTGTAGGGATGGGAAGAGTGATCAACACTCCTTTCTTGGTGTATCACTTGCTCATAGTGTAGGTTTCTTTCATGCAATTATTCTTTTCCTATCCCCTTGGAAGCATTAGATTAGGATTTTTAGTGTTTTTCCTACATTAGGAGTAGTTAGTGACAAGTAGGTTAGGAGCGGGAACTAGCCTTCTCTGAAGAGATGTCTGATTTGCTAGGTCCTGTCATCACCAATCCGGCACTATGATAATTCTTCACTAGGAACTCCTCGTGCTATGATTATTTACTAATGCACAGCCTTTAGTTTGGTGGATGTAATCTGGAAACAAAACAACAACATAACACAAGAATACCATCGACTATGATAAGACGGAATGATGACAAATCTGAAATATCAAAGTAAATAATAATATTAACATGAAATTGTTACAATCTCACCCATGAGGTACTTCAAGTGTTATTGAATTCACTTGCCTTTCACCAAGACTATAGGAGAAACTTTACAATTACACCTCTTAATGGCTTCTTCAACACACCTTTAACCGATGGCTTCCTTCGCACACTTTCTACAATATTTCTCACTACTTCCTTCTATGTTAAATGAGGGAGGTGGCCTCTCTATTTATAGAACTTCCAGTGCTTATCCATCTTATCTCTAAGATAGGATAAGAAATCCACTGACGAATCATATTCCATACCTTAACTCTTATCTGTACATGTAAGCTTATCTTTTAAGATAAGATAAACCTTATCATTTTACATGGGTTCCACATTTTTAGAATTTTTACAAATAAAATATACAAAATATTTATGACCTCACTCCTTGTCCTTATTACCAATATAATATTTCTAATTCCTAATCACATAGACCCTACTTCTCTAATTACCCAAACTTTGACATTTTAACATTACTGCACTACCACTTATGATAAATATTTACTTTTTACAACATTCCTATTGTACTATGATCTACCATACTCCACATTATTGGCGGCACCGTCATCGACGGTGCCGTTATCTTCTATCAAACGCTACAACTAATTATACTTAACAACATCATATTCCTAATACATACATTAATGAAATAGAAATTACGGAGGAAAATTTTAGTGTCGACATCTTCCCCTTCCTAGCTTCTACTCCGTCCTGAGTAGACTATTCGTGCTTAGAAAATCTTCAACTTGTCGTGGTTGACCCATTTCGTAATGGGAGTGCCATCCAATTCCTCCAAATGATACGTACCATTTTCATGCATAGCTGCTATTTTGTAGGGCCCCATCTTCTTTTGGCAGAAATTTTCTCTCTTCTTTTTTGTATCCGAATCATATACTAGAACCAAGTCATTCACATTAAATGGAGACCAACGGATCTTTTGATCAAGTATTCCTTCTCGCTTCATTTTATTCTTATGGCTTGTATCATTTGCTATTTCCTCATTTCCTCTAGCAAATGAAGATGTACCAACATTTCTTTTCTTGAATCACTTTCATCCATCCTTTCATTTTTCATAACTCTCACAAAGGGGAATATCAAACTCAATAGGAAGAATCGGATCAATGCCATAGCCAACCGAAATGGAGAATATCCTGTTATCGACTTTGATGTTGCCTTATATGCCCACAATGCTGCATGAATCCTTTTATCCCATTTATGTACCTGCAAGGCCGCATCTTTTGCTAGAATTTGACACAACACAAAATTTGTTCGCTCCACCTGTCCCATTTGTGCTTGGCTTGTATGTTGTTGCCTTCCGTGCTTAATAGAAAACTTATTGACTAGGGCTTCTACCACCTCATTAATGAAGTGGCTTCCTTGATCTTACAATTTCTAATGGACAACCAAATCGGTGACAATGCGTTCATATATGAACCTCGCCACTTCATCCATGGAAGCTATTTTCAATGGCCTAGCTTCAACCCACTTGGTAAAATAATGTGGCAACTACAATATACTTATTTTGGCGTGAGGTAGTTGGAAGTGGACCTCACAATGTCTATTCCCCACTTTTCAAAGGGACCAAGTGGAAGAATAGGGCATAATGGAGCTGATGAAGTCTTACGGTTACCATGTGTTTGACAAATATAACATGTCTTACAATAATTATAACAATCTTTAAAAAGAGTAGGCCGGTGATAACTCGCATCCAAGATCCTTCTTGCTGTAAGTTGTCTAGAGAAGTGCCCTCCACATGTACCATTGTGGAATTCTTCTAGCAGCCCTTCCCTTGATCACGTCCAATCGCCTCTTTAGATCGCCATCGAGTCCTATTTGAAATAATACTCCATGCAGAATAGAATATGAACGACCGGCTTGAGTAATCTTTCTCTTAGTCTTTGCATTGCACCATCGAAACTTGAATTCATTCGGATAATTCCAAATATCTATGTATTCACTAGGGATTGTGTCAAGGGATAACAATGCTGCATCGGGAAATCATCATCATCACAAGATGATCCTAAACTATCATAGGCTCGAGAGAGTGCATCTGCATTGACATGCTTCTTTCCTGGCCTATCTATAATATCAAATTCAAATTCTTGTAGCAAAATTATCCATCTTGCTATCCTCCCTGATGGGTTAGGCTTATTTACAATATATTTTAGAGCCTGATGATCTGTTACAACTAGAAATTTTTTCCCTAGCAAGTAATTTCTAAACTTCTTTATAGCAAAAATGATAGCCAGAGCCTCTTTTTTAGTTACAGTATAATTTACCTCAGCACTGCTCATTTGTCTGCTCCCAAAGTAAATTGGATGTTCATTCCCATTTTCATCCTTTTGGCTCAAAGTACTTCCTAGTGCTGCATCTGAGGCATCAGTGTACACAATGAATGGCTTGCTCCAATCTGGATTCTTCAAAATAGGTGAAGACACCAGGGCTTCCTTCAGTTGTCCAAAAGCTTCATGCGCCTTATTTCCTGGTTCATAAGTAACATCCTTCTTCAAGAATCAAGTTAGTGGTCAGCAATCTTTGAGAAATTCTTGATGAACCTTCTATAGTAACCCACATGGCCTAAAAATGATCTCAACTTACTTCTATTCATAGGAAATGGTAAATCTTTGATTTTTGAAACTTTATCAGGATCAGTACCAATACCATCTCTGGATACAACATGCCCTAACAAAACACCTTTAGAACATCCAAAGACACACTTTGTAGGGTTTAGTGAGGCTTGTGCTTCATCTAACCTTTGAAATGCTGTCTCCATTTGGTGCAGGTGGTCCAACTTGCTCCCATAGATGCAAAAATCATCTAGAAATACTCTGATGAAGGTCCCAATGTAGGGTTCGAACACCCTATTCATCAAACGTTGGAATGTTGCTGGAGCATTACACAACCCAAAAGGCATAACTCTATAAGCAAACGTTCCCCAAGGAGTGGTGAACGTGGTCTTCAGCTGATATTTCTCTGCTATATGAACTTGGTTGTAGCCACTATATCCATCAACAAAACTATAGCACTCCCCGGCCACTACTTCATCCAAGATCTGATCTGAAAATGGAAGAGGGTAATGATCCTTCTTTGTTGCCTTATTGAGCTTCCTGTAATCAACACAAATGCGTAGCTTCCCATTCTTTTTTATTGAGATCACAATGGGAGAAACCCATTCTGAATTCTCCACAAAGAAATATGAATCCCGCATTAAGCAACTTATCTATTTCTTCTTTTACAGTCTTGAAAAATTAGGATTCATTCTATATGGCATTTGCTTTATGGGCTTAGCACCATCTACCACCTTTCAATACAATGTTCTACCCAACTTACTTGACGGAGTTCCTTGTAATCAAAAGTGAATAGGTGTATGTACCTTTGAAAGAGCTGGAGGTAGGATTCCTTCTCACTCTCCATCACAGCATCACCAATCTTTATTTGTTGGAGATGATCATCAACTTCTTATTCAGATAATTTTATGGGGTCATGAGTTGGTGTGACTGGAAGGATATCCATGATTGAAACATCAACCTCACTTTCTTCATCTTCAGTGTCCACTTCACTGGTACTAGAGTAATCAGAGGATGTCCAATCATCAGTTTCATCACTTGAATCCACAAGTTCTGCCTTATGATGTCAAGGGATCACATTTATCTTCACCCTCTCTCTACCACGTCCAAGTGTCATGAAGCCTTCATTCCAGTAGTTTCTTGCATGAACTCTCCTTAGCCATGGTCTTCCCAAAAACATTGGGTACGCAATAGTACCATTTTTCATCACCTGAAATTCTACCACACATACAACACCCATAATAGATATTGCCACATTTGAAACTACACCTTTTGGTTTAGTTTTTCCCTTATTTAATGACCTTAACATAAGTGTTGAAGGGCGATCAATTTTTAACCCCAACATATTCATTACGAGACTCGGTCATTACATTAATCTAGACCTCCATCAACTAAGACATCATGAATTGAAATACCATTACATAATACCTTAGCTTGTGGAGCATAGGGATCCGCCTCTGCCTCCAAAATAGGGACCTCAACCTCCTTCCTTCACCGAGCATTGAGTCCACTTCGCAACTCCCGCCTCTTCTCCGAAGACATAGCCAAGAGTTGACCATATGTAATATTTGCAAGCCTTTTGGACAAATCTTCCAAGATGGAGTATGGTCCTTGCCCCTATGAAATCAGAAAATCCTGCACACCCAACTTTCTTCTCCTATGTTTCTTACTAGTTTCTCCTTTCATCTTCTTAGGATCATTTCCATCTTGATTATCTTTTTCTTTCTTTATTTTTGTTACAAACACATCTATTTCATTATTTCTGCTCTTATCTACTACATCAAAAGAATTCACAGTGCTTTTCCTTTATCATTATCTCCTTTACCGGATGTAGAAGCTCTATCCGACAATTATACTTATAATGACCCTTTTATAACAACCATAACATACAACTTCAGAAATATTTCTTTTGGACCTCTATCTCCTCCCCGAGAACTAAATTCTTTTCCTTGAAGAAGATTAATAGTTAACTCGACCCATCTTTTGAGCAGATCTTCATACTCGGTAGATGTACTAGGAGAAATATTTGTGCTCACCGGGAGTGGTTGTGGATTCTGACCAAAGGTGCTTTGGTGTAGGATCTACTTTAGCAACAATTTCTTTGGGCTCCTCTTCCATGCTTTCTTCTTGCCTTCTTGCAATCTCCTTTGCTTGTTCAATGCTAGTCGGGCGGTCATACTTCACTCGTTGTCTGATCTCTGCTTCATCCCAAGAATGAAGTGCTTACAGAGGAGATTATCCATGTCATTCATCAACCCATCCGCTAATCCTTCCTTCCGGATCTAGGCATCGAGCTTCCTCCTTAGCTCTAGAACACAAGCATGATAATCCATTATCTTCTCCTTCTCTCCTTGGGATAGCTTTGTGATCTTGATCATGAGATCTACATATTTCTGTTGTTCACCAAATTCTTCAAGAAAACTTTCAGTTAATAAATCCCATGAATTTTTCACATTATCACCTAGTGTTTCAAACCACCTAAGTGCTGAACCATCTAAAAAGGTAGGAAAAAATTCAGTCCATTGTTCCCTTCTTATGAGGCCATTACAAATACAAGATCGCTTAAACTCTTGAATGAAAGAAGAAGCATCTTCATTAGATTGAGCTGAAAAAACATGAATCTTTCCCATTTTCAAAAGTAACCACCGTGAAATACCAACCCACAAGTACAATCAACAAGACTTATGTGCACAAATAATTGGAATCACTATACTAGAAAGTGACTTTACACCTTTCTACGTAAAAATAGAAATGACCACGGTAAACTATGGTAAAACTTGACTTACTCATAAAGAAAAACCGACTTTACCGTGGTAAACACTATTCACGGTAAAAAGTGAAGTTATCATGGTAAATACTATTCACGGTAAAAAGTGAATTTATCATGGTAAATACTATTCCCAAAGAAAAATGACTTTACCATGGTAACTACTATGCATAGTAAAACAAGGTTACCCTCCATTGATTTTTGACTAAGTGGGAATATCTCTCCGTAAAATCCACCAACGAGGAATGGTCCCTAAGAACGGAACCAAAATGTCATCACCAATCCGGCACTATGATAATTCTTCACTGGGAACTCCTCGTGCTATGATTATTTACTAATGCACAGCCTTTAGTTTGGTGGATGTAATCTGGAAACAAAACAACAACATAACACAAGAATACCATCGACTATGATAAGACAGAATGATGACAAATCTGAAATATCAAAGTAAATAATAATATTAACATGAAATTGTTACAATCTCACCCATGAGGTACTTCAAGTGTTATTGAATTCACTTGCCTTTCACCAAGACTATGGGAGAAACTTTACAATTACACCTCTTAATGGCTTCTTCAACACACCTTTAACTGATGGCTTCCTTCGCACACTTTCTACAATATTTCTCACTACTTCCTTCTATGCTAAATGAGGGGGGTGGCCTCTCTATTTATAGAACTTCCAGGCTTATCCATCTTATCTCTAAGATAGGATAAGAAATCCACTCTGACGAATCATATTCCATACCTTAACTCTTATCTCACGCACATGTAAAAGCTTATCTTTAAGATAAGATAAACCTTATCATTTTACATGGGTTCCACATTTTTAGACTTTTTACAAATAAAATATACAAAATATTTATGACCTCACTCCTTGTCCTTATTACCAATATAATATTTCTAATTCCTAATCACGTAGACCCTACTTCTCTAATTACCCAAACTTTGACATTTTAACATTACCTGGACCACTTACGACAAATATTTACTTTTACAACATTCCTATTGTACTTTGATTGCATACCGTACTCCACATTATTAGCGGCACCATACTTGACAAATACCGTTATCTTCTATCGACGCTACAACTAATTATACTTAACAACATCATATTCCTAATACATACATTAATGAAATAGAAATTACGGAGGAAAATTTTAGTGTCGATACCCCACATTTCATGACAACTCCATGTTATGAAATCACATCAATGCCCTAGTCCATGAACTATCCCTTTTGGGGGTATTGTGATTCCACCATAATAATGATCTTATGGAAGTTTCTCAAATTGGATGGATTCACAGACTTTATACAAAGAATCAAAGGACATGATATCCAAATTTCTCTAAACTTTTCTCAAAAGTGGAAGGATAGGGTAATCACTTTTAGGGGGAAGGAATTCACCATTATTGAGAACCTAATCTCCTTCATCACGGGCTTAGGAATGGAAGGTATAAAGTTTTACAGGAACAAGTTTGACAAGGAAGCTAAAGAGAAGAGGTTCGTGGAGGGTGATGAAGTCTTACAAATTGGTAAATCAAGGTTGTTATGCTCTTCTCTGCCCCCTCCTTACAATTATATCACCAAGATGATGGTTAGGTATGTTACTTTGGAAGGTCATTATTCTACGTTGCCTCTTCATCATCTTGTGTTGTTGAATCACTTTAGGCACTCTGCTAAGGTTATCCTTTCTTACTACATCTTGCATTCTTTACACATATTTGTTTTGGAAGTACAATTCCATGCCGATCCCTCCCCTTCATCAAGGATTCATATTCCTTTTTCATCAAGATTTTTCATAATGTTTCACTCAATGACCATGCTCCCCCTTGCTCCCTCTCCCCCACCCAACATCCCAGGGTTAGAACCAAGAACCCCAACTCCTCTTCCCACCCACCTCCCCTTCCAAAAGAGTGTTACATAGTATGGATAAGGGAAAACAGATTGTGGTTGAAGGCCTCCTAAACATGAACTACTCTACCCCTGAACCCAATCTTAGCATTGACATGAAAACCCAACTACAACACCGGAGTTGATGCCATAAAAGCATTGAAGATAATGTGGACTTTTTACTCAAATATGGCAGCATGAATGACTTGAGCCCCACATCTTATGCCAAACTGGAAGGAAAAATTAACATCCTTTCTAATAGGTAGCATGACATAGAGAATACAATGTAGTAGATAATCAACAAACAAATCACCAATTAACCATGCATAAGGCTTTCCTTGAATTCATTCAAATTCATGTTAAACAAATTTGTGAAGTTAGTGGCATCTCAGAGGATATTTGGAAAGAGGGTAAGGCCAAAAAAATGCCTTATCAAAGGATGAAAATATATATACAATCAAGTAGCACTCAACCTTTTCAAGGCCCTGTAGAAGCTTAGAATTTCTTTAACGAGTTTCTCAAAAGTTGTTTCTGGTCTTTTTTTGTGGTGTTAAAGCTACTTTTGAGTTGTGTTTTGGCTATTGTTGGGCTCCTTGTGGGATATTTATCCCTACCATTCTTTTCAATGTTCATTCTAGCTCTCTTAGGCTCTTTTTGTTGGGGTGTGGCCCCCACTTATCAAAAACCACTGCACTCACTCCGGTATTTCGGGTTTTGAGCCTTTTGTTCCATGGGGTATGGTCCCCTTTAAAACCATTTATCAATAATAATAAAAATTAATGTTATTGTTATGCTCATGAAAAAACAATTCTAAAATAAATAAAGAGATATATCACCATAAAAATCTATACATATCTAAATTGAATAATATATTCACTACAAAATTAATTAAATTTTAAATATATATCTAAAAATCTGAAAAAAAAATCATCTAATAGATAATTAAGTATAGAATATATATCTAAAATTTTGTAGAAAACAAATATGTTTTGACTACATTACAAGATGTTAGCACAATGTAGCTCTACTATAAAATAAGAAATAACCTTTGGGTAAGTTCGTGGAAATGGGGGCCAAACGGGGTCAAAAAGGGACACATTTTTCCTGAAACCAATGAAACCTAAACTTCATCGAATAATTTGGCATGCATATGCTCAAAAATTGACCAAGTGATAAGAATAATTACAGTAGAGCTCAAAATTTAGTTTCTAAACTACTAATTTTTTTGAAAATGGTTGATATTAAGAGGTTCAAATGTGGTGCACACACAAAGTATGTCTATTTTTGTGTCAAAAAGATAAGAACCTATTATGTGTGCGCCCTCCCATTTTTGAGTTCTATAAATTATTTTTCAAATCCCTTTGGTAGAAATTTAGCTAAGACCATGTATGAGGTCCCACTAATTTTTCATAATTTTTGGATGAATATATAATTTTTTATTAATTTTCAAAATGCACATATCTCAAAAATGAAATATTTGTGTGTGCACCGCCATAAATTTGAGAAAAAAAAGACATTTTTTTAGTATGTGAAAAATGAAGTTTAGAAAAAAACCACTATCTTTTAATTTGGATGAAAAAATCATAAATTGTGCACCAAAATGTATGCATAGGTTTTTGCAAGAAAAGAAGGCACTAGTAAAATAAATTATGGATGAAAGCCTTAAACTAATCAGATTTTAGAAATAATTATATCGCCATCAAGGTAAAATCGAGCTTAACATCGTAGTATAATTTATATTTGAATATTATGTTATAATGCATGAGATATTGGGGTGCACACATGAGATTTTGATGTTTTTCTGTCAAACATGGTTTCATTCACAGATTACACAATCCAAACCTTTGGTTTGGATATCCAAGGAAAATCCAAGCCTATGGATTGGGTATTCCAAACCCCAATAAGATGAAACGTGAGTGCGTTATAACACACTTAAAACTAAAATTCAAACACAACAAGACAAAAATAATATTTGATATTGGTCCCACTGGTCACAGGTTGTCTACAAATTCCTGCACATTTTGATTCTTGTTAACAATTTTGTATATTTTATGTTATATAGAGATTTTTTTGTGAAATATTTAAGCATTATTTGATATATTTAAGTGTGTTTCTACTGTTTATTATATTCCTAACACTCATTAACATTTTTTTGTCAATTGTTTTGTGGTGGTAAAGATATTTTTGAGAATTATGGGGAGGAAACCATGAAGGCAAACACTCGAGCAATTGGAAAAACAAAGGGAACGGATGAAAAAAGGGTGTGAAAAAAAAAATTGAACACATCTTTAACAAATATTGGAGATGTTTCCAAAAATCGTATATCATCCAACAAAGCCAAGAAAGAAGAAATAAAAAAGGTAACAAATGAGTGAATGTAAAAAATACTTGAAAATCAACGCATGGAGATGAAGGTATGTCATCTCTTCTAAATGAAATTTATGGTGCAACATATCCTCAAACACCAACTGAGTTAATAAATAATGATTATTCAATTAATGACAATGCAATTCCAAATTTAAGCATATATGTTACTCCAAATGACCAACCTATTAAAAACACACACTCTTTACCAAATTATAAAGATGAACGATAAATAGAAAATGAACAATGTTTAGATGATATTCAATAATCATTTTAATTGAAATCACAAATTAAAATTTTGTAGAAAACACTAAAAATTATACTTGAGATTGATGAAAATATTTTAAATACAATGCCTAATCATATTTGTCAACGCACTTGTAGAAGAAAAGCTAATCAGATATGAAAAAAATATTTTAATGACTTAAATGAAACAGGTAGACGTCAACTATTTGTTGAAATGATGAAAAATATTAATTATAGACTTATAGTGAAAACCCTTGGTCTAAGAAGATCTAAGACCGACAAAGTGAAAATCTATTGTAAAAATATAATGAATGCATACAATCGAGATTCAACCTCACGTACCAAAGATAGTAATGTTACTCGATATGTTATTACATCGACTATAGTAAGTAAAGCAACAAAAAAATCTTGTTTAATTAGAAAAACAAGTAGTGCACTAAAAATAAATAGGAAAACACTATACAAAGCTCTTGAGCATTGTGAAAGAATTGAAGATACAAATAACAATGAATTATGGGCATTCTCTAGTAGACTGCCACGAAAAGACAAAGACATAGTTGATGAGTTAAAATATAAAAAAATAATTTTGGAAAAATAATACAAGGGTTTCACCTAATGAAAAGATGTTTTAAAAAGAAGAATTGGTTCTAGAAACTGTGAATCACATCCTAAATATTTTTGGATATGACACAAACACAATTTTTAATAAGTTTAAAGAGACTCATCCCGAAATACAAATTAGTCAAAGGTATTTTGAAATGTCAAAACCTTTTTATGTTAAAATAAATCACTCATGGACTACTTGTTGTTATAGGATCCATATTGAATTTTCTATGCATTATGATATTTTCCGACATATATGTGTTAATTTGCATACTGAGAATATTTTGTAGGAGTGTATGATAAATGTTCCACCTAAATCAGCAAGAGATTTCATCTCAAGTGTTTTTGTACAAGAGAATAAGAAAAAAAAATTAATAAGAAATCATGTTTAGAAGGAACTTGTGATAGTTGTGGTGTTTTTCAAAGATGTATACACACAGAGAATACACATGTAATCAGAAATGAACTAGTTAGTTTTAGAAAATACAAGTTAGTGACATACACTTCAAAAGATGGTAATGAATCCAAGAGGTGTGAATTAGTGAGTAAAGAAATAAGTGTATCAAATTTTATCACTATATTTCAAGAGATAGTGTATGAGTATGCACAACATACACACAGAGCTTGATGGTTAGATGATAAATTCATGTTATGCAAGGACACATTTCCTCTTGGTACCATTTTTTTAGTTGTTGATTTTGCAGATAACTATACTCTATAGCCACAAAATGAAGTGCAATTGCAATACTACAACTCTATTCAAGTTTCCATATTTTTACATATAGTATTCACTCATGCTCTCAATAGTACAGAGGAAGATAGAAAGATTTTGAGGGAGTACCATTTCTATATTAGTGATGATCATGGACATTCATCAAAGTTTGTGCAAGGTTGTTTTGAGATCTTCTATGGAAATTTGAATAACAAAAACATCATATTTGATAAACACATCATATGGTCAGATAATTGTACATCACAATTCAAGAATGTGCAAATGTTCTATTGGTTGAGAAGGATGCATAGGATAAGTGGTGTTCAACATTTTTGGAATTTCATTGAGGTCGAACATGGAAAAGGAGAACATGATGGTGCAAGAGCATGTGTTAAAAGAGCCCTAACAAGAGAAGAATTGAAGTACAAAGATGGTGCCAAGTTGATCGATGCAAAATCCATCATGGAATGGTGTAACTCAACAATGGGTCCAGTAATGAGGGTAATTATATAGTTCATAGGTTTTTTGGTTGGTAGAAGAAGCTAATTTTGCAAAATATGAAGATTGTTGTACACTAACGGGATCTAGTGAGTTACACTCTTTTAGAAGTTCAAATGCAAGTTCATGGACTATTTATACAAGGAAAATGGCATGATTTTTCTCTTCATGTACGTATTCATTTTGGGATGAATGTGAGTCAAAAGAGTGGGTTGATGAATGGTGTTGTAGACAATTATATCCACTCAACACCTATCAACCTCCATGAGCTCTACAACTCACAGTGAGAGAAGCATCAATTGAATTTGACCATATATCAAATCTAGTACAACCAGTATTATATATTTGCATTATTTTGTAAAAATTTATAGTTTTTCTCATGTTATGGAACTTATTAATGAATCAATTATTGAAACTAACAATTTTGTGTACAATGTGATGTAGGTCATGTTTTTGTGGTTATTGCGAAGAAAATAATAAAGAAGGAACATCTTATTATTTGTGTCATTGTGTTGAGGTAAAAATAAATTGATAGCCCCAATCATAGATGGAGAAGGCCTAGAATATCCTACAAGGTTTATGGTTATTACTGAACATGGCTAAGAAGATACCCAATGAATAAATCCAATGTGTGGTTGTTTGAGGACTTTGAAACTCATAGAAAGATTCTTCATTATTCTCACCTAGTTGTTGCATCTAATGTTCAATTGATTAAATATGGAGGTAGACCACACAATAAGGTCTTTTGGAAAGTTCATGAGTCTGACCATGAAGCAATACTTGACACCCTAAAAATTAGATCAGACCCAGATGGTTCACTAGATTGAATTTGTACAAATGAAGATACACAAAACTACCCTTAAGCCTGCCAAGTGGCTTACTTTCTCAAGTCAAAGGTATGTTCACTTAAGATTAGATATGTACATCTACATGAATTTAATTTGAATATTTACTTTAATGATTTTTTTATATTGTGTAGGTTTTAAAATTCTATTTAATTGTTTACTAACATGTTTATGTAGGTTAGTGGTGCCAAAAAAACTTCCACCTTCACATGGTTGGCACTAGTTAGTAGAGAATTTATTATTCTCGAAGCTAAGAGAAGCTAAGGAAAATTAAATATTGGAAATAAGAAATAAGAATAAATTCTCATTTCACCACCTATATTGTATGAAAAATATCTTCTTCAAATTCTCATTTCACAACCTATATTATATGAACAATCTCTTCTTAACATGTTTCCTAGTACTTGTTTCAAATTGAAGGATTTTGTGCACCGAAACGAATCCTCTCTTAGAGTTGACTAGGCCACCATGATGCAACGGCATAAGTGGTTTGGTGCTAGGAATGTGTGTTTGAAAAATATTGTGGTGGAAAACCTTACACTGACTCACACTGTTTTGTATTTGGCATGGTTGCAACAATAGGACAACAAGAGAAAAGAATTGATATGGAGTAAACCGTGATGGGATTTTTTATAGGGTCCCAACACGAAGGTGTAGGATCATATGATACCTTTCCATGTGCCATGGAGACTAAGATATCACCCATCAAAGTTATAATCTTTTTATGCTAGGGCTCTTAAGGGACTACACCCATATGAATTATTCCAAAAAGAACAACACCATCTCGGAACCAATATGAAGCCTCCAAAAGAATTTACCAAGACACCCAGATGTGTTAGCGTAGTAGGTTTGGTGGCATGAGCTTCCGTTTGTAAAATAATGCATTGGATGGGATTTTATAGATACAAGGCCTAAGGTAGATGCCATATCCATTTAATTACTTGTCCCACATCTCATAATCAAGGTATTTATATAAGCATAATCAAAGGTGGTTCTAGGCACGAGACTAGGAAATATGGTCCTAATATTGATAATCCAAAAGATGAACTCACTCATGAGACCTACTGGAAATATATGAGGTTTGTTGATCCTTGTAGTGCAGAATATCAAGAGAAACTTTCACTTTGTAACCATTCTTGTACATTAGAGTAAATTGTAGATAAGTTGTTGATGGTAGGTGATGTGGGAGGAAGCTATAAGTTTTCTCAGAAGGTGTGCAAGTTTTACCCTGCTCTCGAGGGATTGTCACACATGATAATTGCCATTGAGGTGCACCTTGTTTCTCATTAAAAACTCTCTTCAAGCCTCATCAATTGGTATGACATCTTATAGGTAACCTTCTCCTCTAATCTTGCTCTAATTAAGAAACAATATAGAAAACTAGCCTTGTTATTTCATCCCGATAAAAACTATCCTTGTTATTGCATCCTAATAAAAACAATCTAAATGGGAATAATTATTAGAGTTTGTGTTCCTTTCCTAAAATTTCTATATTCGATGACCACGACCATAACTAAAACCGAAATAGAAACAGGACTAGAAAGGACCTAGACTAGGACCAGACTAGGACACCCACACGCTCACAAAAAAGGCCTTCATTGTGAAAGATAGTCCAATTCTTTTGATATTTTGAACGAGGGAAATGTCAGATATCTAAGAACAATTTGATACAAGGAAATGTTACCTAATACAAATGCTATCTCCTTTTTTTCCGTATCTTGTGATTTATATTTGGAGCTCCAAGAGTGTTATAAATTGAGAATAACAAGTTGGTGGTTTTTTGGTCTAATGGTTTAGGATACCAAGTGAATTTGATCATCTTTTATTCTCTTTTGAATAATTATTTTAGTTACAAGCTATTAGGAATGAAGGTTTCATTTGAAGAATAGAGCTTGATATTCGATTCGTAAACTCAAGGATTTTTTAATGTCCAATCCTTTCATGTATCCCGATAGTCCTCGCTCCTTGATACAGGAGAAATTGTTACTTGGATTCCATTTTTAATGATAGAGATACTTGTAAATTCATGGTATGACCTATAAATTTGTATACATTTCAAGTTGTTTAAAAATCGCATCACACCCTTCACTAGGATTGGCGACTACCCCATATTTTTGAAGGCATTTTTGAAAGTATCCATGGGTTTATCATAGAAGAATTATCCATGTGTTGGTACCCAAATTTGTTCTCCTTTTCAAGCCAAGTAGCAACAATAATTCAACATGGAGCTTAGAGGCATCCAGATCATAAATATATGTCATTTTGTAGCCGGGAGGAGATCTGAGTGTCCCTTTGTTACTTGGATTTTTGGAGAGATGGGTAGCACCTTAAAAGGATATTATCTTATCCTAACTATTTTAGGTTGTGCCTTTCAACCAAGGTAAGAGAACCTATTTTGTAACCTCTGTTATTTAGAAGGAGATACAGTACCTTTCTTTTGCATAAATTTTATAGACGGTACCTTGTGGAAAATATGATCAACACACTAGATCTAACTCTCACGAGTCATTCCGGATCATGGAGATAATTTCACACCAAGGAAAAGGTTACTAAAGACATTGAGACCCCGATTGCTTATGCATGTTTTGGTGATCGTGGATTGTTCATTGGCATACACACATGAAAAATAGGGGTAGTATGGGTAGGGTTAGTTGTTGTTAAATGAATTTTTGGTGAGAGGTGGGGTAGGGAAAAACTAGATTTGCCGGATCCTTGAGGAACCTTACAAAATGGAAATTCAAACCAACAGAATGCCACGAATGGCCAAAATGTTTCTTCAACTAGAATGTGTGTGATACAATCTCTAAGATTCTATCATGAAGGCTCGCAACATGGCATCAAGATCTAAGCCAAATCACGCCTAAGGTACACCCAAAGGCTTATAGACAATCTTTGTCAACAGATGAGAGAAAAGTGATTTTAAATCATTTATTCCAATCCCAAATGAAATCTCTTCTGAGAAATGGAATTACAGATGCCACTAAACTATCACAAGGATTGAGGCCTATGTGATTGAATTAGATTTTAATACAATATTGCAATAGAAACAAGAAAAACTACTTGCATACATCCAGAAATAAAACAAACACATTTTTCTCAAGACAACACAGAAAAACTCAAATTTGATTAAGTCTATTAGCAGGGGAAAGTTTCTAGAACAGTCTCAGAGCTTGTCAATGGTTGTACACTTGCAACCACCTTGACACAATAAAGCTTAATACAAAAAGAGATAACCTAGTTTCTCATATGGATTCTCAAAAGACATGCTTAGTCAAATTTTCCTCTTGGGAATTTTCTTTCAACCTCTAGCACTCTGACCTCCAACTTCCAACCCTTTTGTACAAAAAATTTGTGCCATTTATAACCTTTACAATAGAGCCCCTTTCCCCCTAAAAATATAGACATTGAGTGCACCAATGCTCGCCATGATCACAATCGCAATTTCTAGGATCAAATCTACAAAAAGTCACCAGGTGCTCGAGGGGGCAGATCTCTTCAAATATCTCCCGCATTCAACTCCTTCCTCTGATAGATCACTCTTCCTTCAATTTTCCAACCACTTCCACCCCTAATCTATCAAATCTAGCTCCTTGCATGCTTGGGAGAAGAAAATGGAAAATCCGATCGGGCATGAAAGTCAGACCATTTTAATGGAGAAATACACCCTCTAGATCTTCTCACCAAACTCTAGATATAAAAATTAACTCCCCCTCTATTTGGCGTGTAGAAAAGACCAAGAAATCATGGAGACTCGCACTTCCAGACATGTTTCAGAAATATGGGGGAAAATTAGATTCAGACTCTCAGCTATCGTTGATCTCTACTTTGAATTTGGGCCATCCACATGGAAGATTCAAACTTTAAAATAGACCCGAGGGCTTCCTTTGACCTTTTACAACTTTTTGGAAAAATGAAAAATTTCACATTTTGCCCCGCATCTCCACCCTTGGGAAATGGGTCCGACACGTGTCCTAAGGTGGGTCCCAAGGAACCACGGCCAAATTCTTCCATTTCACCTATTTTTGGAAAAGGAAATTTTCCAAATTTCCCCAGAGAGTCCGCACCTCTACCATGGACTGGAGCATGATTTGACTTTTCCTTTATCAAAGCTTGCAGGCCATTTTGAGATTTTAATCCTTTTGATGTCAAGAGGAAAAAAATTCATTTTTCCTCTCGATGGTCCACTTCCCCATCTCTCTCGACTTTTCAAACTGCCATGTGTCACCACTTTGGCACACCTTGAGATGGCCCCAAAATTTAATACCTCGAACGAGCACAAGCTCACCACGTTTCCTATTCCAAAGAAAGTTTGTCAATGCTTGAAGCTCAAATAAAGGCGCTATGTGTCCTACTCCAAGGCAATCTCTTTTTGTCCATTGAAAAGTCTAAGTAAAATGTAAAGTGAGTGGAGGCCTCCATGTGTCAATGCGGTGCTCCTTTAAAAACCTTAAGGCCTTTTAAAATTGATTTAATGGGGGCGCGCTTCCACTTTAGAATTTTACTCCATTTTGCCAAAGGGGAAAAATATCCAACTTACCTCAAGGCCTACATCTCCGCCATTTTGACTTTTCAAACCACCACATGTCACAATGGCACTCCTTGAGATAATCCCCAAAAGTTGAGATCTTGAACGAGCGCGGGCTCGCCACGTGTCCTCCTATGGGGTCAAAGTGAGACCTTTTCCCTGCCTCTTAAATTTTCTCCAATTAGAGCCTGGTGGGGCCACGGGCGGGTTCAAATTTTTTTCCAAAGTAGCCAAAAAGAACAAGTTCAAAAACAAACCTGCCGCACCCCATCCAATTGGAAGAAGCCACGTAAGCACCAAAAGAACCAATCGACTTTGAAGCGGGCTATGGGACCAAATTTGCCTTTTTTCCAAAAATAAAAAAGTGATAAGTTAAAGCATTCACCCACCATCCCCTGACCAACCAAAGGAAGCCATGTAACCGTTGAACATTGAGGAAAAACTTTTACAGAAAAAGACACCCATCAGACCATCAAAACATAGAAATTCATCATTCATGCTCAGAACCCAATTTTTTGCTAAGGATGAAAATTTAAACAAAACTATGTGGATCATGGTTCCGAGCATCTTTTGACCATGGATTTGGATTTTCAAAGGCATACAGATATAAATCAATCATTTTCAAGCTTCCATGGTGAGGAAAAATAGGAAAAATGACAAAGCCCGCAGATCAGAGGAAAATTAGGGCAAAATGGTGAGAGGTCAAAACAATCACCAACACCATGAATGGAAGGTCACTAATTCATAGGCCGATTAAATACCATTCATAACTAAATAATATATATTTACTAGGTGATTGATAACCCCTGTGTGTTCTTATTCATTCCCCTGTTGTTATGCTTATTTTGAACACTTTAGGAAGTTCTGTCAAATTTTCTATCCATTCCAATAGCAGAAGATATTTCTCTTTCTCTAGAGGAGATGATATTATAAACAATGATAACTAAAGAGGTCAATGCCACTGGTTGGTTCTTACATTCATAACAATGTTGTGCCTTAATAGTTTATAGGATAAGATGATCTTTGAAATTTTAAGCTATGCAATTTATAGTTACAAATTTTTCTATTAGTATTGAAGATCACCTAAGACTTGATCTCATAAATAACTTGTACAAAGGCTTATATATATGTCCAAATTTAATTAAATAGCTTCTTTCCTTGGCCTATTGCAATGATCCCAAATAATTACCTCAAACGTTCTTGATATCCTTTGAATATTTTCTCTTCAATAAAATACAATGATCATTTTTATAGTTTGGACTTGTAGTGCATGCTTCCCTTCGACACCTTGTGATATTGATCCAGATACTGCTGACTATATTATGGACATTGTTATAGTTTGATTTAGTATGATGTTAGATGTTAGATCATGGTTTATTGTGGACTTTGATTCATATGTGGTGCATGATGATTATTGGAAACTTTTTATATATTGATGTTGATATACTGTTTGACATGGTTATATTATAGATGTGGTTCGGACATGTGATATTTGGATATTTTGAGTAGACCTAGAAAGTGGAATTAATTTGATGATCATATAGTTGTTGATAAAACTGCAAATGATATTGTTGTTTTCCTTGATGATGTTGTGATTCATATGTATATATGGTTTTGGAATTATATTTATATTCATTTTGGATGTTCTGATGTGGCCATGAGGCCGAAGGAGGTATTTGTATTTTGCAAGTTAAAAATATCACAACAAACATCGGGGATTGGAGACCAACCACATTGGAATTCTAGATGAATTCAACAAGGTCACCATGGCAACTTGTATTTTTTTGTGTTTGGATTTTTTTAGGGATTCCCATGGGGGAAATCACCTTCAAATGTGACCAAGGGATTTTATGCTTATTTTATGCTTTTCTTTTATTTGGTCTTTTGTTAATGTTGTATGTGTTTTATAAGTGATGTGTTTTCCCTTTTCATTATTTAATTAAATTGTGATTTGAGAATGTAATTAATAGAGTTGTTGGTCTTGGTTTAAGTGTTGTAAGAGATGTGTAAGTGATGTGTAAGTTGATTTTAGAGTATGAAACACTCCACCTTCTTAGAAATTCAAATTTTCCTTAGAGGCTGATTTTGGAGGCTTGTGGGACAAGTTAAACTTGTCCCATACCTCTTAAATTTATTTACCAACCATACCTATGGTTGGAGAGTTGAATTTAGACTTTCATTATGCATTTTTGTAAGTCAAGTTGTAAGTTTTAATTACACTTTTCTTACATGTTTTATTTTATTCCTTTGGAGTGTGTAAGTAATTTGTCATATTATTCACCCACCTATTTAATATGCCTTGGAGAATGAAGTTGACTTGGGTGTTGGAGTTGAGGATGTGTGATGTGGCATCCTACATGGATCCACCTCATCCTCTTCTCTTCCCTCTTCTATATATTCAAATTCCCATGCTTTTTTTTGGGTTACTTCACCTTGGAATGCTTCATTTTGGGTGAATTATTTTGTTGTTTGAGAGATCTTGCTTTGGAGGGGTTTGAATATTTTTGAATGCTTGTGCTTGGATGATATTTGGATTGCTTGCATTGAAATAAAGCTATTGGTTGGGACTTGAAACAAACTCCATTATGGAGAGGTAAGAGCTTGGATATTGAAATGTTCTTCTTTTAATTGTGCAAATGCTATTATTGTGAATGTTTTGGCATGTGTGTGGGTTATTTGGGTAGATGGCCTAGGGATGGTGTAGGAGAAGACTATGGGGAAATTTTGTGGGAGGCATAAGTGTTTTGGGGAGGTATAAGTATGGAGGGAGTTGGGATCTGGGTTCCACCTTAAAAATAAATAGCTTGCATTTCTTTACTCGTTATGGGGTGCCATAAGAGGTTGGGGAGGCATAAGGAAATGCGAGGAATAAGGGGTACTTGGGGAGGCATAAGGGCATGTCAGGGATCTGAAATGATATACATATATATTTTTTGGTGGTTTGTTCTCATGTGGTGATACCCATTTCCCCTTTAGGAGGCATAAACAGCATCCCCCATAGTTTCTTGCTCCTTTGGCTTGCATGGTGAAACCTGAGTTGTAATGTGGTTGCAAACTACATTCTATATTAGACTGTGTTTTAATGTGAAATTTACACATGTGTTTTTGGAATCCTGTTATTGCCATGAGTTGAAACACATTTTCTATTGCATTATGGTTGGGGCTCGGGGGCCAATTAAGAAGGATGGTTTCTCCTTGTCATTAGATGTCTTGGTTGGGTGGAGAGCGTTGTCTTTCTCCTTGTTCTGTTGTGATCAAATTGAATTAAAGAACATGGAGGATCTCCGTGTTGTTATTCTGGAACTGAGAAAGAACATAGATTTTTGCAGTCCTTTGTGAGACTTCTTTTTGTATGCCCTTTTTCCACTTCAAGTGGATGGCTTGTAATATTAATTTTATTGGATAGTTATTCTGTTTTGGAAATGAAATCCTATGTTTAAATGAGAAAGAGATATGCACCAAATCAGTATTGTGTAAAGAGACATGATAGTGCATTTGAATGAAAGGAAAAGAGAAAGAGTGGTAGTTTGTAAAGTTGTATGTGATAAATATAAATAGAATTTGTATTCTTTTCCACAAATGGAGTTACTGTTGTGTAAAATCTATGTTGAAATATGTTGAGAAAAAAATTTGAAAGAGGGGAATACGTATGAAGAAGATATATTGCTTTGTTTTTGTTGAAATGCATGATTTGAAAAATAGAAGTTGCATTCTTGTTTTTACATTTTGATTGAAGGAAAGATAACTAGTTAAAACTAGCATGAAATGTAATCAACGTTGGTATAGTATGGAAAAAGAAATAAATTAATCTCTGGTTGTGAAATGTATAAACTTCATTTTTATTTCACTATAAACTTGCAAATTTTTATCAAAAGATACATAACAACCCTATAAAACTATGGAAAAAAATTGAAACACTAATACAATCTAAGCAAGATCGAACGAGCCCAAACAGTTAAAAATACTTATGAAAATTTTATAGAACCTTTCAAATCGGGTTCGACATAATAAACTCGACTTTTCTATATAAAAATTGGTAATTTTGGAATTGCTAATCAAGCAAACTTTTTGAACCTTAAAATCCATCCTAAAATCTTCCAAGTAAAATCCTCCATGCCTTTTGGGCATGTTGAGAAAAAGTTAATGGAGCTCCCAGTCAAAATTTATGGCCTTCTGAAGTTTTACTTCATCTTGGCTCCAAAATCTAACTGTCAAATTTAAATAAAATATTCTTGGGCAAACTGTGGACCAAATATTTTCTTTTGTACTTCTTTCCCAAAACCGATTAAGGCAAAAATTTCCCCGCCAACCCGCAAACCTTATGTTTGGTCAAAATAAGCTAAGTTAAAAAAAAAAAATTGGGAAAAATTTCTAGGGTTTCCCTGCTTTCCCATAGGCCTCGCAACCAATCGGGTGTTGCCAAGTGGCTTAACGAGGCTCCGTCGAGGCGTGGAATTCCTTCCAACCTTGGCGCTTGTAAAATTAAAATTTGGGAAATTTTCCTATTTTTTTCTTCGTGGCCCTGCCGGCCTGCAGCCAATCAGGTACTGCCACATGGCATAATGAGGAGTTGTCGGATGCGCAGTTCGCTTTAAACCTTAACGCTTTAAAAATAAATTTTTGAAAAAAATTGTAAAGTTTCTCCGCCGCCCGTAGCCAATCGTGTTTCCACACGGCTTTACGAGGCATCGGTGGAGGAGCGGATCCCTTTTTGACTTAATGCTTCAAAAACAAATTGGGGTAGATTTTTTAAGTTTCCCCGTCGGCCCACCACCTGCAACCAATGATTGATTGACACGTAGCATCCTTGGGCGTCGGCGGAGGCACGGGTGATTCTTAACCTTAACGCGCTTTCAGGTGAAAGTCATTTTTCTAATTTTTCTTGGCTGGCCCACTTCCTGCTTGGAAAATTCTTGTGACACATGGCATCTCTACGCACCGGTATAGGAGCGGGTAATTTTGAACCCTTTCACCTTTCAAATAATTTAAGGCAAAAGTCAATTTTTCCTCCCGTCCCATTTTTCTCGCCTAGGTTAGAAATTTGGACGCGTGTCCTCTTTAACCTCAAACTTAAATTTCCTCTTGGGGTGCGAAGTCCCACCGTGGGCTTGCAAGGGCGCGGGTGAATTTTTCTATTTTTTCCAAAAGTGCAAAGAGCTGAACTACCTCCCCAAATCCGCCGACCAGAATCCCTTTTTGGTAATATTGTCTTCCCTAGGCCCACAGGCCTGCCTTGGGAAAAATTTCATCCCAAGGCCCGCCGGCCCATAACTTGAGTTTTATAGGGAGTTAGAAGGACTTCTTTATATCACTGGAAAGGTGAGAAAATTTCCTATCTAATGGGAATTTTTCAGAAGTTTTCAAGTGTGCTAATTTTGAGAAAAACTAGGTTGAATCTCTTAAGTATGTCAGGGGGTGGGAGAGTGAGAATTACCCTCTTAATCTTAATGACTATTCTGACCCCTAGTTTTGACCCTATAAATTTAAATATTGTTGTAATGGGAGAATCATGAGCTAAGATTTTTATTTGGCCTCAAAACCTTGCTTGTGGTAGTTTTTGTTTGTAACCTAGTAGCAGACACTTTTAATCAAAAAAATTATCCCATAATTTTTCTGACTAATCCTAGGTTGTTCTTGGGTCTCAAGTGGGTTGTTTTAGCAAAAGTTACAGGACTCTAATGTTGAACATCTTTGTGGAAACAACCATATCTGTCATGAAAAATGTGAAGTTTCTCGAGTATGTTTAACTCTCATCGAGTTATTGAGATAAACAAGGAAATTTCAAGGTAGAAGAGGGTTTTGTGAATATGAACATGCATCAGAACAAAATAGCTTGAACAAAGATTTTTGTGTTCTCATCCCACCTTTCAATATGAATCATGAAGGTCCACATTTTCACACCAAGAAGGCAAAGGTTATACACTACTATAACAAAAGGTGTCAAACACATGGTTATTTTATCCAACATCCAATGGGTCATTCCGCTTACATAATACCATACATGGAAATATGAGAAATCTGAAAAAAAATTCAGAGTATGAATAAATTAACATTCAAGATCACAAGTATATGTGGGGAGAAATAGGTTTGGTAGAGATGTGTAATATGCATTGTAAGGCATAAGGTAGATGTCATATCCATTTAGTTACTTTTCCCACCTCTCATAAACAAGGTAGTTGTACAAGTAGACTCAATGATGGTTCTAGGAATGAGACTAGGAAATATGGTCCTAATATTGATATTCCAAAAGATGAAATCACTCATGAGACCTACTAGAAATATATGAGGTTTGCGATCCTTGTAGTACAGAAGATTAAGAGCAGTTTTCACTTTGTAATCACTATTGTAGACTAGAGGGATTTTAAACAATCTTCAGGTTTCCTTGTGGTTGTCATGCCCTCCTAGTTGAGTAGTCAATAAAACTAAAGTTTGTTTGATTCAAAATAAAGAAAAAGAACTAGTAACAGATGTGAAAGGAAAAGAGATTCATATTCGATTCAGATTTTGTGTGAGAGAGAGAGAGAGAGAGAAAAAAACATAAGAGGGAGAGAGAGTGAGAAGATGTCTAATGTATTATTTTACAAAAGCAATCTCATGGCATTGAACCAACTACACTAACACATTTGGGTGGCCAGTAAACGCTATTGGAGGCTGTGTTTTGGTGTCAAATGGTGTCATTGCTTCCGAGATACTTCGTTAGGGTGTAGTCCCTTAAGAGCCTTGAGACAAAAAAGGCTATAACTTTGACAAGTGATATCTCAGTCGTATAGCACCTATAGAGGTCTCATCTGATCCTACATCTCTGCATCGGGACCATCTACAAAATCATGTCTCAATTTTTTCAATCTCCATTTTGTCCTCTTGTTGTCCTATTGTTTTCAATAGTGCAAAATATTGTAGTTTGAGTCAGTGTAGGGCTATCCAACGTATTATTTTACAAACAGAAGGTTGTGGCACCAAACTAATTGTGCCAACACATCGGGTGGCCTGTAAATTATTATCAAGGATTTTTAGTGATGGAAAGGGTATTTTTTTCTGGGGTACTTCGTCTGGGCATAGTCCCTTAAGAGCCATGAGACCAAAAAGGCTATAAATTTGATGGATGATATCTTGGTCTCCATGGCACCTAGAGAGGTATCGTTTAATCCTACACCTCCATATTAGGACCCTCTCCAAAATAAGGTCTTAGTTTTCTCCATATCCATTTGGTCCTCTCATTGTCCTATTGTTTGTAATAGTGTAAAATAATGTAGTTTTAGTCAGTGTAAGGTTGTCTAACGCATTATTTTGCAAACCGAAGCTCGTAGCACCAAACTGATTGGTCTAACATGTCAAAGTGGCCTAGAAAATTCTTTTAGAGGCTTCATTTTGGTTTCAAACAATGTCATTTCTTCCAAGATACTCCATCTTGGCATAGTCCTTTAAGATCCCTATGACCAAAAAGGTTATAACTTTGACAGGTGATATCTCGGTCTTCGTGGCACCTAGAGAGGTCTCATCTAATCCTAAACCTCCACATTGGAACCCTCTACAAAATCCTATCTCATTTTTCTCCATTTGGTCCTCTTGTTTTCCTATTATTTGTAAAAGCACCAAATAGTCTAGTTTGAGTCAGTGTAAGGCTATCCAACGCATTATTTTACAAATGGAAGCTCTTAAAACGAATGACTACACTAACACATCCAGGTGGCCAAGTAAATGATTTTAGAGGCTTTGTTTTGGTGTTAAACAGGTTTTGGTTCTTCCGGGCTACTTTATCTAGGTGTAGTCCCTTAAGAGCCCAAAGACCAAAAAGGCTATAACTTTGATGGGTGATATCTTAGTCTCTGTGGCACCTGGAAAAGTCTCGTCTGATCATACACCTATGTGTTGGGACCCTCTATGAAATCATGTCATATTTTACTCCATATCGATCTTTATTACTAATAGAAAGATTTGAAACTATAAATTGCATAGCTTAAAATTTCAATGAACATTTTCTCCTATAAACTATTAAGGAACAACATTGACTTCTTAGAAGGAACAACATTTTCCTAGAAAATAGAAATGATCTCTCTCTCTCTCATACCCAAGGCTTTTAGGTACATACCCGGGGCTTGTGGGTACATTCCCATAGAGTACCCAAAGAGTTGTTTCATTTTAAGTGCAAAAAAATAAATAAAACATGAGAGCTTTGACTCGAATTAAACTTTGGAAAATTCGTGTGAGATTTAATATTTCCAATAGGCTCTGAAGGGTCAAGAGATATGAAAAGGACTTCATTTGGTTGACATACTATTTAGGATATTTCTTATTGCTCTTCATGGGTCCTTTATTCTTTAGTTGATTTGGAAGGCATGGGAACAAGTGAACTATTTAGTGGTTGGGAAGCCTATCTTCTCTTCATTTGACATTAGGTGTCAAGCCTACAAATCAATTTTGTTGAATCAAAAATATAATGAAAAGATCCTTGCCTTGACAAGAGGTTGTTCTGCCATCCTTTTGTTTGAGAAAGGAATTAAAATATTTCATGGCTTGTACATATTTGGGAAGTGATGGAATGGACAAACCTTAAAGCTTTCTATAAGCTTCCTCAATCTCGATTCGAGAATGTATTAAATGCTCATAAATTCTTTCATGGTTCCCTCTCTTGGACTAATTATGTAGGATGACAATGAATTTTGGGATAACATGAGGTGGCTCAAAGGGCCCCCTCCAAGAGGGCTACTTTCAAAATATTGCCTTCTCCCCAAATCTTTCCTAGGCCTTAACAATAACTGAATTTTTTTGAGACCGTTAGTAGATGGACTCTTACATTTATTGTTTTGTGGTCTTCATATATTCATTCAAATAAATCTTTCTTTAGATGGCTTCTAATTCATAATAAGCTTGTTGTTGGCTTCTAATATTTTATAGGTTGTTGAGACTATAATATTTTTGTTTTCTTTAAATTTTTATATATATTTATATTTCTTTAAAGTGGATGGCATTGACATTGACATTATATTATTATAATTGATGGCATTGAATGATTATAGTACAATGGAAAATTTGTAAATTAGTTACACATATTTTAATTCCCATGTTAAAAACATAAAAAAAATTAACACTAATAATACATATTAACATAACATACATATGATATCATATTAATATGGACTTAGATACATGTATAAAGCATGTTTCATCCACTATACAAGTTTTAAAACAATTTTTTTCTCATATATTATATTGATTCAAAAATCCTTGATAGCATACAAAATTTGATCAAAATCAATGTCTTAACAAATCCATGTAGGCATATACAATGATATACATCGACAAAATATAAATCTACACCAATATGCCACGAAGGAAGACAACAAAATATGTATACATCTAAGATATGGGTATCATCAAATAATCTAGTTCTCTTCACCCACTGGAAGAGGACTTAGGCACATCAGTGAAACATCCCTTATTGTATTCGGACCTCCTACGCTCAAAGGATGCATGTATTCCATCTATCAATACAAATAAACAACATACCCATTAGTATATAATTAGTAACATATAAAATGACACTACTTAAAAATAAATACTTACTACAATCTGATGATCACTATCAATCATCCTCTACCTCTCAAGATCATCAACAACATCAGTACGAGGTGCATGCACTAGTGTAGTCAACTCCTCCTATTTACAATCATGGTGACAAAATTAGAATACGCATGAATTTTATTTAGTTATACTAAATGATGTTATTTAATACAATATCTTCATTATGAAAATTAATTTACTAGCGCATACATGTGTAAGAGGCGTGGCAGAAGCTATGCCCATAAAAACTCCAATATCTAAAGAGCTTGAATCTCATCAGGAGAAATGACATCATCAACTAAAATAATAATAAAATTCACATTAGTAAATTCATACGTTAACTATAGTACATTCTCTTCATGTATATATGATGAATAAAAATAATTATAAAACACACATTAGTGAATTCGCCAACATGCGAGCTCATACCAACATTCACCTGTTCAACATCAAAATGTAATTTTAGGATCTAACATCTCTATACATGGAAAACAAAATAACACAATAAATTTAGTAATTTATTACCAATTTATACCTGAGGGGATGAAGTGCCCGCAAACAACTGTGAAGCAGTGGAATGTGATACAAGATGTATAGTTTGACCCTATAATTTTATAAAAACACACATGATTAATTTTCATTCACAATTGATTAACATTCTAAATTATAAGATTTTGTACAAATATATATATATAATTGTAACTCATTTCATGTAAAATTACCTGTTGGTCAATACCAAAGGCCGCATGTAATAGATCATCTATGATGATGATATTCTCAACATTGAATCACGATGAGCCTCCTTTATTCGGACACTTTTCTCAACCTTTGGAGATGACTCACGAGGCTGTGAAGTTCCCTCATCGATAGCATATGTCCCTCTACACCCACAAGCATGACACTCTATGGTATATGATGCCTACTACCTAGAAGGACCAAGTTCATCGGTCTAGGAGAGACGAATGCCTTGTTGAAGCATTGACTTGTGTCAATGATTTGATAGAACCAAGGGTCTGAACCTCCATAGTCTCCTTCATGTAGTAGGGACTAAAACATGATGAACAAGTGGGTGGGCAATGGGTCTAGCCATCCCGTTATGCTGTTTATTTGTTCCCCCTCTATCCTAAGTAGAGCCCTTGACTTTACCCTAAAAATATTGAATGTCATAATAATTAGGTATTTCATTGAGGACAAACTCGCAGTAGAGTTTCCTTAAGAAATACTATGGCACCTCAAAATTATTGCAAGGTGGTTGGTCAAAAACCATCCACCACCTATCCTAAAATTTATTTTTTATCCCATCGTGATTATACCAATGGATGGGGAATCTTTTACAATCCAATCATAATGGTGCATTTGTTTTAGGATCAATAAATAATGCACACAATTTGTCTTTTTATTTTTTTTTCTTCTTCTTCACTGCATCATACAAAAACTTTTCGGCATAAAAATTATGGTAGTTGGTTTTAAAAATCTCCCATGTGTTAATTTTTCCAACCACACTTTGTCAATATTAGATACCAATGATCCTAAAGATGCAACTAGGTTTTGATGATGTGCATTTATGGCATTAGGGTTTCTTAAACCCTCAATTTGAGATTTATTATTTTCAATCTCCCCCAAAATTTGTTGTTGGGTGTTAGGAGGATGTTGTGCCATAGAAGGGGGTGTTTGAGGGATGTTTTCTTCTTCATCTTGGTGTGGAGGTGAATGTGGGGTTGAATAGAAGATACAAGATACATCTAAAAATGAAAATAAATAAAAAATCAAAACTATTCAAAAAATTTATATTAATAAGGAAAATAAACCTAAAACAAACTATAATCGACCTTTGAGCTCGTCTTCATCACCGATTTGAGGTGTCACAAAGATTTAATGCGAAGAAATGCATTAATGTTTTTGCGTTCACATTTTTCCCTTAGCCTTTTTTACCAAGCCATAATGTGCTCACATTATAATGTGAATCTACATTTTCTCCGTTGCATTATAACGCGATCGAGCCATAACGCAAGGATGCACATTATGGCCAAAATGGCCAAAAAACATATTTGTGTCCGCTTTTTGGCCCCCCATTTCTATGCACTTACACCTTTTAAATAAATATCTTTAAAACCAAAAATAATAATAAAAACAAAATTTCATATACATTATACATTCAAAATGCAACATTTCATTAGTTTACAACATTTTCCAAATCTATGTAGTTTTGTGGCAATTACCTCTACAATTTCGGTGATGTCAAAATTCATGTGTTTGAGGACGCAAAAATGCAAAAACATTGGACACGCTTATGTGCTTTCACCCACATATGTGATGATTTTCTACCATTATAGATGATTAACATTCTTTGTTGGCATAATTTTTACTCATTGCAAGGTACCCTTCCTAGATTCGAATTTCTTTCAAGCAAACTCATGAAATGATTATTTTATATTCTTTCTTTATGAATTTGATGTCCTTATGTTTTTATAATTATGTGGCCATGTGAGG
Organism: Taxus wallichiana var. yunnanensis; assembly: GCA_018340775.1. Taxonomy (NCBI): domain Eukaryota; kingdom Viridiplantae; phylum Streptophyta; class Pinopsida; order Cupressales; family Taxaceae; genus Taxus; species Taxus wallichiana. Next base: position 76,910,550 of record CM031241.1, on the reverse strand, counting down.
TTACAAAATTTTACATTCCTCTTCAAAAATACATTCTAATTATTTATTGAATCTAATTCATATATATAATTGGAAAAATAGGTACATGTGCAAGGCCAATAGGAGCTTGTATGGGAATTGTTTTTGTGACCATTGCAAATATTCTAATTTATTATTATTTCAAGGGTTGTTCCAATAAATGTTTTCTAAATGTCTCATTATTAGATGCAATTTTCAAATCCTATGCATTATTTAATGAAAATGAAATAATTTTAGTTAGAGGGTATCATTTTACAAATCATCACACAATGTATGATATTTTATCCCTAAAAAATGCACCCCTATGATATTTTCAGAATTTGTATAGGTAATTACTTTATAGTTGATGGATATATTCACAAATAAGGTTCAACTTCATGGTAATGAACGTGATAAGAGAGGTAACTTCTCTACTTATTCTAGTTTTACCTAGTCAATGGGAGATCATGTAGTGCCCACTTTTTTTAATTCTCTCATTTTTGTCACATACAACTCATTGTATTCATACTATTACGATGATAGGGATAGTATTACTTGTTTTGTTATTTTGATGGGACATTATCACATGACATTTGTACTTTACAGGATTTTTTGCTTTGGTACATTATTATGATATGACATTATTCATGATATCGTATTGATAGCATTAGGATGCTAACACTTTATCATAGGTTGACTATGAGGCACATGATGCCACTGTTCATTTGCAGATATTATGTTGTGACGATGATATCATGAGTTATTATTGACATGTTTTGGTATTGATATTTGATCCATATTTGATGTATGATGATGATTATATTGTTTCATTCGGTGGATGATTCATGTTGTTGATATACTTCTAGCTTAGCATGGCTTATATGGATGTTGATTTTGATGCATATTATCATATCGTATTTTGTTATCATATTGGGAAGATATGAGGTTTACATTGAGTTGTGTAGGTGACAGGAAATAAATCATGAGGAAAACGTGGGACTCAGGGAACACACACCATTTAGCACAAAAGGCATAAAGGCCAAACCTCTTCTTCTTATCAATTACAACACCCCCTTTCTCTCTTGTTGTGGTTTTTCATGTTGGTTTCTTGGATTTGATGTTGTGAACCTTATCTTTCCTCCATCATGGTGATGAAACTTGCATGTTGATTACTGTATGTACCCAAAATTGTAGGGTCTTGCACCGCCGTAACACACAATTACACGTGCCCCAATGATGATATAGGTCTCCTCGCAAGGTGTTCGGGATCCAAAAAATCTCTCCAAGTGTGTGTTAACATCCCGCATGCCCCACTTAGCCCCTGTGTGCTTTTTTTTCTTCTCCCCTCTTTTCCTTTTCGTTTTGGTCTTAGTTACTGAAATCGCCACCTGCTAGGCGGCGGTCTCGTGACCATTGCCGTCAGTAGCGGTCCTATAACCGCCGCCACTGCTCGGGCGGCCAGTCCTGCATGCATTTTCCATAACGTTCATTTTAACGTGACTCACGTAAATTTCAATGTTTACCAACTTTTTTTCACCGCCTTTGCTTGTATTTATGATTCTGGTTCCCTGGAATAGTGTTTTGGCATTGTTTATGGTTAAAGAGTTCAATTTGGTTTTCACCTTTGGGTAAATGGGAATTCTATAAATAGTTGGCTTGTGCTCAAGCAAATGGCCCCTCAAATTTGCCTCTCATTTTCTCATTTCATAGCTTAGTCTTTTAGTTTTGCTTAGGAATTCATAGTTTTATTTGTTGCATGCATGGTTAGTGTTGTTTTGTTGTTAGGAAGCCACATAATCTTCTTGTGCTAGTGTTGTTACTGTTTCATGCAATCCATTGGAGTAGAGACAGTTTAATTTTTAGTAGGAAGCCATTAAAGTTGCAGGTTTTGTTCGTCAAAAGGAGTAGTTTCAGGTTCTGGATGTTTTTTGTTGTATCACTCGCAATAAACACCGCTAGGAATTGCATAAGCCAAGCTCTATTCTCTTGCGTTATCCCTCTCCTACTCGCATTGTATTCAGTCTGCATCCTAAGCTGCCATTATTTCGATACCAACTTCATTGATGCTAACATCACACGCTTTTCTAGATTCACGTGAGCACGAAGGAATGAGGAGATCACACTGAGGGGACAAAGCCACACACCATCGATTCACCATTGTTCTGCAAAATCCAGGTTCAAGCTTTCAAAGTTCTAGTTAAAACATATCAAATAGAATAGTAAATCATTTCATTTCAGTTAATCTCACTTTCGATATTGCTAGGGAAGCTATGGGGATTGATAGTTTCTAAGAAACTATGATTCACTCCTCACTTTTGAGGTAGGATCGGGGTCTTTCAAATAGATTAGATCAGTTATTTGGTTACTTAGAATAGATTTACAATTGCACAAGCAAGTAGCTATACTCAACAGTTTTGTTTGTTTTAATTTCGTTATTATTTAAGTTGTCAATTTCAAGATATATTAAATAATTGCTCTTTTAATTCTATTCAATAGTTTATCAAAAATACAAATTTAGGAATATACATAGATATATCTTGCATAGTTAATTTATTTTGTCATTAGTTAGATTTATATCATTTCCTTTTGCATGACAATCACGGGAACTAGAGAGCCTAGAGAATATGTATTCGAGCCAATCGTGCCTCAAACCAATCTTGTTGCAGCAATAACTGATATAGATCAGAATCTTAGAATCTAAGTCTTCCAAACAACAACAGAGATCAGCTCACGGTTAAGAGGGTTAAACATAGAGGGACGACCAAGCACACACGTTTTGGTCAAACCAGCCAAACTATAGATTACCCTAGATAAATATCCACATGACCGTAGAAGGGCTTGAAAGAGAGAAAATGTTTGGCTATGACCCTTTGGTCCCACAATGACCAGACATGAGACATTCTCACCGACATAGACACTAGCTTAATAGTTCACGTTGCCGGAATGCACCGTAAGGTACTCAAAAATTGTACAACTTGCAATTCTAAATATAGAGGCCGAAAAGGCATATGACTACTGGATATTAGGGATTAGGATTGATTCTACATATGACCATAGCAGGTCCACAACAACCATGAATCTATGGTTGTGATCCACAAATCCCACAACCCAATAGACCACGGGAAAATCCGACATTGATGTTGGTTTATGCACATTAGTATTTAGATCCACTCCACTTCCACCAACCATTATCACATAGTTATCCTTGTTAGATATAGCAGCTAACAAAGCTAAGGATTTCTGGACTAGACCGAAGAATCGACCATAGAATCCACTATATCCATAATCCATCCTATGACCCTATCTAGAGATATACATGAAACAATTCCAGGTCATTTTCCCGTATCCCACAACCCATAGATTGAATCACGCCAGAGCTCGATATTGATTGGAGCCTTCAAGCAGTCATCCTTACCGACTGATCTATCTCACCGATTCAGGTTAGGAGGGCCTTCTTTGCCTTAGATTCACAGATTCCATTAGTGTGTGTCGAAGATATAAGATTACCTAACTAGTTTGCCTATACCCCACGTATATTCCATCCCCACCGGCTGTCTCGGCACGACCTCGAGAGGTCAAGTACGAGGAAGAGTTACTTGTAGATTCCCACGCTCACTTGTCACTTTTCCATCGTACAAAATTGGTGAACCCGACGTGAAACTCCTACTTTCTGGTTCGGAGTCATATTTCTACTTGTTCTTCCAATTAGTATACTTTTTGTCTTTTCCACCTCATTAACCTTCACATCAGCTTCACCAACAAAATTGGTGAACTCAACGTGAACGAAACAGTTCTTCCTCTTTTATTTTTCACTTCTTCCATCCACCTTCACTCTTTCCCATTATTCTGTGGGTATTCATATACCCCCAAATATTTCGGGATTCGATGCATATGGCAGACCTCTCCTAGGTCTTGAAGCATACTACGATCAACTGAATAGATAGCCATCACCCTCGCTCTCAGCATGGGGTGACAACTATTCAACTAACTGGTTTTCAACACAAACTCCACCTCAAAGGACTAGATATAGTTCTTCTTTCCAAATAGAGGAGTTGGATCAACTCACTCAAACGCCACAACCAGAGCCTTCAGGCTCGAACAACATGATGCTCACTGGAGAATCTGGTTCATCTCCTCATGTGTTGCTTAGACCATAAATCAGTAGACAATCAGATCCATACATGTTCGTAGATGATGAACATTTAGCATGTTATGCCAGGAATGAACAACGCTCTCGGAGTATGTACCCACCTATAGGAAGTTTACAAACACAACCCGAGGTCTCTTTTCAAGAAAACACCTCCATGCCACTACCTATAGGAAATGCCCTTGGTGAAACTTGGCAGGGCAACGATCAGTTCATAGCAGGGTACCACATGCCTATACAACCTCAGAATATACAACAAATGCCACTAAGGCAGAATACTATGACTTCACCAAATGAAGTCATCTCAACTTTAGTAGAAAAGGTTAGAGGATTAGAACTTGCTCAAGTGAGTCAAAATTCTCAATTCATGTAGGCAGGAATTTCCAATCCTCCACATCATCCTAGCCAAGTAGACCTCCTCATAGGAATAGGCATGTTGGGCATGCCTCCTCAGTATTCACAACAAATGCCAACTAGAACCGCCGTTTCTAACACTGTTCCGGTGGAAAATATGATACCTCCCGGTCTAGTACAAAATAATCCATTCCTAGGCAATACTCCTCCATACTTAAACATGTATTCCAAATCACCACAAGGAGATATGTTCTCTTCTCCCGACATGTTCGCTCAACCACAGGGTTTCCTTATGTCCTTGCAAATGCATATGCTATGCCATATCAACAACCCATTCCACCTCCACCCCCTCAGCAGGCACCATCAATGGTCGAAACCTATGCGATAGGGACTTATTCAGAATATTTGAAAGAGCCCTTAGACTTCACCATACGAAGCATCATGCTTCCAAGACCTCTTCCCGATCTTCCCAAATACAAAGGGGAGGGAGACCCAAATGCACATATCAAGGCCTATGCCATAGCCATTTGAGAACTTCTCCCTTGGGATGGGGTTGTTGCCAAAATATTCCCCAAAACTTTAGAGGGCATCACCCTCAATTGGTATTACAAAATACCTGAAGCTTCCATCCATTCATTTAAACAACTCGTTTCAGAGTTCATCAAGGCATTTGACATGAACAAACTGTTGAGAATAGGAATTAGGGAATTCTTGCACATTAAGCAAGAACATAATGAATCTATTGCTCATTTCATCCAAAGATGGCATACAGTCCTTTATTCTTCAGCAAGTGCTCCAAACATGGACCAAATGGAACTATGCGATTTATTCCTTCATTCTCTCAGTAGAGAGGTAAAGGAAGAAGTCCAAAAGTTCCCAATAAGGAATTACGATGATGTACTTGAGAGCGCCCTCCGAATAGATCAAACAGCAGATAGATAGCGGTCAAAGATGTATGGAATAAATGGGAGGTTAATCATCCCTAGCCGAATACTACGACTTATCCTACTACCACAAACGTTAATCAAGGACCTAAAATCCTTAACAAAAATTGCAGCGCAACAACAGATGGAGTAACTGACCAAGCTAAAAAGGCAAATGTTGTAAATACTCCACCACTGATTAACAATCAACGAAACAACAATTTTACCCCAACAATCAATATAGTGGATTTTAATCATCCACAACAACAACAACAACAATGGTGGATCTAGACACAGGGTCCAAGCCAAAACTCAACTGGATATCAAAACCAAAACCAAAACCAAAAACAATAAGTGTAAAAATTTAATCCTAATAGTCAATGGTTTAATCAGAGTTTTGGACCACAATATGCGCCAAACCAGCAACCTAGGAATTACAATCCTAACTCGTATTGTGGTTTCCACAAGATTCGAGGCCATGACACTAGAACGTGTCGTGATTACAATAAGTTCATGCAACGTTTTCCAGAGGAACAAAGACAACTTTTCATAGATATGTTCTTGAGCAGATCCTACATCACCAAAGTGCGAAAATAATTTTATAGGGCTAGTTTCCTCTCAAAATGCACCCCTCAAGATCTTCAATGAACTACTCCCAAATCACAATAACAACAAATTAAATCCAAATGGGATGAACAAGAGAGTAATGACAAGAAACAATGATCATGAAGCCTCGACTTCGCTAAATCCACCTGTCGCACCACAATTAGGAAATCAATTACGACCCAAGATAGTCAGTTTGGTGGAGTTAGACACTGAGCTACCCGTGGAAGCCATAACAAGGACATGAGAGTATTCCTCTCAGCCAAGTCCAAGTTACCCGCTAGAGACAGATAACATTCAACAACTATTAGTAAAACCCATAGGTGCCTATGATTTAATTAATGACCTAACGAAGACCTTCTCTCACATCTCCTTTTTGGACTTATTAAAGAACTCCCCTACCCATAGGGCTGCTCTTTTAGAAGCATTAGGTTTAGGTCATTTAATTAACATCACTCCACCTCCTGAAACACAGGTAAACCATATAGACTTTGATATCCACCCTTTGGTGCAGCCAGATAGGGATACCGAGTTTATATTTGACATAAAAAAAATGCCAACAGACGTCGAGATTACACGAAGAGGTGATCTGGCCTTACATTTTCAAGTATGGGTTTATAACAATTACATTAAATGCACAATGGTTGTCGATGGGGCACCAGTTAACATAGTCCCCTTCTCTTTCCTTCAAAAGCTAGGGTATGGAGAAACAAATTGTTCCACGACTCAGAATACACTAAGAGGCTATGATAGCCTTAAAGCCACGTCAATTAGGACTATAATACTACCAGTCACCTTAGGACCCAAAACAATCCTAACTGATTTTTATATTATAGATTGGGAAACCAACTATAATATGATCCTCGGCCGACCGTGGATACACCATATGAAGGCAATCCCTTCTACGTTATTTCAAGAAGTAAGATTCTTGCACTTAGGAAAGGTATTCATAGAAAAAGGTGATCCAAAACCATTCGATATACACCTAGTGGACCTGAAGAAAAGGCCAGGTGTTCACTCTAAGTTTGAACTCCCAACAAACCAACTTAATAAACCAACCACTCAAAATCGGAAGAAAAGTTGGTACCTACAATAGAAACTAGAAGTTACGAACCTAATCAAGAATATCCCAGCCCTCAAGGATGAGGCTAATGTTGTTGAAACAATATCATTAGGAACTACTGCAAAGATTGTCGAATTGCTAGAACATGATCTACCAATTTTCCTATCATTTGACTCTATAGGTATGGGATATACCTTAGGAGTTAGTTCTCTACTAGCAGAGAGCTTTGCATGGTAGAAGTAACCAAAGCGAAAGAAGTTGATGTGCAAGTGTCCCAACATCCATCTTCCCAACTAAATATTGGACTCTCCATTTTGATGGAGCTAGATGTCGTTATGGGGTTGGGCAGGGTGATCTTTACTTCTCCCGAGGGAAAGATCTTACCATTCACCTTTAAACTAAATTTTGAATGTACAAACAACACCATTGAGTATGAAGCCCTCCTCCTTGGCCTCATACTAGCTAAGAGGCTTGGGGTTGATAACATCAGGGTGTTAGGAGACTCACAATTAGTAGCAAACCAAGTCTCTAAGGTGTATGAGACCAGAGCTGAACACTTACAGCTCTACAAAACAACAGTATTAGATTTGAGCAAAGAGTTTGACTTCATATCAATTAAAGCGATCCCGTGAGAACAAAATCTTCTCATGCAGACTCAATAGCAACCTCGGCATCATGCTTCACTCCAAACAGTGAGTTGGAGGACACCCGTTTCATGGTATCCCTTCGCACTAAACCGTTAGTGAAGAAAATTTCAAATCCTCTCTTAATAAACATCGCTGAGAACAAATCTACTATCTTAAATCACGTTGACAGTGATAGAGCCACTCTTGATTACTTAAACCCCTATGCAGCATTACATCTCACCCATCGCGTGGTAGATTTGTCCTTAATCCCACATTCGTCTTCTTACTTGAAATCCCATGATAGAGCTTCCCCACAAAAGTAATTCGATACATAAGCGGTATAATATCTAGAACTACCTCCACTTCCGCTTGAGTTTAAAGAAGGTAACACTTCTTTAATCAAAGAAACAATCGATATTAACATTGGAATGGAGGAAGAACCGAAGATCTTGAAACTAGGATCTTCGTTAACTCCGGAAGAAATAGATATCCACACTCGAATCCTCAAAAACATCAAGGCTTTTGCATTTAATTATAAAGAAATGACAGGGGTTGCACCACACATCGCAGTACACAACCTCATCACCAAACCAGATGCAAAGCCAATTAAACAAAAATCGAGACCAATCAAACCCAAGGCAGCTCTCATGGTGAAGGAAGAAGTAATGAAACTCCTCCAAGTAGGATTCATCAAACCATTCGATTACTCTCGGTGGGTATCTAATATCATTCCCGTTCTCAAAAGGAATGGAAAGATACGCATTTTCATAGATTTCGAGACATTAACAAGGCGTGCCCTAAGGACGACTTCCGTTACCATCCATAGACGTCATCGTTGATGCAACAACTGGATTTGAGCTTTTGTCTCTCATGGATGGATTCTCGGATATAATCAAATCGGAAATATCCAAACAAGACCAAGCCAAAACCATGTTTATAACTCCTTGGGAACCTATTGCTACGTTGTTATGCCATTCGGTCTCAAGAACTTTGGTGCTACATACCAAATGGGCAATAAAATACATATTTCACAATCCTATTCACAAAATCATGGAATCCTATATAGATGACTTGTTGGCCAAGACCAGGAGGCGTTGTGATCACCCGAAAGTGCTCCGCATCATTCTTTCATGTTTGATAGAATACGAGTCACACTTAACCCAGAGAAATGTGTATTTGGTGTGACAGGAGGGAAACTCCTGGGTTACATCATATCATCATGAGGGATTGATGTGGATCTAGCCAAAATCTAGGTTGTTCTCGAAATGATCCCACCTTCAAATGAATCTGGAATCCGGTCGTTTCTTGGGAAACTCGGTGCAATCAAGATTCATCCCAGATTTAAGCTTTGCCATTCATCCAATCAACAATCTACTCAAGAAAGATTATAGTATCGATTGGACCAAAAGCTGATGAGGCTTTCGAAGTTGTTAAGCATTTCTTGTTGTCACCACCTACGCTAATGCCTCCTAAAATGGACCGCCCTCTAATCTTATATTAACGAGCCACCAATGTCTCGCTAGCCTGCATGCTAGCTCAAGAAGATGATGACAAATGAGAACGTGCAATCTATTTTATTATCCAAATGTTGCTCGACTATGAAACACGTTATACGAAGCGAGCGAGAGTGCCTTGCCATAGTCTTCGCAACCAAATGCTTAAGACATTACATGCTCAATCAAGAAACAAGGGTCATTGTAAAAACAAACCATTTACAGAACTTTCCTCACGCAAGGGTCCTTGTCTAAAAAGGCTAGATGCTTTATAACCTTAATGGGTGAATTCAATTAACTTTTGTAAACCAGAAGTCCATTAAGGGACAAATCATTATAGATTGGTTAGCTGATAACCCATTAGATGGAGGCGATCTAGTAGATCTGGACTTTCCCGATGAATGCATATATTACGTCGAAACTAGACCTCCCATCTCTGAATGTCCTTGGTATATTGATATTATTAATTATATCATGGACCATACATATCCAGAAGGTGCTACACTACAACAAAGAAGGCGGTTATGCATTATTGTAGCTAAATACGTTATTATGGAACAAGTGCTCTATCGTAAGGCTTTCAATGGAATGCTTCTAAGGTGTGTTGACACAGAAGAATCCAAGAAGATTCTCCATAAATCTCACAAAGGGAATATGTGGAGGCCACTTCAATGTCATGCCACCGCTCACAAAATACATCGGATGGGCTATTTTTGGCCCACTCTAGAAGCACGACATAGTAGAGTTTGTATGTAAGTGTCATAAATGCCAAGAATTTTCCCACAAGATTCACATGTCGGAACAAGCTCTACAACCAATCGCTACCCCATGGCCCTTTTCTATGTGGGGCCTAGATTTGATAGGGAAATTCTCTCCCTCGTCAACAGATGGCCATAACTTTATAATCATGGCCACTAAGTATTTTATCAAATGGGTGGAGGCTATGCCTCTTACCACTGTACCAGGTGCCATGATCGCCAAGTTTATTTTGAACCAGATCATTTGCAGGTATGGTGTCCCACAAATCATTATCTCATACAATGGGACTTCTTTTAAGAATGACGAGGTTCGTGAACTATGCAGTAAATTTAAGATAACCCACCATACAGCCTCCCTATATTACCCTCAAGCTAATGGACAGGCTGAAGCAACAAACAAAACATTGAAAGTTATTCTCCTTAAAGGGTAAAAGAAAACAAACGAGATTGGCATTTAAAGTTATACCCAGCCTTGTGGGCCCACCGAACCTCAATAAGAACACCAACAGGAGTAACTCCTTTCTCGCTGGTATTCAGAGCAGAAGCAGTTCTACCACTTGAGGTTGAAATACCTAGTCTCCACATCTCATTATAAGGGATTCTGGATGAAGACGCTTATAGAGAAGCACATCTCTCCCAACTAGAAAGCCTAGATGAGGCCAGGTTAGATGATGAACAACGGCATAGATTTTATGCTGACCAAATGTGTCGGCAATATAAAAAAAAGGTCTATGAACGAGATATATATGAAGGAGATATAGTTCTAAGACTAGACAGCCAGATTAACAAGAAGACCAATGAAGGAAGGAAATTCCAGCCCAAATGGTTGGGCCCATACCGAGTCACGAAAGACTATGGAAATGGTGCATATCTCTTATGTACACTGGAAGGTGAGGAATTTGGTGAAACTGTCAATTCCCTACACCTTAAATGATTCTATGCATAAGCAACCAGCACTATTTGTATAATTATATCTACATTGCATCTTCATGTAGTTAGGTTCATTTTGTCCACTTGTTTCGTACAATTTTGTGATCAAGGAACTTATTCTCAAAGCAATTCATTACAAACTTCTGATGGTATTGGCATAAGCATTCCAATCATACTTCTTCATTTTCATAACATCATCACTGTTTCAGAATCATTTCATCCATATAAAGCTAGATATGACAAAGTCTTAACGGTAACCATACCAAGGTCTGCATGCTTGTTCTCACTTTTGGTTTCTTCCTAGGATAGGTGTCTTGCCTATGGTCTATTCTAGAAGCTTCATAGTGTCACATCTATCCCGTATGTATATCTCTTTGGAAATAAGAACATACTGACATTTTGCTCAAATAAATAAGTCAAATATAGATCAAACAGAAAAATTTATTTTTACACATTCCCTTGCCCTACCAACCTTCGGTGATGAGCTTGCATCTCTTACTAGTGATGTAGGGTTGGGAAAGGATGGGAATGCCCTTACTCGCCTACGCCTTGTCCATGGTGATAAGCCCATGCTTCTTACTAGTAGCATGGGGCAAGGTGTGGGGGGTCCTCTTGACAATAAACGTTAAAGGTCGTAAGCAAACAGTTCAAATGAACCTTTGAAATCTTGAGTCAAAAACAAATGAATCAGATGTCCAAAATTCCAAGAGAGCTCAAAACCCTAAAAACTAGATTTTGTCTACCATGTGGCCATCTACGGATCTAAGTCTAGATAAACTACAACGCAAGTAGCATTCTAAACTATGGAGTCACTTGAGTAGAGTAGGTTTGTAGCATCCTAATTTGGTTCCACTAAATCTTTGTCTATCTCTCATCACTACCATTCAACAAATTTTATAGCTTGTGCCCCTTCTAGCCCTCGCATCTTACTAGTTGCATGGAGTTAGGAGCGGGGCAAGTTCATTTGCTCATCATACCAGTTTATCATCTCATTTTGTCAAAATAAATATGAAGTACCAAAAAATTGCTTATAGAAACTAAAGTTCAAAATCACATGGTGTCTGCATTATCATATATCAGCGTCACGAAATACAAAAAGAAAGAAAGCATTTGTATCATTTCTCCTCCATTGCATACATTAAAAAAGCATATAAAAACAACATTATAGTTTACATGCGAAAGGAATCACAAAAATCTAGATACCAAGAGTCTGATCCAAGAATAATATTTATATATATATATATATAATCAACGTTTCTATACAATGCCATCATGCGCTAGGCATGGTCAAAACGCTCAAAGAGCCCGGAAATACAAAATACATCATATAAACAATCTACGAGAGCCAAGCGGCCTCTCAACCCCTATGAGATCCCTCTGAAGGTGCACGACCACGTCTAGGACTCCAGTGCGCCGGCGCACTAAATGCACGGAGGGCTCACGGTCCCCGAGGAGGAGCGATTACGGCCTTGCTTTATGAGAGCAGATCCTCATTAGATGCTCTGTTGTCCTATATCCTGCCAACCCGGTACGAAGGGTAGTCACCATCCTGGCCACATGCCAGACAGGGGTAAAAACATTGGTATGCCTACCAGCTACTGAAGGCTCCCCTGTATCCACGAATAGCTTCACACGGGTCTTCTCCATGGGGATCATCAAGGTATTAGTGCATACCAGCGAATGAGGTCTCGCCACTCATCATGATCTCTACAAGAAAAGGATAAAAATGAATTAGAAATAATCAAAATATAGAAACAAAAGTAAATAAAAGGAGAGATAGCAACTAAGGCAATCCTAAACAAACATTAAAGAGAAGGATGATAACTACCTCGGATCGCCTCCAAGATGGATCTCTAGGGTCAACACTGCCACGATGTCGTCGTTGACCGATGTGCTCCTCCTGTTCCTGGGGCCACATAACTTCCTACTATGGACTCATCCTCTCCGCCCAAGCCCTGAGAAAGTGGCTCCTCTGAAACTAGAGTCACCCTCTCTGCACTCTGCTCTGCCCTCTCTACCTGTAAGATATCCTGAGTGTCATGCCACTCAGGATCGATGTCCTCCTCTCCACCCGACTCACTAACCTCAGCCTTGGTCTCCTCCTCCATCTTTCCCCTTGTGAACTCCTTAGACTCAGAGTCTATATCAATGGGTTCGTCGCTACTATGGGCGGGACCGGTGGCAATCTAAAGTAAGGGTACCTGAGGAGCACCGGCTCTCCCTGAAGCACGTACCACCCGTCTTGCTGCAATAGGGACATCAGGAGTTACAACAGTCCAACCCCGGCCTCTAGGACCTCCCCTAGCCTCCCGAACTGATCTAAACACTGGCACCACTGGGGGAAGCATATCAACGTAAGGAAGGCCAAACAGTGAGGCACTCGACCAAAAGGGTGTGTCTCCACCTTCCCCGTCCTGTCCACAAGTTGCCCTATGGTAGAGCAAGAGATCAAAGTAAGAGCCTCCTCACCCCATAACCCTGCCATGGCCTGATAGGGTGTGGCCTCCATATCATCAGTAGTCAAGGAGGTGACTGGCTGGTGGGGTGCTCTGAGCACCGACATATCTGTCCATCTGGCTGCCCTCATGGCTCCGGGATCGCCACCTCTACACCTCTCCCATAAGGGATGAAATGCTCATAGACCCAGCTCATAACCAGGGTTGGATGGCCCAATGACTACCCCTATAAATGAACCACCCGGTACAAATCATGATAGGTAGTCCCAAGTATGTCAGCTCCCCTGCCATAAATCTAGCCATATCCATCAATCTATGCAATGATGGGGGACCAGCAATCTGATAAATTGTCTCCTCCCTTGTCCCCAATCAATCTCAAGGCAAGGATCCCCATAATGGCCTGGCGAATCAAGGGGATAGGCAGGCTAGGAATAGATCGGACCCTCACCCCCTTCTTTGAACCAGTGGAGATAACTGTGTCTCCCATATATGAAGCCCACTATGATATTTGAGCCCGTGACCTGCTATCTCAAGTGTGAGTTGTCTCCCGATGATCGAGACCCCCAAGATGTAGTAAACATCCTCCAAAGTAATGGTCCACTCACCCCTGACTCTTGGAAATCGGAAAGTGTTTCGATCAGCATCCGAATATGAAAACAAGTCACAAATTATGTGACTAGAAGGTGCAACATGCGGGACCCGTGATATACGAAATATGTCGGCCCTCTGAAGAGTGTCCTACTCATCCTGAGAAAGTGCATCCAATACTGCTACAAGCCAGTCACACACTCTCTCTCGGATCCATCTGATATACTCCTCCTTCACCTGCATACACCCAAAAACACAAAAAAGGAGTAAGTTAGTATTCAAATGACATTAGAAAAATCATTAAAACATATAAGAATGCTAGAAACGCAAAAACAAATTCAAACAAGTATTATTTTGGCATTCATGAAGAACCACTGCCCTGAGCAGGGTGGCGGTTCCGTAATCGCCGCCTTAAAGGTGGCGATCTTGTAACCGCCGCCTAATCAGTCAGTGGTTGTGTAACCGCCACCTGCTCAGGGTGGTGGTCGTGTCCCAAATTTCCGCACGGTTCACGTGCCCTAAAAACACCTAAAAATGCAAACCAAAGACCATTTTGACTAAAACAAAGCCTACCCATTAGGCGCCCCCCCTAAGTGACCCTATTAAAACTGACATTTTCAAAAATAATCCCCCCATGACAAATATTTCATCATTTTAACATTTTAGGGGTAAAAATGCTAAATCAAGAAGAACTAACCTGTGGTCTCGCGGGTCGGTGTTCCGCTCATGGAGGCATAATCACAATCTCGTCCCGAATGTTTTGACTATACTCTCGTCAGAAACCGTTACCGTGGGTCCCAGAGCTCAAAATCAATCAAATCGACACTGCATAAATGAATAATAAAATGGGCCCACTTTTACATATATAACATCCTGACTTGTTTTGAATGCCCCTTTTCGTAGGTTTGGAGCGCCGACGAAGGTAAGTTCTTATCCCCGCACAAATGGTACATCCTCATTTCATATTATTTTAGTATTTATTTTTCGATCTATTTTGTCTATCTGCACTTGAGTCCTCTTTTCATTTTGTAGGTAGCGGGAATCTTAGAGGGCGTCATTTCGACACACGGGCATATTAGGTATAAATTCTAACTTCCCATTTCGGGACTGCCATACTCAGACCCACCGTTTTACGCCTCTTCATGGCTAAAACGCTTCTCCGAGGGGGCAATATGTACTTACCCAAAATTGTAGGGTACTTTGCACCACCGAACACAATTACATGTGCCCCATTGATGATACAGTCTCCTCGCAAGGTGTTCGGGCTCCAAAAAGCTCTCCAAGTATGCGTTAACATCCCGCATGCCCCGCTTAGCCCCCGTGCGTGCTTTGTTTTCTCTTCTCCCCTCTTTTCCTTTGTGTTTTGGTCTTGAGTTCGAAACCACCGCCCTACCTAGGCGGTGGTCTCATGACTGCCGCCTTGATCAAGCGGCGGTCCTGAGCGCATTTTCCGAACATTCATTTTAACGTGACTCACATAAATTTCAACGTTTACCACTTTCTTTCACCACCTTTGCTTGTATTTATAATTTTGGTTCCCTGGAATAGTGTTTTGGCATTGTTTATGGTTTAAGAGTTCAATTTGGTTTTCACCTTTGGGTAAATGGGAATTCTATAAATAGTTGGCTTGTGCTCAAGAAAATGGCCCTCAAATTTGCCTCTCATTTTCTCATTTCATACCTTAGTCTTTCAGTTTGCTTAGGAATTCATAGTTTTATTTTTGAATGCATGGTTAGTGTTGTTTTGCTGTTTGGAAGCCACATAATCTTCTTGTGCTAGTGTTGTTATTGTTTCATGCAATCCATTGGAGTAGGACAGTTTAATTTTCAGTAGGAAGCCATTAAAGTTGCAGGTTTTGTTCATCAAAAAGGATTAGTTTCAGGTTCTGGATGTTTTATGTTGTATGACTCATAATAAATCCTGCTAGGAATTGCATAAGCCAAGCTCTATTCTCTTGCGCTATCCCTCTCCTACTCGCATTGTATTCAGTCTACATCCTAAGCTGCCATTATTTTGATACCAACTTTTGTTGATGCTAACATCACATGCTTTTTTGGATTCACATGAGCACGAAGGAATGAGGAGATCACACTGAGGGGACAAAGCCACACACCATCGGATTCACCACTGTTCTGCAAAATCTAGGTTCAAGCTTTCAAAGTTCTAGTTAAAACATATCAAATAGAATAGTAAATCATTTCATTTCAGTTAATCTCACTTTCAATATTGTCGAGGAAGCTGTGGGGATTGATAGTTTCTGAGAAACTATGATTCACTCCTCACTTCTAAGGTAGGATCGGGGTCTTTCAAATAGATTAGATCAGTTATCTGGTTATTTAGAATAGATTTACAACTGCACAGGAAAGTAGCTATACTCGGCTGCTTTGTTTGTTTTTAATTTTGTTATTAGTTTAGTTGTCAATTTCTAGATATATTAAATAATTTCTCTTTCAATTTTGTTCAATAGTTTATCAAAAATACAAAATAGAGGAATATACATAGATATATCTTGCGTAGTTAATTTATTCTGTCATTAGTTAGATTTATATCATTTCCTTTTGCATGACAATCACGGGACCTAGAGAGCCTAGAGAATATGTATTTGAGCCAATCGTGCCTCAACCCAATCTTGTTGCAGCAATAACTGATATAGATCAGAATCTTAGAATCCAAGTCTTCCAAACAACAACAGATCAACTCACAGTTAAGAGGGTTAAACATAGAAGATGACCAAGCACACACGTTTTGGTCAAACCAGCCAAACTATAGATTACCCTAGATAAATATCCGCATGACTGTAGAAGGGCTTGAAAGAGAGAAAATGTTTGGCTATGACCCTTTGGTCCCACAGCCAGATGCAGGAGACATTCTCACTGACATAGACACTAGCTTAAGAATTCAGGTTGCCGAACGCCTGTAAGGTACTCTGAGAAGATTGTACAACTTGCAATTCTAAATATAGAGGCCGAAAAGGCATATGACTACTGGATATTAGGGATTAGGGATTGATTCTACATATGACCATAGCAGGTCCACAACAACCACAAATCTACGGTTGTGATCCACAAATCCCACAACCCAACGAGACCCATGGGACAATCCGACATTGATGTTGGTTTATGCACATTAGTATTTAGATCCACTCCACTTCCACCAACCATTATCACACAGTTATCCTTGTTAGATATAGCAGCTAACGAAGCTAAGGATTTCTGGACTAGACCGGAGAATTGACCATAGAATCCACTATATCCATAATCCATCCTATGACCTTATCTGGAGATATACACGAAACAATACCTGGTCATTTTCCCCGTATCCCACAACCCATAGATCAAATCACGTCGAGCTCGATATTGATTGGAGCCTTGAGTAGTCATCCTCACCGACCGCCGATCTATCTCACCGATTCAGTTATGAGGGCTTTCTTTACCTTAGATTCACAAATTCCATTAGTGTGTGTCGAAGATATAAGATTACCTAACTAGTTTGCCTATACCCCACGTATATTCCATCCCCACCATTTGTCTCTCGCACGACCTCGGGAGGTCGGGTGTGAGGAAGAGTTACTTGTAGATTCCCACGCTCGCTTGTCACTTTTCCATCGTACTGAATTACCTTATTTCTAAAGTGTTACTTTTCCTTGGTTTATTGCTAGCTAGTGGTTAATGTTACACCTTTTCATATGGTACTAGCATTTTTTTTTGTGGGATGATGTGTAGAGATTAGGTGGATTAGGCCACCTAATCCATAGGTGATCATAATGAGACTTCTTAAATGCCACACTTTTCCCAAACTTTGATTTGGGAAAAATGTGTCATTTAGGAAGAGTAAATGGAAAGCAAGGGACCTTATTTGCATAGAAAAGAGTTAATAACACCATCACTATGGTTGGGTGGGCTCTTTTCAATGAAAATGAGGCCCATTGGATCATTTTTCATCCCCACACACTTCATAATTTATGGTCTTTCCGATTTTATGTTTAGTATGGGATTTGGTGAATTCCTTCATCATTGCTTTTGTTATTTTTTTGAATTTCCATCTTAGTTAGGATGGGAGTTGGTCATTTTTGAATCCATACTATCATCGGTTGAACATAATCACTCATTCCTTTTGGGTGGAATTTTTGGATTCTCCATTGGGGTTTAAGTGAAAGGTGAAATTTGTTACCTTCATATTGATTGCAATGGTTTACTACTTCTTTTTAAACCCTCACTTCCATGGATATGGGTTTTAGAGAATGATCTTGGAAAATTGGTAGAGGATTAAGATATTTGAAAGACATCTTTGTAATTTGGCTTAAAAAATACAAGGTAGGTCCTTATATCTCTTTTTTATCTTAAACCTTTTTACCTTGAATGTGTGTTAGATTAATGGTGTAAATGAACATTTTTTGTTTCTCTTTTCACTCCACCCACTCTTGAGGGGTGTAGGATGTTGGAGTTTGTATGGGAAGAGGGAGTAATTTTCCTCCACTCTATTTGGGAATCCTCCTACATTTGGTTTTTAGGTAGGGATGGATTTCCATTTGGGTTGGAAATTCATCCCTACCCTCAAGAAGGAAACATTTATGTTTGAAAATCCTTCTTAAGGGGGTTTGGAGGGATAAGGGGAGTTTTTGAGTGATAAGGAGATGGTGAAAATATGGAGAGATAAGGGGAATTTTTATTGATATTTTGTATGGTTTATGAAACATGAAATTAAGGATTCACATCCCCTCTTCCCAAAGCTAGAATCTTGGAGATTTTTAGCAAGTTGTTATTTTGATTTATATTTTTGGATGAGCTTCAAATGGAGCCAAATTATGTTGTGTGCATTCAAATTTTTCCCTATGTGCTAAGTGAAATGTGTTGTATCTTTCCCATGGGATTTGGAGGGAGGAAAAATTCCTCCTTGGACCCCTTGGTTTCATGTGATGATGCCAATTGGTTGGGTGGAAAACAAAGCCTCTTTCTTGTGTTTTGGATAAATTTTGCATTGTTATTTGGGAGAAAATTGAAGTGGCCTACATGGTGAATAGTTTTAGATTTTAAAGTTCAACATCATTTTATTTTGAACCAAAAATTGGCATTTGTCTCCTCTTGAGAGGTTGGCTTGCATACTTGCATTTAACTACATTTTTGTAAGCATGATATGGACACATTATTCTGATTAAGATTGTTTTAGTTATACAATTCAAGGGGATGGAAAATATGGTTGAATTCCTATTATTAATGTGAAATTTTACTCCAATTTCAATTTATTATAATATCTATTTTAAATTCTAAAATATGTTCTTCTCTTGGAATGAAGAATCAAACAAGGAAATGAAGAAGTGTTTGAATGTATGAAATGGAATTACTCTTCTTTTGTTTGGAAACTAGAAAATATAGTTATGTTATTTGTTGCCTTGCATGTGTAGAAAAAGGTTGTTGTTTTGGGATGTTTAATAACTCTTTCATGCTCAAAATATTTCCTCTTGCTTGCATTCTAACTTTGCACTTATGTTAAAAATTTTGGTTTTTAGATCAGCAAATTGTACTTTCTTATAAACCTGAATTAATTCCTCCTTGTGCCTATTCACATGTTGTAGCTATATTCACATGTTGTATTTACACACTTATCTATTTTAAAATAATTTCTCTCTATTAAATAAACTAAACTTATTATAAATTTGAACTTTGCGAAAATAGAAATGCAATTGTGTCTGTAATAAATCAAGTGTACAATTTATTTAAATATAGTTGGTTCCGGATGTGTAATTTTGTCTTGTTATTATATATCTAGTTATGTATGTATGTATGTATGTATGTATGTAGTGTTATATTTATATATATTATAAATCATTTTAATTAAAGGAGTGGAAATTTTTAGCATATAATAACTAAGGTAGCCCCACACTTTTATAAATCATCTCCCATGCATTGGAAACCATTACGGCCAATGGTCACCTCCTCATGTCAGTCATACAACCTTACCCTACACGGTTGTCCCCGATGGGAAGCTTGAACAATGCAACCACATGCACACACACACACACACACACACACACACACACACACACACACACACACACGTTTTAAGATATGATAATAAAAAAAAAAAAATTAATATCCAACTCTCTAGATAGTATGCAAAAAAATAAAGTAAATAACTCTCTGGTATTTTTCCCCGATTGTGGGCTCTCGAAAAAAGGAATAACATCAATAACCCTATAAAGAAATCAGTCCATATCTTGGAGATATACCATAGAAGAATGGAGGAAGATTTATATCTTTCTTCCCTTGAGTTAAATCCATCCCTGCAAAAAAACAATAAAATAATTTTTTAGAGAGACCCGAATGAACTTGGAGGAGGAGAAATGAAAATAAAATAAACCTAAGTTTTGAAAATATACCCTCATCTTTAGATTTTAGGGTTGTTTATGATCTAATAGTGGAGATTAATCTGATCTAAGGGTTGTGCTTGAGTGTGCACAACTTAAGTGATTGGGGTCCTTTTTAATTTTACTAAGATGTTTTAAAAGGTTTATTAATTTAACAACTTTGGTTATTTTCGGGTAAACTTAACCTTATGTTCTAACTAAATTTAATGAGCTTAAATTTATTTATTTATTTAACTTAGCTTATAATTGTGGAATCCCCTTAGTGGGATAATTTAAATAATTTAAATGGTCATTAATCTACGCATATCTTTCTAGAAGGAATGAGCCCACTTCGGAGACGAATGGAACCCATGACCCTCTTAATTTAATCATGGATCTTCAAAATCAAGAGGTCATCCTAGGATCCTTGTCTAAAATGATCAATTCTAGAACTTTGTGTAATCAAAATATCTCATATACAAACCATTTTGTAAGTATCAAGGAATCATCCTTTATATTTCCTAGTATGAAACGAGCTATGTTGGTCAGTTTGTCTACTATGACCAAGATCATGTCATGTTTATTTTTGGATAACGACAATCCTTGCACAAAATCCATGTTGATTAGCTATCATTTATATCACGAAATATTGTGATAATACAACAAACTAGTAGGATGCAAGTGTTTTGCTTTCTCATGTTGGTACTCTAGACAATAACAAACGTAATTTACCATATCTTTCTTCATTCCCTTTCAAAAATAGTGTTGTTTTCTATCATCCAACAATTTTTTTACCCTTGAATGCCTTGAATATGATGCATCATGAAATTCCTCCATAAATTTCATTCTTAGATCATTACCCAAAAGTACCTAGAATTTATTTCATATCTCAAGACTCCTTCATTATCACACTTAAAAACTTTATATCTCCTATCATTCAGATTTGGTGCTAACATAGTTTTCATATGTTAATAATGTGCATCAGTTTATAGTCATTTCTTAACGTCTTCATTAAATTGTGTTACGAGGTCACAATAATGGAAATATGCTTCTGCACATACCACATCAGCCACATGGTTCTCCTTTCCTTTGATGTAACTAATGTCAAAGTTATATTGGGACAAAAATTCTAGCCACCTACATTATCTTGCTTTCGAATTTGGCTATGTAAATATGTATTTCAGCCCTAATGGTTTGTTTTTAGTTCAAATGTATTTCCTAGAAGGTAATGCCTCTAAATTTGTAAGGTGTGACCTATGGCAGCAAGTTTCAAGTCAAGGGGAGCATAGTTTTTCTCATTCACCTTCAATGTTTTACTCTCTTAAACAATTACATGATTGTTTTGCAAAAGTAGTCCACCCAAACATTCACATGAAGCATTAGTTACCAAAGAAAAACTTCCATTGGGATTTGTAACTTTTAGTATAGGTGTTATTGTAATTTTTCCTTCATAAAATTAAATGCATTTTCACATTTATCAGTCCATAAAAAATTCTTATCCTTTTTCTATAAATAAGTTATTGTCTAACCACTCTTGAGAAATATTTTACAAATTTTCTATAATAACCAGCCAGCCCCATGAAGCTTCTTACTTCATGTACGTTCTTAGGTGCTAACCACTCAGTTATATCCTTGATGTTCATAGGTTGACCGAAATCTCATATTTTTTATAATGTGGCCTAGATATTGTACTTCGTTATGATAAAAAGAAAATTTTAAAATCTTACTATAAATTTTCCTTTTTCTCAGCACTTCTAACACTATTCTCAAGTGTTCATTGTGTTCCTCTATGTTCTTTGAATAAATCAAAATATCATTAAGAAAAACTAAAAAAAAATTAACTTTGAAAAACTATTATTCATAATTGTAGCAAGAGCGTTAGTGAGTCCAAAAGGTAAAACAATAAACTCATAATCCCATATCTTGTTCTAAATGTTGTTTTATGAATATATTCATCTTTTATCCTTAGTTGATGATAACCATATCATAAATCAGTCTTTAAATAACATATGAATATTTTATATGATCGAACGGTCATCAATCCTCGACAAAGGGTTTCTATTATTTATTGTTTCTTTGTTAATCATGCGATAATCAATGCATAGTCTTAACGTTTCATCCTTCTTTTTAACAAAAATGATTGGTGCTCCCCAAGGAGACACACTAGGTTTGATCAAACCTTTTGACAAAATTTCATGAAGTTATGCTTTTATTTCAAGTAACCTTTTTGTTGTCATTTTGTATTGCGCTTTTGATATCGATTCGGTTCCATTTTTATCTCAATGGTAGAATAAAATTCTCTTTTAGGAGGAAATCTAGGTAATTCTTCTAAAAACACATTTGTATACTCTTGTAAAAGTGGAAATTATTCTAAGGAAGTCTTACCTTCATCACTAAAATCATAAATTTTGATTGCATACAACATGTAACCTTTGTTTTTAGATTTATTAAGTTGCATTGTAGAGATTTTCCTAACTTCAAAATCTCTTTTTATGCCCTAAATGCTAGCTATTTTTACATGCCATCTAGGCATTCTAATTTTTTTCAAAACAATCCATTTTTCCTTTTGTTTCAAAAGTCAATTTATTCCTATAATAATGTCATAATATCCTAAAGGAGTCACGTATAAGTCATGTTTAGTGGTAAAACTAGATAATTCCAACACTGCATCAAATAGACATTGGTCTCATCATATGAATAATATCATCTGCATATTGTATGGTCCATGTATTTTCCATGTATATATATTTCCTAGATATATTTCTAGCTAACTTACTAGAAATAAAGCACTCGGTTGCACTAGTGTCAAACAAAACAATAACATGAAGTTTGTATAGCTTACCTAGCACTTCAACAGAGTAAAATGTTTCTCGGCTTGGCGGTTAGCCACTATAGTATGAATTATTTGTTGTTAATTGCTCCCTAATTATTTTGGGGACAATTATTAGCATAGTGGTCACCACCACATTTAAAACATCCAACAACAAGCCCTTTCCTCTCAAATTTTTTTCATTAAGCTGTATCACTTTCCTACCCATTTCTCCTTGTATTTGTAGCATGTTTAGCTATTTTATTATTTCTTGCAGTCTTCATTTTTTTCCCACCTTATTCCACCATGTTTTTCTAGGAGCTAATGGTGAAGGTGAGTTAATGCTCTTCTTATGCTTTTCTTCTCTATGAGCTGAAATTGCTTGTAGTTTATGTTCTTTCCTAATGGATTTTTTGAACACTACTTCCATAGTAGATGGTCCATGCACATCTACTTCTCCTCCAATGTTTGGGTTTAACCCCATAATAAACTTACAAATTGTGAATTTTTCATCCTTTTGGTATTAAGGTACATATTTTAATAACTTATTGAAGCATTCCCAATATTCTACACACTCAGTTTACCCTAAGTTAAATTATTAAACTCAAACATTTTCTAGTCAAAGTATAGTTGAGGCAACTAACATTGACAGAATAAAACCGTGAATTGTTCCCATATGATGGAGGTAGTATCAACACCTAACTCTATCTTTCGGCTATCCCACCAAGAGGATGCCTCATTGGAGACTTGGAAAGCACCCCATATTTCTTTGTTTTCTTTCGAAAAGTCCCTTATTCGAAATAATTTTTAATTTATCTCAACCAATTCTTAGTTCCATCCCCCAAATTTTTCCCATCAAATTTGGGTGGGTGATCCGCTTAATATATCTTGATATTTCAACATCCAAGCATATTTTCAGCATTAAGATGTTCTAGTTATTATTTCTCATTTGCCACGGGTTGTTCTACTTTAGTTCCTTCCTCTTCATTCTCACCCATCACCTACTTCTCCAAGGTAGCTATCGCCGGTGTCCTAAAGGACTATTAGAATTTTATCTAACTTCTTAACCATTGAACCTCCATTATTAATGGAACTAGATCCATCACCATGATTCATCCTTCTCCTAACCATCATATCCTATTAATACAAGGATAAGATGTCCTAGTAGCATTATAAACCCATCAATTCCAAGATTTGATAAACCTTTCTCTAATACTAAACTATAACACCCATGTTATGATCCGTCCAAATTAAGGGAAATTTTTATTACAAAAACCCTTAAGTACAATTAATTCCTTCAATGATTTTCAACTTGCAGCTAATTAATCTAACATAATTAAATGTTTGAAATCCATCTTGATAACCTAAAATAACCATGTGTAGTTGTAAGGGTCTACGATCCTTTTGATCTCCATTAATCACTCTACATGAGTGTGTATAAATTTTATACTTTTGGTAAAACCTATTATAGGTTATTAGAACCTATGCATCTCCTTAATGACACCATAAAGATATCCAATTCTTGACACTATTGATTACGGGAAATGATGAGCAGACAATGTAATCAACATTTAAATTACTTTGGAAAAAAATAATTAAGCATTTTTTTATAAGCTAGTTTCAAGAGTACACATAAATAATTCCATCTCTATGATAGGTTATAATGTGTTATTACACGATATCATATTCTTGAAAGAGGATTACAAGTAACTCTACAAGTTATTATATTTCATTAGTTAATCTTATCAAACTAACACAACATAGTACTTTTCATTAAGTACGGTTTTCTAAACATGTTTTGTATTGAGTTGTTCCATTACATTACACATTACGGTTAATCCTTAATCTTTAAGTTCATTAATTGGCATGTTTAGTTCATTCAATTCCATAAGGTATAATTATACTATTGAAACCACCTTTATATTAAATTATAGACAAAATAATACAAAGTGTTACATAGTAAGGGGGTGGCTGGAAGTGTTCATAGCCTCAAAATAAAGCGATTCCATGTGGGCAAACAAAACACAAGCCACGAGGGAAAAAAAATCGTGTCACTTAGGGATACAAATAACGGCCAACAGTAAAAAGAGAGCACCAAAACTATATCATGACAAAACACAATTTGGCATAAGGAGGTGTGACACCCAAAGGAGGAGGTGGATCATCCCATGGTGGAAGAAAGCCGAGAGAGTGTGGCTCATTTGAGCCAGATTGAGCAACCACCATCCCAGTCGAGCATCTAAACAATCAGCGGAACCATTATTCCCCACCCAGGGGGTGGTGAGCCACTAAACTGAGAAGCCCCACCATGTGGAGAGCCCCAATTAGAAGAGCCAATAATCACCTTACCACACTCAAAGAGGCTCCATCCAGGACTAGAAGAAGAGGACTTGGGGGTGAGCCGATGGCGCAGATGGTCGGGTGCTTTTGGAGTGGCTGTGGGATCATCCATGGCATCTATGAGGTAGTTGGGGTGGCGGGAGGCACCACTCATCATCATCCGGAGGAACCCGACTCATTGTACAAGGAGCACTACACCAGTGATCAAGCACCTACTAGAGATGAGAAAACTCCAACACCACTTTTTACACTTGTTCCTGAATCTACATATGAAAAGAAGACAAGATTGCTACCTTTTCGTTAATGGTTAGTTCGAAAGAAAGAGTACAATGCTAAAATAATGTAGTATTCTTAGCTTTCAAAATTGGATCAGAATAACATAACGAAAGAAATGCCAAAGGGAAGCAATATAGGAAGGCCAAGTAGCATGGTCACTAAACAAAGAAACTTTCCAATCAAAAACTTAAGGGTGAAATGGTTGAAAAGGGAGTAAATCCAATGCCAAGCATGTTGAGCATGAGGAAAAACCAAAACATGTGTTTGAAGGACTCTGGGTGACCACAAAAACTACAAATAGGATTAGGAATGCCAACATAACTTAATATTTCCCTTAGTGGAATCCTTGATAGATCGGACGCCAAAGAAAGAAATTGAACTTTGCATCAAATAGGGGTTTCCGTGGCTCATTGGAGATGCTTTAACTAGGTGACATGGGAAGAATGAAATGACCATCCGGTATTAATCTTATTTAATTTCGTCAAGGTAGGAGATAATAAGGAGTAAATAACTCCATAATTGTACTATAATAGTGGGATGTCCGCATTCCATCACCAGTCTTTCCACCAAGCCTTGGGTGGTGAAGGCCCAGTTTTTGCAATATAACATCAGGTAGAAAGGACTGAATAGCCAAAATTAAAGGTAGATCAGAATTAGCAAGGTTGTATTTCTATTTTAGCATCGGCTAAGGAAGTCAATACCAATAGGAAACCAGGTCCCAGATGGTGAAGATGTCTTTGTGAGCTAACCACACTGCTTTAATGTTAGGATTTTCTACCAACGAGAGATCATAAGGAGAGAAAATAGGAAACCGCCATAGATTGTGCTCATTGAAGGAGATACTTGTTCAAAATCCATCACCAACCCACCGCACTAAGGGTTTAACCATCTCAAAGGCTTTCCAAATGATTTTAACCCGAAGGTGCCAACTATTTTAACTGGAACTTTAGTAATTAGAAAAGTATGAAACCCTATGTTTTCTAACATTTTTATCATATGGTGCTCCTGAAGAGATACAATGTCGTAACAAAACCTTCCAAGCTTGGTTTCCTTGGATACAACAAACAACCCAATTAGTGCATAGAGATATACTTTGCTGTATATGTCAACAACACCCATACCACCATATTTCTTGGGAATGGTGTATATCTCTCATGCAACATGATGAAAACTACCCTACTTATAACTGGACCAAAAAATCCCTCAAGAACTTAGCCATCTTTTCAAAGGAAGCACGAGATGGACACCAACAAGTTGCATAATAGACCTGAGTGGCAGCAAGAATTTTAGTGCAAACCTATAATTTCATAGCCAAAGATAACATTTGAGAGATCCATTTATGCACTTTCTACTCAACTCGAGTCAACAACAAATTGCCACAAAGTGGAAGAATCATTGTTAAAGGTAAAAGGAATTCCTAGAAAGAGGAATCATTCTCCTCTCTGAATCTATTGCCAAGGATAGGCTGCCAACCAATCAGGCATAGGCCAGGGACTTTGGCGAAACCCAATGATTTGGAAAACTGAACTTTAGAGTCGGACGCTTTACAAAAAATATCCAAACAAGAAAGTGCCTCCTGCACATTTTTTTCTCGATTCAGCTAGAGTGAGAAAGGATTCATTTGCAAAGTGTCCATTGATGAGTTTGGATTGATGATCAGGTGGATATATGCCTCTTTATCACCCTTAAGTAGATATTTTGGAAAGAAGGTAACCAAAATCATCCGCAGCTAGGAAAAAGAGAGTCGGAGCCAAAGGGAAACCCTTCCTTATCGATCGAAATAACCCAACGGTAGAGAGGTGGTGGCCATTGATGGTGAGAAAATATGAAGCATCAGTGAAGAGAGTACAAACCACATTGAGGAAGAATTCTCTAAACCCTAAGGCTTTAAGCAGGGCAAGAATGAATGGCCACTCTATACGGTCATAAGCTCTTTCAAAATTTATTTTGAGAAAAACCACCTTCTGAAAGAGAAGCATGAGCCCATTCCAACCCTTCCCAAACAATAATAAGATTGTCCAAAATGAAACAACCTTTGACAAAACCAGATTGTTCAAGTTGGACAATTTTGGGTAGCAAAGAAGCCACCCGAAGAGCAAGAGCCTTCACCAGAATCTTATAAGAAACATTCAAAAGCGTAATGGGTCACCAGTTGGTTTTATCTTTAGATTACCAACCTTAGGGATGAATTTGATATCATCTTTATTAATGGAGTCCCCAAGGGATTGCGATTGCAAGGCTTCCTGATAAACCTATAAGAGATCTGGCTCAACAATGTGTCATGTTGCCTTCTAAAATTCACAAGGAAACACATCCAAACCTAGAGATTTTCATCTGCAATACAAATAATAGAATTATGAAGCTCCTCTAGAGAAAGAGAAGCATCATAATTTTTTTGATCATGTGGGCTAAATTTACAGGGAACCACTTTGATACACTAGCGTAGAGTCATTGCGCTTTCAACAAAGCTCATGATCTTGAAATACAAGGGTATAAATGGTAAAAAAAAAAAAAAGTAGAAGAGATATCTCGGTAAAGTTGTTACATGAGTGTGGGCAAGCTAGATAGTGTTGATTTTCTCCTTGACATTCGGAGCTCAAAGAATTTTCAAGAAATGTTTTGAGGCCTTGTCACCATTCTTTAAGCACTGCAAGCAAGCCCGAATCTGAGCTTCTTTGGCTCTATTTTGTTCAATAACCTTGAGCTAATGTCTAAGTTTAGTAGCTCGGACACGAACGGCAGCGGTGTCAAATGTTGGAGCTCTAAAGAATCGAGTTATGCATTGGAACTCTTGTTGGAGAGCCTCGTCAGCATGCTTATGGACCCTTGCCACCTATTTTCCAAAGTGGCGAAGAAACTTGGTAGTGCATTGAATAGCTTCATTCCACCATGAAATCTAGCTGGCAGCATAGGGAGGATGTGGCACCATATTCCAGACTTGGGCAATGTATGCCAAAACCCCTAGATGATGCAAAAAAGACACATTCATATAAAATTGCATGCTTGGAGTTTTAATAGAGGCAACATCCTAAGTAAGCATGAAAGATATCAGGCGTGATCGCGAGAGTAATATTAGGCCACGTGGTGACATGAGAGTGACTATTGGAAGCCAAAGCACAAAACCCGGGGCTAAGATAGTATGACATGATCAAGTTGTTTGAGAATGTGCACTGAGCCTTCTCAAAAATTGGACCAAGTAAACCAATTTTGAGAAGTAAATTCCCACTGCTTTTTTAAAAGAGGGTCTTAATACCCCACCTAATTTTAAGATAGAACCATGCTTCATGCTATCCAACACACCATCTCATTGGTAGAAGGTTCAATTTTTCATCGGGATGTTCCACCATATTAAAGTCACCACATAATATCCAATAAGAAAAATTTAGATTAATTCCTAACCATCGCCATCGCGTTGTCCTTTCTAGACCATTATTATAGGCATAAAGATTAAAAATACTAAAATAAAATCCATTATCATTTAAAAAGCACCCAAACCACCCTGTTGTCAGGATCATGACCCATGGTAGAGATCATGGCAGAAAATCTAGGTGACACGAAATAGAAACACCACCTTTTCCTTCCAAATGAGAGGAATAAAAATGTAGAAAATTCAGAGTAATACACGATAAGGAAGTTTGAAGCAAAAAAACAGTAATATTAACCTCTTGTAAACAAACAATATCAATATTACTAATAATTTAACAAGCGTGCTTCACGTAATATTTTCGAGAGGATTTTATGAGACCTCTAACATTCCAGGAGAGACAATTCATGAAAATATAGACACGGAAAGTTCTTCCTCCTGCCCATTCTACAGCATATCCTCTAAGTTTAAAATACCAAAGTGATTTGGTAGAAAACTAGACTAGTCTGGAGTAAGTGGCTCCGTCAGGTTAGGACGGTGCTTAGGCCCGTTCGGTCCAATGTTCCCTGTAGAGTCCTGAGAGGGACTCCAGGAGTGACATTGTGAAGATGGAGGAACAGACAACTTCCTAGCTATCTCAGAGAACCGAAGTGATCTAGACTGCATGGTGGGGGTAGCTTGAACAGCTTAGGCTGGAACATAAGCGGGTGATTGAGGTGTCGAAGGCTTCTTAGGAGGAGGTAGATTAGCTACCGAGGCAGGATTTCTCATTACCTTCTTGTAGCAGCGACCCGGTCCAACCTTCGGTGTTTTCTATCTGCTCGCAACAAACGTATTTTCACATCGGAAGGCTTAACACGTTGGGTTAGCGGAAAATCACAAATACGATGATCAAACACTTGATAGTGAAAGTATGTGTTGGGAAGGTTGAAATAGACAACCTTCTACAAGATATGTGTGGACCCAACTTGTATGTCAATGTGGTCCCAGTAGATCAGAAGCTAAATCAACCTTAACGTAAACCCATTTATGCAGATGAGCATAAAAGAAATGGTCAGGCTCATGAAAAATCACATGGCCAAGTGGGTGGACAATATCATTTGAAAAGGCTAGAGTTGCAATGGAAGACTCAAAGTTCAACCCAAACTAGAACTCGAAGAGAGACCTAGTTAGCTGGGTTGAAATCGGGGTTCCATCGTGACAAAACAAGTAAGGTGTTTCCAATGTACCAACAAGTAGAACACTTGAGAATCAACTAGACTTACGACGTCTCATTAAAAGTAACTTTGGATGTCAGGGGACTCCCAATGGGATTTAATCCAGTTTTGAAGATAGGACTCAGACAAAATACAACCACATAAATATGCTACCAAACAGATTGTTATGGTAAAACTACACAACATGATCAACAAAAGAAAGCTCAATAGTAACATCGGGGAGAATCAAATACATTACCTCATCGTACACTTTGGGATGAATTTCCTCATGCGCTTGGGAGCCATCTTCACCACCGTGTGCAATTGATGTTGCAACTAGATGGTTTGCGGCCATTTTAAAGGGTTGGTGCCACCCAAAATGGGCGGAATAAATTCCCAAAGTGTTGTGAAAATGGTAATAATAATAGGAAAAATCTTGAAAAGACCAGGGCAAAAAGGCTAACACGAGCATAATCATGCAAAAAAACCCTAGCAGAGCCAAATCCTCCCTTTAAGGTATAATTATAAATTTATCTTGTTTTCATTATATCGATATCCTTATCATTCTATGTTCGTCACTCAACATACTTATTCATTTAAAATGAATTAACGAAATCAGAAATAAATTTATATCATACAATAGATCATCTTTATTTACAATCAGTCATATAACAACATATAGATACTTTCTCAAAACAATTTACAAAACAGACCAAGTATTATATCCAAACATAGTGAGGATAATCCATTGTTTTCATAAATAAGGATATATAATTCATCATGATAGTACATTAGGCAAAATTCCCATTAACCAACTAGCGAAGATGATTCATTCACATTAACAAATAAATACAACAATCCTTATCGATTTTAAACAAATATCACATGATGTAATCATTCGTAAACAATCCAATCAATCACTTCATGAATGTAATTCCTTCCTACAAATTGTAGGAGAGATAAAATATATATGGGTCAATTCAAATAATTGGCATGAGTTTACTAACTCATATTCTTGTTATATTTAAATTAAATAATATAATAAGTTAAGGTTATATATAAACATATAAAATTCCTAGTTTATTAATTAAATATATATATATATATCATGCACAAATGAAATGATACTTCATATTATAAGGTATGTTTACAAACAGTACATTAAATCAACTGATAAACATAACTTTTAGATTGTTAAAGTAACATACTATTACAATTAATTATTACAATAATCAAGAATATGATTTACATCTACATCCTTCAATTCCTTTCATAATTTGGGTTGCATACAATGTATATATTCTTCAAGAATAAAATCAAAATGTAACCTTCATCAATGTATAACTGTCATGTTCTAATGAATGATCATAATCTAACTCATTATCCATTTCTGTATTTACATATGACTAAACAAAATGGATCATATATATTTTGTTCAATAATCAAAATAGTATATGCATTTCAATTTCTTACTCCATAATTTATATTCCCGTAATGAATAGAGGTAAGAAATATCATCCAAATTTTATAAGAAAACCATACAATACCAAATACCTTCCTAACTTTCATCCCTTTAAGTAATAAGTCAAATAGTCCTACTTATGAGGAACCAATCATTGCTAACAATAAATTGCATTAATGAATTTAATATCAAACACTTTAATATACTAACAATATCTACTTCTCAATGGTTATCTTCACCAACTAGTAGTCCATAGAAAGAGGGGGGAGAGAGAGTGAGTGTTCGGTAATCCATGCTTAAGAAACTTAGTAATAACTATAACATCAAGTTATGAATGAACTCTAATACACCCATAAATTCAACCCAAAGATAACTATATGGAAATAATGACTGCAACATGTTCTTAATATCTCACATTCAAAGCCCGATGTAGCGTAAAAGTTAAAAGTGGATAATAGATTGCTCAATGATGAGCTAAAAATTTTGACTCGGAAAACCTCTGATGATCAATTACCCATAAACATTCAAAAAAAAAAATTAAACGAGCGATGGTGCACTAAACCATACATCAAGGAAACATTTTTTTAAATAGGTGGAGAAGCATCAAGCTCGATATGAGCTTTCACCTCAAAAATATAGACAAGATATTCAAGAGATGAGTTAAAACAACAATCTCCTAATGAGATTACACAATGAAACATATTAAACACATCCAAAAATGGAAATATCGATAAGAACTAAAACAACTATCCATTATTTATTAATCTTTAACTTCAGCCATAAACCTAGATTTCTTTTTTCAACAAAAACGCATAAATGTTCCAAATCTTATTGCCAAACAAACCCATTTCACCCAAACGACTATAAATACAAATCTCACATTTACCAAAGAAACCCATCGATTTTCGGTCTTTGTTTTGATTTCCTTTACAAACTTTCATTTTAAAATATGGAAACATCCCAATTTTTAAAACAACATGTTATTCTAAAAAAGAAAATGTTTAATAGCAAGCCCTAAAGATTTGTAATACTTTTGAAATATATTTTCCAAATTTTCATACTAACCCAATTATGAAGGAGAATAATTTTCAACAAATAATGACATCCATTTCTAATTTTAAAAATTATTTTAAAACAAAAATATATTCCTAAGATTTCATATTAAAAACAACAAGAACACTAGAGATGAAATCCATGTTTGGTTCACATTTTTTTCTTCCAAACTTCCCTTGAAATATGCAACTTGAATGCTTCCCAAAAACTCCACAAAATATCCATAACATAGATTTTAAATATGAACATGCCATTAAAAATAGATTTGCATTTTTATGTATACACCCAAAAATATTTCCAAAAATACCTCCTTAAAAATCTCCATGCAAATTCCAAATACCAAAAACCAAATAACAATGCAAAAGATGTGAATGGTAGGGAGTTTTCATGTTTTTGCTTCTTGAGGAAGATACCAGTTCCCAAGGAACCATATTCATTTGATGTCATTAAAAATTGACAGAGTTTCACATCATGGCCTCAAAAACTTAAACCCAAAACATTGCATGCCATGAGTTTCATTTACAATGCTTTATGTCATGTGGTCTATGACAAATTTCAAACTTCATAACATAGCTAATAACCATTATCCCATGCTACGTGGTCTATGACCATTGTTTAATTTCATTTAAACAATATCAATGCCAAGTGGTCTAAGACCATCATTCAACATTAACAATGCTAAGGGGTTTGATGACCATGGTTTAAACATTAATCAATTTCCTTAACAAGTGGTCTAAGACCAATCTCCAAGTAATATAAACCTTAAACAATTTCAATCATCCTTAACCAATGTAAACAACGGTGGAGTTCAAACAAACTAATTCCTTGTAACAATGCAACCAAAA